>JASVEL010005543.1:0-64965 GCA_032618575.1 Nicotiana noctiflora
CCATCAAGCCTCTCTCATTTTGCTCTTTTTCTCAACTCACCATCGCCTTACGGTGCCCCTGAGGGTTTTCACCGATAAGACTCTCTCATTTTATCATTTTCTCTCATTGTTCTAAGAACGAAGGTATTACCCATGATGCATAGAGATCATACTTTCATCAACACTTGATATAGCATCCTCAATGATTGGTCGGAAGGTCTTTCTTTGGACCGTAATGTAGGCTTTTGGACTGGGTTAGAAAGAAAGGGTAGCATGATGGCTCAAAATAATTCAAGATGAAAGGGTTCAAAATTACAACTTTTGGAATCGGGTCTTTTGGAAAAATTAAAACTTCTGCCCCAGTTTCATGATGTTTGGGGAATTTTTTTTGGATTTTTTCTTTGATAAGATTTCTTAGAAAATCTGCCCCAGTATTTGATTTCGGGGGATTATGAAATACTTTATTTGGTATGACCGAACCGTAAGGCTGCCTACGTATCTTGTGGTAACAAGAATCAGGTCGAACGTAGTTCAAAAGACTACTTTTAGTTACTATTTCTTTCTCTCTTTTTTTCTTCTTTTTTTCTTTTTTTTTCATTTTTTTTCTTTTTCTCATTTTTTTTCTTTTTCTCTTTTTCTTTTTTTTGTTTCTTCTTCTTTTTCTCTTTTTTCTCTTTTTCTATTTATTTTCTAGGTCCTGACTCTATTTCTGATTCCAAAAGAGGGGTACGAAACAAAAATTAGGGCTCAAAATGGGTAGCAAAGGATAAAAGTGTTTGGGTAGCAGAATAAAAAGCCTTCGTCATACCAAACTTTGAGAATGCCAAGTACAAGTGTGCAATTGAAGATAAACAAACAAATCACACATAGTATCTATTGATGATATCAACACAAACAAAAAGTTCCAATGGGCAATACCTTTATCCTGATGAATGATCCTTGCCAGTTCAAAGCAGACTTGATTCAAACTTATCTTGATGCAGAAGAATGCATTTCAGCACTGACACATTTACCTCAAACTACTTGAGAAACATTTCCTTGTTGTATGCTCTTATCAAACTCTTTATTTCCAGACTTACTGCCTCAGTTTCACTCAATTCAAGCTTTAGTTTATCTCAGAATGTGCGAATCTTTACTTATTTCCTCAAATGCCTTTTTTCTCATGTTCAAAACTGTGCCATTGCTTCATGATCAGACTAGCTTTCAAGATCAGGCTGAGAATTATGCGTGCATGTCATGTCACTTGAGTTGGAATGAAGAGAACTATAAGAGAAAAAGGAACCTAAACAAAAACTGACCAAAACTAATAGAAAACATGAGATTGCATTAGACAGATGGTGAAAAGGGTTGGTTTGAACAGAACAAGAAAAACAGACATGGGTTGCAACCCTGGAACAATCCTAAAGAACATTAGAAGAGTTACTACAACTAAACAAACTAGACAAAATGAGAAGAAGAAGAGTTTGAGCCGCAAGATAATATCTAGATTATAACTCTTAAATAACCCGGACAAGCAGAAATGATAGTAAAATAAACCACCAAAACTCCTCCCGGCCAACCAAGAAAGGAGTGACTTTCCAATTACTAAGCTCAACATATTAGCCACTAGATTGCACATCAAAATTATCGGGGCCTTCACCAATTTCAATATCATTAACTTCAGTCAGCAACTTCCCAAGAGGATTCTCATACTTCATGTTACCATGCATCTTACCCACAAAGCTTGCATCATAATGTGCAAGTAAAGAATTCTGTGCAATGTTAGGTATCTGGAGTTGGAATGCGGTTGTCTTGACTGGTAGAGCATGGAAAGTTTGGGAGGAAGCGCCAGGGTAATTGTGGTAAGGAGTGAAGCCTGGTGCGTGTTGTGTGGGAAAGATCAACGGTACCAGGAACCTGGACTTGTGATAGTGGTGGAATGGAGGCATGGTTTTCTGTACAGTTGGCAGGGAATGAAGGTGGAGGATGTCCCTTGATCCCGGCTTGATACATTTTTGTCATCTATTGTTTCAACCTCTGGACCTCCTCTTTCAATTCAGACTCCAACTCCAATCTCCCTCGATGGGTTAACAACTCTTGTGTCAAAGTCTTTGCTAGCCATGGGTACCTTGCTCTTTTGACCTTATGTTGTGTGAACAAATCACCAAGTGCCACAAACTAACCACCCTCTGTTATAATGAAAGTAACATCGAGGAGCAAAACAAAGCCAACACGTTAGCGTTAGGACATTTATCAGATAGAAATATCACATTACGTGCAATGCCCCTAGCAACAATTAACGGTTCTAAAATGGCTTCGAGGGTCAAAAGGTCAATTGGCATCATCCCAGTTTTGTTCACTTCAACCTTCTTTTTCTTTCTTTTCCAGCACTTCTTGGCTTTCCCGTTTTCCTTCCCCTCATTTTCATTTTAATTATCACTCTTTTTTTTTTCTCTCGTTCCTCACATCCACAATTCATTCTCTTTTTTTCTTTTTTCTTTTTTCTTTTTTTTTAGTTTTAAGAAAAATGATTCGATCGAACCCTATGTAGGTTGCCTACGTATCATGCCCTCATGAATCAGACCAAGCGTAGTTCTTGAAAGTAATAGATAAAATAAACTAAGAAGCAAAAATCTTTTTTGGAATTTTTCATTTATAATTTTTTGGTTTTTCAAATACAGAACATGAAGTACTATAACAAAAGACTCGACAATCTTAACTAGACTAACAGACTTGATACTACTGTACAAGACTAAATTTTAAAAACAACATAAGATAGACTAAAAATAAATAAAAAATAAAAATTCTCAAGCAACCCGTGATGTAATAGTCTTGACTAGAATGATGTTGGGACATTTGTCATGCTCAAACTCTAGCAAATCGCTCCATATCTGAATGGGGAAAATAAGATTAAATAGAGTTAGTGATTCAAGACACATGCAAGAAAAAAATTAGGCTATTTTTGAAAATTAGCCACATGGCCAAGAGTGGCTATTAATGCAGACCCAAGAAAGGTGAATATGAGAATGCCCAAAAATTAATGCTTATATGGACTTAACTTTCCATGATCATGGCCCAAAAAATTAATTTGAAGAAATAACCCACTTTGCAAAATCCTAATATATGAGTAATTGAACCACTTTTGCGAAAATAACTCCATTTTGCAAGAATGGCCGATGTGGCCAAAAGTGGCTAAACATGCAAACTCTAAAAGGAAAGACCTTAAATTGGTATAATACCTATTTATGGACTCAAAATCCTAAGACATGGGTTTATTGAACCACTTTTGCAAAAATGACCCCATTTTGCAAGAATGGCCGATGTGGCCAAAAGTGGCTAGACATGCAAACTCGAAAAGGAAAGACCTTCAATTGATATTATACCTAATTGTAAACTCAAAATCTTAAGACATGAGTTTATTGAACCACTTTCGCAAAAAAAATGGCCCCATTTTACAAGAATTGCCGATGTGGCCAAAAGTGGCTAGACATGCAAGATTTGGCTAAGACCCCGCAAAGCCAAGAACTTAAGACTTACTAGAATGACCGGACCCTATATGGGTTGCCTACGTATCTCGCCCCGAGAGACGAGAATCAGGTTCGCGTAGTTCGGAAAGCTGCAATTAATTTGAAAGAAAAAGCTATATTTTGTCTATTTGAAAAATGATGAAAAATGCAAAATCTTTTTGGATTTTTTTTATTTTCAATTTTTTTTTTGAATTTTTTGAAAAATAATGAAAAAGTGTAAAATCTTTTTGGATTTTTCATTTTCAATTTTTTTTGAATTTTTGAAAAATAATAAAAAATGTAAAATCTTTTTGGATTTTTCATTTTCAATTTTTTTGAATTTTTGAAAAATAAGGAAAAAGTGTAAAATCTTTTTGAATTTTCTTTTTCTTCTTTTTTTTTTGGATTTTTCTTGAGAAATTGTGAAAGGAAAATGCATCCGGACTCTATTTTCTTCATTTTTTCACCCTTCTTTCCCGAACATCGGTCCGCCAAATAACCTTTTTATCCTCAAAGATGCGACATTTAGCACATAGGATGATTACATGTCATTTTGGACCACGGGCCCATTTTGACCAAATTTGGACAAGTTTCCTACAAAGGGACACGGTACCTGGGACCGAGCCCTGCTAGGTCTAAATGACATGATGCAAATAAAAATGGCCTAAAGGCTGACCTACGGTTGGGGTTCACTAACAAGGCAATTCGGGGTGGCACGTGGTCGATGGCGGCTGCTCTAGCTATCCGCCCACTCCACGCTCCCACGCCACCCCCTAAAGACACGGGTGACTCACAAAAAGGCCGTATACGCTCAAACGTACTCCGGAAAACTTGTTGTAGAAAGAAGACTCGGGGTTATGCACATGATGACAGTTATGAAGCAGTAAACATATAAAGCAAAAACTATAAACAAATAAACAACTAGCAAATAACAAAAATATAAAAACATAATAATAAAAATCAAATAAAGATAACAAAAAAAACATAAAAACCTCAACCAAATATTCTAAAAGCCAACAAAATCGAGTACTAGCTCGAACCCGCAAACTCCCCAGCAGAGTCGCCAGAGATGTCACACCCCTTTTTTTTAACCAAACCAAACCTTTCTACTAAACCCTCTTAAATAAATAAAAAGATTTTAGTAAAAAAAGCTTGAAAAGGGTTTTTCAATTTTGAAAGTGACAAAAATGCGTGTTTAAAAGAAACTAACTCAGAGTCGCCACCTGACATTGGTTTCGGTGTGCCAGGCCACCGTTTTTAAAATAATTTTTCTTTAAAACACTTTAAACTTCAAAACTAAGTCTGCACCAGAGATTCGGGTAAGGGGGTTCATTTGACTCGAGGAGAAGGTGTTAGGCATTCCCCAAGTCCCGTGAAGGTCACGGTTGCGTACTCGATCAAGTTGGCTCTCAAAACATTCAAATTGAGGTAAAACACATAGAAATAAAATAAACACGCAAGAGACTCGATGTCGTCCCCACCTAATAAAAGGGAAAAAGAAAAACTAAAATTCTAAATTATCCTACATTACTTCTTCAACGATGTTCGCCACGACCTACAAAATATTTACATGGTTCTTCGGGGCATACCCTGAATAATAATATATACAAATTCTTCGGGGCATTCCCCGGATAAATTTGACTAAGGGAACGACCTCTTGCCTCGGAACAAACAAAATCCTAAAGCTTACCTACCCAATTGTGATCGGCCTAGTCATGCTCCTAACGGATAAATGAATAAACATATAGTATTCAAATCTCAGTTCTGTTTATTTTTAATTCCAATACCACGTCAAAAGCCATTTCACTAATCTTGACCAAAATTTCTTTCGCAAGGTTTGCCAACCCACGACTCATTTCAATCCTCTTAGCTAGGCTTATTAAGAGTCTAAAGATTCAGCAGTAACCCTTAAAACTAATGAGTTCTCTTAGCTAGGCTTACTAAGAGTCTAAAGATTCAGTAGTGACCCTTAAAACTAAACAAAATGCATTTGGAAACACTAAGAATCCCATGAAACAGATGTCCATGTAATCTCACACATCATATGACTTCAAATCATCAAAATAATGGTAAAGGCACACATAATTGAAAAGAAGGGTGAGAAATAAACCTCGATATAACTGAAATTTGATTATGTCACTGCTTTGTACTCAAGATATATCGAACCACGGACGGAAACTCGAATCGGAAATGAAAGAACCAATGCAACTTTCAATTTGAACGGCAATAAAGTTCGAATCGGAATCACAGCCAAACAGTCCGGTTAAGCTTAATCACGATGAAACCAACAGAATCCTCAAAGCAGCAATGTATATGAGTCTAAACCCGAACCGGAAAAGACCTCGAACAGGATACGAATTGTTACCGGAAAGCTGAAAAGCTTAGAGTTCGAGCTTGCTGAAATTTTAACCGGAGAAAAAGAAACAGTGGCGAAACAAAACGCTAACTATTCAGTCACCGGTTCAAACGACGCT
Organism: Nicotiana noctiflora; assembly: GCA_032618575.1. NCBI lineage: Eukaryota > Viridiplantae > Streptophyta > Magnoliopsida > Solanales > Solanaceae > Nicotiana > Nicotiana noctiflora. The sequence goes on from JASVEL010005543.1 coordinate 5,939, forward strand.
AATCGAAATTAATGGCAACGAAGCATAGACGAACCGAATCCAACAGTGAGCGAACGAATCAGCATTTCATAGCATCAGAATTTAAAGCTTCATTTAACTGAAATTCTCAACAATTACACAATCATAATGGAGTGCCAAACGACAAAAATTTGAACTCGAACAAGACACAAGAAGCGACAAGATGAATGAAGTTCCAGATCTTCAGCGAGACCTCAACGGACATCTCGAGCTCCTCGGGCAGAAACTGATATTGCTGGACTTTCGGCCAGTTTGGTAGCAGTTACGAAGGAATTCCGGCGAGGTTTTGGTTGAGGGGTGGCGGGTTATGGCTGAAATGGAGGGACTGGCGGCAGGTTATGGCGTTGGATGGTTGGACGACCGGCGGCGGCTGGTTTCTCTGTTCAGGGCTGGCCGCTGGTTGTTGTTTTTTTTTTTGTCCTCAAGAAGAAAAGGTTATGGTGGGAGAAGGCTTGGGCCTGTGTGCTGATGGCGGCTGGCCTTCTTCTTCAGTGCTAGGGTTTTTTCTTTTGTCTAATGTTATGAAGAAGACAAGGTGGGCGGCTGGGTAGTCTCTTAGGTCTAGGTTTTTTTTTTGTTCGCTGGTGAAGAAGAGATGGCTTGGGCGGCTGTAGGGGTTGTTTTCTAGCTTTTTCTCTTTTTTTTTGTCTTTTTTTTTTTTAGATTATTCAAGAAGAGAAGGGGTTATGGGTTTTAGGTGTTTGGGCCTCAGATTTGGGCCTTAACATTGGGTTAAAAACAAATACCCAAGTCTTAATTAAATTACTTTTAACATAAGATAAATATATTACGTAATGCAAAAATTAATTTAATTAATTAAACTAAATTATATATATATAATATGAAACTATTTTTTTGTATTTTTCAATTTTATGATAAAAATAATGTAAAAGAGTTAAAATTAGTGTAAATAGCTATATGAGACCTAAATTAATATTCTACGCTGAAACAGGTAAAATTTCGGGGATGGTCAAAAATTACGTGTCTACAGGCCATTGTTAAACCGGACACGGGATGGATAATCTTCTTCTGAGAGTAATGGTTATTTATAACGGAGTACCAAATGGATAAGTTCATTGTACCCAGTTTGGATAATCTTCTACTAGGGGTAATGATTATCCATAACAGAGTATGGTATGAATAATTTTCTACCGGGAATAATGTTTATCCATAACCAGATACTGAAAGGATAAGCTTATTATACCCGGTATGGATAATCTTCTACCGAGAGTAATATTTATCCATAACTGGATACTGAAAGGATAAGCTTATTATACCCTGTATGGATAATCTTCTACCGAGAGTAATATTTATCCATAACCGGATTCTGAAAGGACAAGCTTATTATACCCAGTATGGATAATCTTCTACCGGGGTAATATTTATTCGTAACTGGGTACCAAAAAGATAAGCTTCTTCAGGAAGCTTATTTCAATAAAGTACTAAATAGATAAATATATTTACGGCGGAGTCTCATATGAATAAGCTTCTTCAGGAAGCTTATTTACAACGGAGCATGAACATCCATATATATATATATATATATATATATATATATATATATATATATATATATATATATATATATATATATATATATATATATATGTATGTAACAATTATGTCACACACAAGAGACCAAATTATTTGTTGAAGTTGAGTTTTTCTTGGAACTTTAAACCTTTTTTTCTCCCTCGCAACTTCGTCTAAATCGTGGGAAAAGCACATGAAGTCTGACTACCTTAATTCAAGAGTCCGGAACCGAAATAACACTCAATTAAACAAAAATTACCCTTTTAAACTTAAAAAAAATTACCAAATTAGCCAATTCGTAGTATAAAACTGCGAATTGCACTAACGGCCGTTAGTGCAATTCGCAGTTTGGGTTTTTTTATTTTTTTTTTAAAATGGCCGTGTTTTGAAAATTGGCCTATTTCGCAGTTTTGTACTGCGAATTAGGCTATTTCGCAGTACAAAACTGCGAAATAGGCTGCAAATGGGGCCCACTTTTAATTAAAATTCATAATTCGTAATTTTGTAGTGCGAATTGCATTGAACAATTGCTCAAAATTTTCTTATTTATAGACGATTGAACTTTATCAAAACTCTATCAACACTTAAACTTCAAACAAACGCTTATTCTCTCTTCTCCTTATCAATCTATTTTTTATAATGTCTGAAGTTGCCAAAATAAGGGTTTCATTGTATTGGGGGGGTGAGGTTATTGTGGATAATAACTCAGTGAAGTATAGCTCTCCTCCACAGTGTCATGTTAAATTGCCGCTTAATATGGAGTACGATACTTTGGTATCGTTGTTACGTAAAAAAATGAGTGAGCGGAGGCGTTCAGTTAGCATTAAAATAACCGTAAGATTTCCTTATTCAGTGACTCTGCATGGGTTTGCTTATTATTCTAAGTTTAACATTGACGATGATGAAAGTCTTAGAGATTTTTTGCGGGTTCCGGACGAATATAGAGAACACATTGTAATAAAATTATTAGAAATGTATGTGAAGGTTGAAGACCTTAGTAGTAATGAGGGAGTGCGTATAAGTGATAATCCACATTCATCGGATGGTTATTTTGGAGGAGCATTAGGCGGACAGGTTGGAGATGGAAGAGGTTCTCTTGATTTGAATTTGTCACCACAGGCGAATGAGGAGCCAGAAAATAATGTTATTACTTCGTATAATCAACAAGACGACTCGTAAACTTAAATTTAGTGAAATCTTTTTCTTGATGTTTTATTTGGATTTGTATTTATAGTTCTAATTTTCATAGGGTGTACCGTCCGGATTTGAATTTGACAAATTATGACCACGTCCCTAGTTAGAATTTGCAAAACTCTGTAGTATTGGAGCACGGTGGTCCCTCTGGTAGTTATCAGCAACCTCAAGAAAGCCAGCATGAAACTTCAAGACAACACGATTTGTAAGTAAAGTGATATAGTGATATGTACATTTAAATTTAAAAAAAATACGATTAGGATACTTAAATTTTTGTTGGTTATATGCAGTGAAAACGAGCTTCTTGAAGCTCCTGGACTAACACAGTTGCCCGTAGACGATGTTTTTACTCGTGACTTAGCAGATGCGCAGAGTCAGGAGGATGATAGTGATTACGATAACAATGCGGATGAGTCTGGTGATGAGACACCCTTCCGTGAGGAGGGTGATGATGTGGAGGGTGACGATGAGGAGGAGGAAGTGAATGTGGAGCCTGAGTTGACTAGGGAGCATCCTCCCCCCCCCCCCTCCCGTTAGACGAAGAGTGTATGAATCCCACGTGCCTTTTCATGAGAGAAATATTCCATACCTTGATAATTTGCCCGCCATGCCTAATGTTGATGCATTGACAAGGGATTATGATGAATTACGATCGAAAATGTGGGATGAATGTAGACCAGCTGTTGTTACAAAGGGCATGTATTTCCCTGACAAAGCTCGCCTAGTTAGGACTGTAAAAATCTATAGCATAAGGTAGTGTCGTGAGATGACGATAACTGAGTCAACTACGGATAGATACAAGGCTATATGTCGCAGGTGGTTCTTGGGCTGTCATTGGATGCTCCGTGCTACAAAGAAAAAATCTGGTTTATTAGATTTAAGATTAAAGAGTGTATTACAGCTGTCCACAAGAAGTATGGTTGTACTATAAGTAAAAGAAAGGCATATCTCGGTCACAAACGTGCCTTTGAACTAATTTATGGCGACTGGGATAAGTCCTTTTCAAATCTTCCCAGGTACATGGCTGCACTGCAACAATTTAGCCCCGGTACTATTGTTGAATGGAGGCGCGAGCGAAGTCCTGGCGGTCCGGAATTTATATTCAACTATCTATTTTGGTCATTTAAACCGGCAATAGATGGTTTTGTGCATTGTCGTCCTGTAATTTCCATAGACGGTACTCATGTCTATGGAAAGTATGATATTAAGCTTTTTATTGCAGTTGCTATAGATGCCAACGGCCAAATATTTTCACTTGCTTTTTCCATTTGTGCGAACGAAAGTGAAGAGACGTGGACGCAATTCTTGAACCACTTGAAGCAACACGTTGTCAAACAGCGTTCAGGTATTTGTCTAATATCTGATCGGCATGGTGGTATTTTAAGTTCTGTACGTCACTTGCCTGAATGGCAGGCACCGCATGCATACCACCGTTACTGTGTGAGGCACCTAAAGGCCAATTTTCAAAAGAGATTTCCTGACAAGGCGTTGCATGACTTATTGTGGATGGCTGCGACTGAGCACCAGGTCTGTAAATTCACTAGGTGCATGGAAGCAATCCGGCAGTTGGAACCACGAGCCTATAGTTGGTTGATGCAACATGACCCTCAAATGTGGACATTGCATGCTGATGGTGGCATACGATGGGGAGCCCTCACCACGAATGTGTCGGAGTCATTTAATGGCTTGTTGAAATCTGCCCGTGGACTGCATGTCACTGCCATGGTCCGCATAACTTTCAAACAAAGTGCAGAGAGATTTGTTGAAAGGCATGCAGCTGCATCGTCATTGTTGGATAGAGGTGTTGAATTAATGCCAATACCCATGGTAAGATTCGAAAAGTACAGGAAGCGAGCATAGTGGCATTCTTTTCTTCAGTACGACAATGAACTGGGTGTTTTCGAAGTTAAGACAGGTAATCGTGGACACCGGGGGAATAATGTACATACGGTGAATGAAAATATAAGGTTATGTTCGTGTGGGAAATGGACCATCTACCACATGTCGTGCCCACATGCATTGAAGTGCTTTCAACAAGTTGGCTATGGGGCAACAAACTACATTGATAGGCACTACAGTGTTGCAGCATACGTAGACACGTATAGTGGGAAGTTGCATCCTTTAGGTGTTGAGCATTATTGGCCGACGGAACCTTTTAAGTTGGTATGTAACAAGTAGTACTTGCGCAAGTTGAGGGTACAAAAGAGAACACGTATACCAAACCAAATGGATGTTGGTGAGTCTGTTTATGCACGTAAATGTAGCATATGCTCCCAAACTGGACATGACCGCCGTAAATGTCCTTCAGGTGCAAGTTCGTCCAATGTACCCAACTATCAACCATAACATTAGTTCTTTATTTTTGTATTATTAGTTGTAATATATGTATGTAGTACGTTTTGTGCATTTGAAATAAAATTATTCTTCAAATTACGTATCTTGTTCTAATTTTCTTAATGTGATGTTGTGCAATTTTAAAAAGTCTATAATAATACGAAAAATGAAGTTATGAAAACCATGACAATTGTCATGTCTATGTCATTTCGTCCATGTAATTCATAGTTTAATACTACAAAATGTAAATTTGTCATTTTATTTCAAAAAAGCTAAAAATCATAGTTCAATACTACGAAATGTAAATTGTCCTTTTATTTGAAAAAAATTATGTGATTTGTCGTGTCCTAGTAATTTGTATTTCAATACTACGAAATGTAATTCGTAGTTCAATACTACGAAATGTAATTTGTAGTTCAATACTACGAAATGTAAAGTTGTTACTTCTTACGAAAAAGCTGAATTTTTTGAAATTCTTAGTTTAACATTACGAAATGCAATTCGTAGTATTATATGACGATTTATGTTTATGTTGCCTATAAATACCGGGGCTCATTACTGTCTACATGTGCTCAAAATCTTACAAAACGCAAATATTTCTTGCGAACGTTTGATATTTTCAAAGTGTGTTACTGTGCAATATTTTAAATGGCTCAATATGGAACACCAGTGTGTTACTGTGGAAAAAAATATGTGCAACAAACATGTTGAGAAGGTGATAATGTTGGACGTAAGTACTGGATGTGCATGAACCAGATGGATTGCTACAAAAATCCAAATGAACCAATGTGTGAGTTCAATGAATGGGCTGATGAACAGTGTCTCCAAGCAAACTACAGAGAACGAATGCTTAATCTGCATAATATGTGGTTAGCCCAAGCAGAAAGCAACTACAATAGCAATATAAGAAGGATAGAACTCAGGGACGAGGTGAGGGAAGAAAAAAATAAAAAACTGAGAGCAGAATGGAAATTGGCATCAGCTACGGGAGAAAACCAAAAAAATAAACAGGAAATTGCGGAGCTTAAGCCGAGAGTAAAAGAGTTAGAAGACGAACAAGAACGACTGCTAGAACAATTTAAGTGGCTGGAACGCAGACTAAATTGAAGCTCATAGACGAAACAATTCGTACTATGTGTTTAGTTGTGTTTTAGATTTGTCTACTTGATTTTACTCTCATTTAAGTGGCATTTCAGTTTAACTGTAATAGTATGTTTCTATTTGTATTGTACAATTTTAAGTTTTATTGGAATATTATGTTTGTGTTCTATTTTAATATGGAGGTTAAATTGGAAGTGATTAGTTATTTGATATATTTTTATATATAGATATTTGGCTCATTGTTCTATTTATTGCTTTAGTTATATTTGAATTGGAAGTTTTGTTTCTCATATTAATGCTATGTTTGTATTTACACATTAATGAAATAAAAAAATATTTATTTATTCACAATAAATATTATTTACACAAGTATATATACATAATGAAATCAATGAGTGCCGCATGCTTTGTGCCTCAAATTTGATGTTGGCCTAAGTCGCATCCCCTGTCGGTCTGGCACACTATCTGGATCATAATCGTCAAGCCGCTTCTTTATGGGAGGATGTGCAGCGACATCTACAGCACAACTTGCAGGGTCGGAGGAATAGGCCGATGGGCCGGCACCAACCTATAAAAAATAAGTAATGTTAGATAAAATAAGAGAGGTATTTAAATTATTATGGTTAACAAATTATTTCTCTCACAATGGTCTCGTCGAGGTCCTGCGTATATTCATCGATGGTCAGCTCATCATCGCATGTAGTATGGTCAAACATGGTCTGGAATGAAGACTGCATAAAAACAGATGTAATGAATTTATTGCATCGAAAGTAAAAATAATGTAGAATTGAAAAATAAAAGTAATACAAACATACCGCACCAAATGCAGGGGACGATGGATAACTCAACCTACGACCGCCATCCACGTCACGGGTCGGCCGATGCTCAGCTGCAGTAGATGTACCAGCAAAGTACTGATGTACATCCCCGTCAAAGATACCCATAATCTGCAATGGTCCGGACGGGGTCATCTGTATCGCTGGCAATGACAACTGAAGGTCGAACGAGGGCATACTGCTGCCAGGGTCAGCTGGATGGGTCATAAAACCCCGCTGCATGCTGCTAGAAGGGTCAGCTGGATGAGGCACATAATCCTCCTGCTCATCTCCAAAACCCCCAGCTCCAAACCCTGCAGGTGGGTCGACCGGCTCCTCAACACCCCCTCGCCGAGCACGTCGTCGTCGTCCCCTGCGAGCCCTAGCCCCCACGGGGGACTGGCCTACCCCTCCGGTACGCGTCTGGATCCATATAATCGGGCTCATCGTCTAACCTATTGCCCTCCCTCGCCTCTTCCAGTCCCAAACGACACATCTGGGCAACCTCCCGTCCATAATCAACCAGTCTAGGGTTGTCTTCACACTGCTGGATATCTATACCAGACTGGTAGACCCGGTGAAACCAATTAACCTATGAAATAAGTCAATTAGTAATTAAATAACTCTATGCCATAATTATATGATATTAATAAGTCAAAGAAACATACCAGTGACTCGTGCCGTCCGGCATACGGTCTGTACCGGCCGTCAAGCATGTGGATGGGGTTCCCGACATGCCGTCGGGTGTGACGTCTGTACCAGCCCTCATAAATCGCAATAGTAGCCTCCTGGTACGGTGTCGGCGGGATGCGCTGAGCTCGCTCCTCCCAATGAACTACCTGGTCACGCTACATAATCCCGACTCATGTTGTGACGGTCGTCACGCTGATAATGAGTAGGGTCCCAGAAGGGATCACTCGGTACCGGCTGATGACGACCAAACTGACGAAGCACACGTTCCGTCGCATGATACTCAACAAATTCCCAGAATATCAATGGGACGGAGTTGCTCCATATGAGCCGGTCTGCCGAGCAAATAGCAGGTAGGTGCGCAAGTAGCTCATCAGTGTACGGCATCCAGATGAACTACAACGAATAACAACAAATTAGTATGCAAGGAACAACTACATTTAAAACAACCAACTTTATGTAGGTGTTTACCTGTCCAGCATGCAACATATCCAACTGGTCCCTAATAATGTGGAGATTGTGGTGCACATCCACTCCTCGGTAATTCCCCCGCCGGAGAATCCATCTCACAGCTAGCGGGAGGGGCGGATAGTCATGTGCCGGCAGAGGTGGCTGTAGTGGCATGATACGCTGCCACGCCCAAACCTAAGAACAAATGTTGATGTAAATTATGAGTCATTTCACAATATATAATTTGTGCTTAATTAATTTTGGAAGTGTTTTGCACCTGAAGGAGTGGCAAAAAACCACCAATATCAGTAGCTGGACCGATGCTAGCCCGGCACATGCTCCTATAGAGATACGCTAGAACAACAACTGCCCAATTGTAATGCTGCGCCATATCCTCGAGAGAGTGGAGAAACCGCATCGATATCTTGTTCCCCGATGTGTTGGGAAACAAGACACACCCAAATAGCATGAGTAATGCCATCCGAGTGAAACGGATAATCCACAGGTCCTCTGTCTCTTGCGTGAACTGTGGATGCAACTCCGCCATGAACGCTCTAATGACTGATAGTTGGACACCACAACCACCAAAGTTGCCCTCCGGGTGCAAACCTGTCATCCGTCCCATCACATCCGCCAGTTGTGCGCGGGTCATCCGTCTCCACTCCTGGGGCATTATCAATGCGCGGTCCATAGAGCACCTGCACATCCTGGAGAGTGATCATAGCCTCTCTAGTAGGCAGGTGAAATGTATGCGTCTCTAGTCACCATCGCTCTATCAACGCTGTGATGAGCGACCAGTCAAGCTGCATCCGTCCCAGCTCAAATATGATGTACAAGCCGGTCTGCTCAAGAAGGTGTACAACTCGTGGAGGAAAGGGATACTACGCCAAAAACTCCCACAGATCGTCGGGCCTCCTTGGGCGTATAGTCTGAAGAGCTAGCTGGCCCTCCCAAATAAACGATGACCTATGATCACCCTGCAGTACTAATAATCCTTCTTCCGAAGGTCCAGGGTGTGCAGGTCGACGAGATGCCATGTCGTGTACTATAAATAAGAAAAATTAATTATTGCATAAATGAAGACACACTATTAATTAATTTAATTACGTTTAATTTTACAAATTTAAATTACGTATAATTTAATATAATGATTGTTTAAAGGTTCGAGGCTTGATTTTTTAGGCGCGGAAACACATAATAATAATTAATTATTATAAATCTCAATTTTAATATTTTCATAATTTTGTTAACTTAATTAATTAAATTACGTATAATTTAATATAATGGTTGTTTAAAGGTTCGAGGCTTGATTTTTGAGGCCCGAAAACACATAATAATGATTAATTATTATAAATCTCAATTTTAATATTTTCATAATTTTGTTAACTTATCTTAATTATACGTAATTTAATTAATTAAGTTAATAAAATTATGAAAATATTAAAATTGAGATTTAGAATAATTAATCATTATTATGTGGTCTCGGGCCTCAAAAATAAAGCCTGAAACCTTTAAACAACCATTATATTAAATTATACGTAATTTAATTAATTAAGTAAACAAAATTATGAAAATATTAAAATTGAGATTTATAATAATTAATCATTATTATGTGTTCCCGGGCCTAAAAAATCAAGCCTAGAACCTTTAAACAACTATTATATTAAATTTGTAAAATTAAACGTAATTAAATTAATTAATAGTGTGTCTTCATTTATGCAATAAGTAATTTTTCTTATTTATAGTACACGACATGGCATCTCGTCGACCTGCACACCCTGGACCTTCGGAAGAAGGATTATTAGTACTGCAGGGTGACCATAGGTCATCGTTTATTTGGGAGGGCCAGCTAGCTCTTTAGACTATACGCCCCAGGAGGCCGGACGATCTGTAGAAGTTTTTGGCGCAGCATCCCTTTCCTCCACGAGTTGTACACCTTCTAGAGCAGACCGACTTGTACAATATATTTGAGTTGGGACGGATGCAGCGTGACTGGTCGCTCATCACAGCGTTGATAGAGCGGTGGCGACCAGAGACGCATACATTTCACCTGCCTACTGGAGAGGCTACGATCATTCTCCAGGATGTGCAGGTGCTGTATGGATTGCGCATTGAGGGCCGCGCATTGACACTGCCCCAGGAGTGGAGACGGATGACCCGCGCACAGCTGGCGGATGTGATGGGACGGATGACAGGTTTGCACCCGGAGGGCAACGTTGGTGGTTGTGGTCTCCAGCTATCCGTCATTAGAGCGTTCATGGCGGAGTTGCATCCACAGTTCACGCAAGAGACAGGGGACCTGTGGATTATCCGTTTCACTCGAATGGCATTACTCATGCTATTTGGGTGTGTCTTGTTTCCCGACACGTCGGGGAACAAGATATCGATGCGGTTTCTCCACTCTCTGGAGGATATGGAGCAGGTGCAGCATTACAGTTAGGCAGCTGTTATTCTGGCGTATCTCTATAGGAGCATGTGTCGGGCTAGCATCGGTCCAACTAATGGTATTGGTGGTTTTTTGCCACTCCTTCAGGTGCAAAATATTTCCAAATACATTCTTTATTAAGCCCAAATTCTATATTGTGAAATGACTCATAATTTACATCAATATTTGATCTTAGGTTTGGGTGTGGCAGCGTATCATGCCACTACAGCCACCTCTGTCGGCACATGACTATCCGCCCTCCCGCTAGCTGTGAGATGGATTCTCCGGCGGGGAATTACCGAGGAGTGGATGTGCACCACAATCTCCCCCTTATTAGGGACCAGTTGGATATGTTGCCTGCTGGACAGGTAAACACATACATAAAGTTGGTTGTTTTAAATGTAGTTGTACCTTGCATACTAATTTGTTGTTATTCGTTGTAGTTCATCTGGATGCCGTACACTGATGAGCTACTTGCGCACCTCACTGCTATTTGCTCGGCAGACCGGCTCATATGGAGCAGCTCCGTCCCACTGATATTCTGAGAATTTGTTGAGTATCATGCGACGGAGCGTGTGCTTCGTCAGTTTGATCGTCATCAGCCGGTACCGAGTGATCCCTCATGGACCCTGCTCATTATAAAAGAACAAAATGTAACTTCCTGCAATATGCAAATGCATTAACCTGCTCCCATCTTGTTGTTCAGTTAGCTAATAACATATATGCATATCAGTTCCAATCAACCTTTCACATGAATATACCTTTTTCCTATCTGATATAAGACTAAATACAGGTATGCCCACCCAACCCAAGAACACCATCGAGAGACAGTACGGTGACATGTATCTATGATGATTATGAAGGAAAAGTAAGTGAATAAATGAAAGGAACTTACTCGATCACATAGATGTGGGTCAGGCTTCTTATGAACCTGAATACGATCAACATCAGCAGGGTCTGCCATCTTCCACTTGCATGCTGGGTGAGGAACTCGATGACGAGTATACTGGCTAACTGTTTGGTTGTTGTAAGGATCCAATTTAGTATTTGATAAATAAAACTCAAAAGGTTTTTGACACGGGTTCCTTGCAACTGGCCTCGTGTTAAAAGCATATGCAGTATAATCTGCTCTTTTATACCAATTCAGGAAGGTCCTTGACGGCATTTCTATTTCCCGGGGAGACAAAATGCCACGGAATATTTGAACTGCAAATCCCCATGATACTGACACGGTCCAACCATTAGCTCTGTCATAGCAAATGGATTGTTGCATAAGACCAGCCGAGTCGAGCTTCATTGGAACTGTAAGACGCTGTAAAGCTTGCACTCGAGTCACATTGGGAAAGATTGGCTCCACCACGTCAAGATGGTGCAACGTCACTAATGGTGCTATTGGATGTGATGCTAGAAGCCCAAATAATTTCCCGTGCACATCATACTGTGTTGCCATAACAAAGAAAATCAGTCAGATAGGCTTTTATTTAAATCATTAACAATGTACAAAGTAGAGGCACAATTACTTCTTTTCCAGTGATTTCCACGAGGCAGTAAGCAGAAGACTTAAAAGCTACTGTATTGTCAACACATTAATAAACAAACCGAAACAGGAATACAAAGATAAGCAGGTCATTTCTGCTTACAGTGACAAAACACAAACGACCCCATCTAGGACATGATAAGCTCCGAACACGGTGATTGATTTAACTTTGTTACATCACAACAACAACAACAACAACAACAACAACAACAACAACAACAACAACAACAACAACAACATACCCACTGTAATCTCACAAGTAGGGTCAGGGGAAGACAGTGTGTACGCAGACCTTAGCACTACCTCGTGGAGGTAAGGTAGAGGCTGTTAAGAAAAAGCAAAAAAATCCTGCATTCACCAGTACAAGTACTGCATTCAGCCCCTAATTACTCAGACTTGTCATTAACATAAAATATTTACTCATAGACAACTCAAGCAGAAAATCAAAAGAGTAACAAGGAGAAGAGCAATACAAACAACCACATCTTTCCAAGAAAATGGATTTAGTTCAAATCTGAAAATTAAAGGAACCTTTATATTCTTTTTCTTTCTTTTATTTGGAGAATTCACATAAAAATGTCAACTTTAAGTTAGTATAGAAGTCCCCAAGATTCTACAACCACTCTTGCATTCTTCTTCTGTGAGTTTTGGCACACATGTGACAATTGAATTCACAAAATTAACACTCCTCTAGTTACAGTAAGCAGACACACATGTGATGTCTTTTAAGACTCATTAAGAAAACCCCACTACTAATAGTGAAAATGCAGTGAAAAGTACTCAACAATGTGAAATGTTGTCAGGTTTTGCTCCCACATTGATAACTATTTCAAGAAAACATTGCAATGTGAAGATGGTAAATACAAATCATACAATAAAAATAATTTAAGAATCACCCCTGAGCAAATGCATTGTAGGCAGAAACACCAAAAACAACAAATCCAGTGAGTTCACACAAGTGTGGTCTGGCGAGGTTTTCTTATATGCCAGCAAAAACACCAAAAGCCATATACACTAGCATCTAAGTTAACCCAAAAACTAAAGCAAAATCCAATAAAGAAAAATAGGAAACCAAAATAACCTGGTGAAAACCATCCTCGATATTCGTATCGCCGACCGGTGACCTTGTCGGTTCGTGTACGAAAACCGGGAAGTGTCACCGGAAATTCTCAGCTCCGGCAACGCTCCCCGGTCATCTTTTACCGTTTTCACCGGTTTATCTAACCAAACAATACCTCTCATTTTTTCCTCAGGTTTCCACCATAGCTTTATATAATCTTTTCTTTTTTCCCATAGCTTTGCCGACGCTGCAATGCCGAAAACTATATGTTCAAGACCCGTTTTTTCTTCTTCGTTAACAATTAAGGGCTGGATCAACTTAGTGGAATTAAAGGAGGAAGAATGAAGGAGTAGACTGTTACGAGTGAAAACGACGTCGTTGTTGTTGCAGGGTTTAGAGGAAACATCAACAAGCTTGAGAGTGTAAACAATATAAGTGGCAGAAACAAAAAGGATAAGCGACACCATTAATTTAGGCAAAGCTCGATTTTGTAAACCAAATGGTGACCCAGAAGAAGAACTTCTCATCTGATGATCCCAACAGATAATTTTATCTGAATCTTTTTCTTTCTGGGTCACTTTCATTCTCACTCCCTTTACAAAACCCAAAAACAATAATCCGTCAAACTAACAATAATTCAGAAAAAACATATGGGTAATACTTTTTTATTGCCAAAATTTTAGAATTTCGGTATCAGTATTTTTCTGAAATTTTGAGAAGGTGACTGTTGGATCTGGTAAAAAAGAAGAAGAGGGGGTTATGAATATGTGGGCAGGAACTAAAGAGATAAGGCTGAAAAATACATAAGGGGTTTCAGAGAAGGAGGAAAACAACATGCATTGGGGAACTGCTGATATCAAGAAGAAAGAGAGAAGAGAAGAGGGAAGAGGCCGCACTCTTTCTGATTTTTCTCAGCTACAGCTAAGAGGGAGAGAGAAGAAAAGAAGAGTCGTTTAGCTAAAGTTGTCATCTTTTTGTAAATTTTTCTAGTTTAACATAATATCATCAGAAAAAGAAAAAAGCAAAATAAAAATAAAACTCAGCTATCTATGTCGAACCACATTTTTTCTTTTTTACACTTAAGTACACATACTAAAAGAGCCAATTTGACTCACCACTCATAATTACTTTTAAATTTATTAGAGGTTTATTTATTTAATTTAACTAAGTAAGAGCTATATTGGGAAGGGGAGCCTTGTAATATTTGATTTTCTTTTCAGATATAAAAAAGAAATTAATTTTTTATTTTAAAATTGCCCGTGGGGTAAAGAGCCTAAGAATATTTATTCGTATTTTCAATGAACAAATTAGAGTCAAACCATAAAAGTTTGGGAGAGAGTGGTGGAAGAGAGGATAAAGAGGGCGGTGTCTATATCAAAAAACTAGTTCGGGTTTATGCGGGGTCGTTCTGCTACAAAAGCTATTTACCTTATCAGGAGGTTGGTGGAACAATACAGGGAAAGGAAGAGGGATTTGCGTATGGTGTTTATTGACCTAGAGAAGGCGTATAACAAGGTCCGTGGGGATGTCCTTTGGAGGTCTCTAGAGGTAAAAGGTGTGCTGGTGGCTTTACTAGGGCGATCAAAGATATGTATGATAGAGTTATGACTCGTGTTAGGACTGTACGAGGTGACTCAGAGCCTTTTTCGGTAGTTATGGGGGTTGTACCAAGGATCTCCGCTTAGCGCGTTCTTATTTTCCCTAGCAATGGACGCACTGATATACCATATCCAAGGAGAGGTGCAAGGTGTATGTTGTTCTCTGATAGTATAGTTTTAATTGATTTAACGCGAGGCAATGTTAATGGGAGACTGGAGGTATGGAGGCATGCCCTTTTCGAGTTGAGTAGGACTAAGACGAATTATATGGAATGTTAGTTCAACGACGTGACAGGGGAAGCGAATGTGGAAGTTAGGCTTGACTCACAGGTCATTCTTAATTTTAAGTATTTAGGGGCAATTATTCAGGGAGAATGGGATATCAACAGGGTTGTTACACACCATATTAAGGTTTGGTGGATGAAATGGAGGTTAGCATCTAGAGTCATGTGTGAAAAGAATATTCCACCGAAACTCAAAGGTAAGTTCTATATAGCAATGGTTAGATTGACCATTTTGTATGGGGCTGAATGTTGGCCAGTCAAGAATTCATATATTCAGAAGATAAAATTAGCATAAACGAGGATGTTGAGATGGATGTGTGGTCATACTAGGCTGGATAAAATTAGGGATGGGGATATTCGGGAGAATGTGGGCGTGGTTCATGTGGATGACAAGATGCGGGAAGCGCGACTTATATGGTTCGGACACGTGCAGAGGAGAAACCCAGATGTCTCGGTTAGAAGGTGTGAGCGGTTGAGGAGGTCGAGCATTAGGTATGTAGGTTAAAGGGTAGTCGAGCGCTTTTCCTCTTTGTCCCGGTTTCCCTCTTTGTGTCGATGGGTATGATAGTGTTTTGTCTAGCATTGCTAGGGAATTATGTTATGTTTCGCACTTTTGCATAATATTTGTGTTACTGCTTTTCCATTTATTTGTTGTCTCTCACGTTGCTGATATTATATTTCAGATTTTATTATCACAGATCTATTGTCTTTGAGCAGAGTGTCTCTCGGAAACAGTCTCCCTACTGCGTACAGTCTACCTTCCCCAGACCGTACTGTTGAATTTTACTGAGTTATTATTTTTATTTTATAATTTTATTAAAAGGTAGACTTCTTAATATATATATATATATATATATATATATATATATATATATATATATATATATATATATATATATATATATATATATATATATATATATATATATAACTAAAAATCAAATAAATAAATTTGAGGGAGTAATATTTATATCAAGGTAAGATATTTATATCATATCTTTAAGAGTATAGTCTTTCACTACAAAAAAAACTGGAATTAGCTATGAACGTCGTCGCTAATCTGTCGCTAAAATGCTCGTTGCTAGCAGAATCTTTTGATAATTCGTTGCTAATCCGTCGCTAAATGAGATCAGCAATGGATTTTTCAGTTTAGCTACAGATTTTGTCCGTCACTAAACCCTGATTTTTTATTAGTGTTTATCGACCTACATGAATTCGTGCATTTTGGCTGTCCAAAAAATAGTACAGTCTAAAGTTCATTTAAGGACAAAATGTTCCATACATGAGACCTCATCATGCTATCGCAGGTCACCGCCCATAAAAATATTTTTTACACCACACCTATTTCACTACCACGGGTTTTCATACTACTATGTGATTTCTATCTTACACAATTTAAGAACCTCTATTTTCTGCAAAAGAAAAATAGTGAAAATTAGAACAGTAGAGTAATTAAATATTTATCATACTTTTTGTGGGGATCTCTCTCTTGCATTCTCTCACACACAATGAGTGGTGCTCTTCGTGTGAGCTGAAAGAGAGAGTTTCAACACTTACGTATTTAGATACGCGACGCGTGTCGTCCAATTAATAAATTCAGCTGAAAAAGACGTGGCAGTATTTGAGTACTGGCTACTGGGGTCGGTGGGATTTGATCTCTTGCGAACCCACTTAATTTATGTACCTGCGGAAAAATAATGCTATGGACCTGCCAAATGTCGTAATAACTTTATTTAAATAGAAATTTCTTCCCATCAAAAATATGTATTGTATGGAGTCGAATCGGATACAATGCAGGTCGAGCATATATTCTTATACGGTCGTAGACGTCGGACGATATCCTCTCTCACGTCCATACGACGAAAGGGGTACGTCCCGACCATAGAGGCGTATCGGCAGACTTGCCCGTACAGACATCCCGACTTCCCCTCCCCCATGTCGTTATTGTAATAATAGTAGCTCCAAAGTGATGTAATGTGTTGGCGAGGGGACCTTCCTTCTATATAAGGAAGTGTCTCCCCCATTTGTAAGGCAAGTGTTATTATTCAATAATAATACAACTCTCTCTCTATCTATCATTCTCTCTTTATTTCATCTCTCTATTACTAACTAGCTTTAACACTTCATCAAGATCCCTCACAATTTTATACGAACAACCTTTATACGAATCTAAAGATGTATCTTTGGATATATTACCATTGATTCCGATTTACCCTCTCATATATTCTTTGATTGTTTTTAGCTCAAGAAGTAACTGATAACTTTCGAGTCAAACAATTTGGCGCCGCCCGTGAGGATTTCGAGAATCAAACTCGTAGTATACATCCACAAGATACGATCATCGGAAAGAATTCAGAAATGGCCGAAAATAACACCCGATCCAAAGCTGTGATAGAAGTTACTACCAACCTCTTGGGTTCCATGAACGAGGCCGGTGGTAGTGTTGTCATCAACGCCACCCCTGATATCACACCCGAGGCAGAAGTCTCTCACCTTCCTCCTTCGGGAATCTTGCAACCCTGCAGGAGAATGACACTTCCACTTCAAGAGAAGCACCCCTAGCGATCAGGAAACTATTGGCGGAATGGTTAACTAGCACCCTGAGCGGCTTAGTGGAAAAATCACCGCGGGGTTATGAAAATGCTGCACCAACAACAAGCAACACCACCGCGGCGAACGAACATGAAGGAACACGAACCAACAGCCAACCCATCGAAATGCAAACACACGACGACATGTTGGCCTCCATTCTAAGGAAGATGGAAGAAATGGAAAGCGAAAATCAGGCCCTCCGTGACCAAATGAAGGAACACCAAGATAGAGTTGACAAGATCCCTCGAGCACCTAAATTTCTACCCAAACGGGACGTAGGAAGATTTGTAGAACAACCCTACTCCGAAGAAGCCGTACCATCCCGAAGACCTTCAAGATGCCCCCCTACCTGAGGGTGTACGACGGAACCACCGATCCCGAGGATCATCTCATCCACTACATCACTGCTGTCAAAGGTAGTGACTTATCTAAAGAACATGTACCATCAGTGCTGCTGAAGAAGTTCGGCGAAACATTAACCGGGGAGAGCCTTGACCTGGTATTCCCAACTACCCGCCAAAGCAATCTCAACCTTCGAAGAGATGGCGGAGAAGTTCGTCACAGCACATGCCGACGCAAAAAATAGAGAAGCAGGGGTGAACGATATCTTCGTCGTCAGACAAACCACGGGCGAAGGCCTCAGGTACTTCCTCGCTAGGTTCAACAGGGTAAAAATGAGCCTACCGAACGTGTCAGAGGGCATGGCGGTAGCAGCCTTTCAGAACGGACTCAGCAGGGACAGCTCCAAAGTAACCAAAAACTGCTAAGCCGGCTCATGAAGTATCCCCCTACAGCCTGGGACGAGATCCATAATGCCTATTGCGCTGAGGTACGCGTAGATGAGGAAGATCTCAACAGACCGACCCGACGACTGGCAGCCATACATCCAGACACAAGGAGAGATCGACGACACGAGGGACGCCGGGAACTTCCACCTCATCCCAGTAAAGAGCGACACCAACCTTACATGAGGTCCCCCATTCCGCCTCCTTGTCATGCAGATGCTCTGCAACGCCACCTCGCCTTACTAAAAAATGAATGAGGTACGCCCCCTTTACTTTCTTCACATAACTTTTGTGTCTCTCCTTCAGAAATCGTGTACGCACTAGAGAAGCTCGGCACCAAGGTGCAATGGCCCCAAAAAATGAAATCAGGCCCTGCCACGAGAAAGTCAAATGTCATGTGTGAGTTCCACCAAGAACGGGGGCACAGGACCGAAGACTGCATAGGCCAATGACAAGAAGTCATCAGGATGCTAAACCAAGGCTACCTAAAAGAGCTGCTCAGCAACAAGGGCAAGCTAATTTTTCACGCGAACGAGAACATTCCCGTGGGCCTCCGAAACCACCCTCTCCGACGCGCACGATAAATATGATCGTCAGAGAAGGGAACGACATCGTCACCAATCATGTCAAATTCGCCAACACGCACAGATTGAAGAGGACCATCTCCCACGAACGGTATGATAACCTCGAAGGAAGTATCACCTTCGATAAGTCTGACGCCGACGGTTTGTGTTTCCCTCATTATGATGCTTTATGTATCGTCGATACGCATGTCAGGAGAGTCATGGTCGATAACGAAAGCGGTGCCTGCATCATCCATCAGAGAGTCCTCTCACATATGGGACTCGATGACAGAATAACCCCCCGCTGCATAACTCTAACTGGTTTTAACAATGCAGTGGAGCGCACCTCGGGAGAACTGACCCTACCCGTCCTCGCAGAGGGGGGGGTCACCCTGAAAACCACCTTCCATGTGATGAACCAGGAGACAGCCTACAATGTCATCATCGGGTGCTCATGGATACATGCCATGCGAGCAGTCCCCTCGAGCTTGTATCAAGTGGTCAAATTCCCTACCCTATGGGGTGTATTCAGCATTAAGGGAGAATCTCGCACAGCGCAAGAGTGCTATAAAATCACACAATATTGCACCCATACTCGGTAGTTGAACGGGGTGAGCGTAGAAGCATAGTAATCAGCCATGTCGGAGACCAAAGCGGACCTGACGGTCGACGCCATCAAAGACCCAGACTGTGACGATCCGGCCCGTTGTCACGGGAATTACCACTCTGTTATGTTGTAATTACATATTTTATTCTTTTATATCATTGTTAGAGTCTATCGGGTGAGTTAGGAGTGAATTGGATTGAAAATGAGGCATATAGCCTTTTTGAAGGAAACTTGAATAAGAAAAGTCAACCTGGAGTTGACCATTTGGTTAGAGAGCTCGGAATTGAATTCTGATGATTTGGTTAGTTCCGGTAGGTGATTTGTGACTTAGGGGTGCAATCGGAACTGAATTTGGAGGTCCGGTGTAGAAATAGGCTGGAATTGGCTAAGGTTGAATTTTGGCGAAATCCGGATGGTAGGTGAGATTTTGATCCTGGGGTCGGAATGGAATTCCGACGATTCATGTAGCTTCGTTACGTGATTTTGGATATGTTCGCAAAATTTCAGGTCATTCGGACGTCGTTTGGTCGGGTTTTTGATCGAATGTTAATTATGGAGGTTTTGAAGAAACTTAGGCTTGAATCCGTGTGTAATTGGTGATTTTGATGTTTAGGATGGTGTTTTTATAATTGGAACAAGTTCGTATTGTGTTTTGGAGTATGTTTGTGGTTTTCGTTGGGGTCCTGTGGGCCTGGGGATGAATTCAGGGGTCCAAACGGACCAAATTGTGCCAAAGGCACTGCTGTTTTTGCTGCAATAAGTGCAGAGAATTTTTGTGATTCGCGATCGCGAAGCCTTGAATGCGATCGCGTAAGAGGAGAATTGGGAGTTCTGCGATCGCGTGGGAGAGTATGCGATCGCGTAAGGTTATGACGGGATGCATCGCGATCGCGATGTCTTGTGTGCGATCGCGTAGGTCTGGGATTTAAAGCAGTGCGATCGTGGGTGGATTCACGCGATCGCGTAGTGTTGAGGCATGAAGCAGTGCGATCGCATAGGGTATGTCGCGATCGCGTAGAGTAATTTTGGAGCATGGTGAATTTGTTCATCGCGATCGCGAGCCTGGGGCTGCAATCGCAGAGGGTCGCCTGGCAGTCAGTGAATTAATATAACAGAACAGTCCAGTCGCGAACCCTATACCCAAAACCTCCATTTTTGAGCTCCAAGAGCAGGTATTGACGGGAGATTGCTGAGAAATCATCGGGGTTTCGTCGGAGGTAAGTTTTGTGGCTTAATTACATCATTTTAACATGAAATCCTTGGTTAATTTCCTGTAAATGGAAGATTAAAGGTGGGTTTGAGCCCTAGGCCAAAAATTTAAGAAAACACTGATTTGAGTGGGCAAATGGAGTCCGAATTTGGTAAATTTTATATGCCTAGACTCGTATCGAGATGAGAATTCCAAATATGTGACTTTTGGAATTTTTTGACAAGCGTACCGAAAGTCGGGTTTTGGCAACTTTGCCATTTTGGGTGTAAATCGAATTGTATTGATTGGGTGTCATCCCATTGGCCTAATTTGTTGTATTTCTACTGTATTTGATCAGATTCTACGCGTGCGAAGCTTGATTCTCGTGGCAAGGGCATCGCGGAGTAGTCGTCGCGCTGTTTTGAGGTGAGTAATAGATGTGGGTGATGACCAGCAGGTTCGAAACCCCGGTATACCACTTTGTGATGTTGTATAGCGGCGAGACACGTACTCTCTTGGGAGTGCGGGGTCGATTGTGATTGGGGACTATGGCTTAGTCCGCTTGTTGATACTGTGTTATGTTATTAGGCTATTCTTGAGCCGTCGAACCTCCTTATCGGATGGTTGTATACTATATTGTGATATTGGCTAGTCTTGAGTTGTCGAACCTCCTTCTTGGACGGTTGAGTATACTTGTGGGCTGTGAGCCAGTTATTGGATCCCGCGAGGATCGTTATCATTGTCTAGTGATATTGACATGCTAGTTTACTACCGGTCCGTAGCTATTTCTGTTATCATGCTATTTCCAACCTCTGGAACTTGATATTACTGTTTTCCAACTGAGAAATGATAAAAGGGTTTTCGAAACTACTTTTGAGCCTGCGAGGCTGTATTTGCATATTAGCTGACTGGTAGTGGATCGGGCTGCGCGCCGCAGCGGTATATATGTTGGATCGGACTGCACGCTGCAGTAATATTGTGCTTGGGTTGTAGGAGCCCCTCCGGAGTCTGAACCCCCACAGTGAGCACGGGTACCCAAATTGGATCGGGCTACACGCCGTAGCGGTCATATTTTGCATTGCACTGCATTTAGCTACATCTGATAGTTGTTATACTGTTTTGCTAGTGCTTGTTGGTACAAATATAATTGATATTGATTTTGTGATAGGGTATTTGATTACAGCTTTACATAGTGCTTTATTGCGGATTTCTTATCTGCGTTGTCTTACCCCTGTTTATTACCACTGAGTATGGCAGTACTCATTTACTCCCTGCACCTTGTGTGCAGATCCAGGTACCTCTCAGCAGTGATCCGGTAGCTGTTCGAGGTGACATCTATAGGATATTCGAGGTAGCTGCAGAGTCCGCAGGACCCGATATTCCTTCTTACTGTCTTTTGATTCTGTATTGATATTTCTTTCCGCACTTGGTATCTTGTAAACCATTATACACTTATGTTCATTAGAGGCTTATGACTGTTGACCCTTCGGTTTATGGGAGTTGGCACGTGTTGGGACTTGGTTCCCTGTTTTTTATATATCTATCACTGTTGAATTATTTTGTTATGTTTAAATTAGATAAAGTGAGCTTATGGCTCCGTGATTGTTGTTAATTGGTCAGGCTGGCCTAGCAGTGTGCTGGGCGCCATCACGACCTGATTTGGGGTCGTGACAAGTTGGTATCAGAGCCTAGGTTTACTAGGCCTCATGAGTCTTGAGTCGGTTAGTAGAGTCTTGTGGATCGGTACGGGGACGCCTGTACTTATCCTCGGGAGGCTGCGAACCTTTAGGAAAAACTTCACTTTTCTTGAAATTTGTCGTGCGATCTTGTTGTTCTGAGAACTGAACTTCTATATTCTATTCTCTCGTAGATGGCGAGAACGCGAGCATCAGGACGAGGTGGACGACGTCCATTGCCACCTGTTAGAGGCCGTGGGCGCGGTCGTGCTAGAGGTAGAGGTAGGGCAGCTTAGGCAGTGCCAGCTGACCCGCCCGTTGTACCAGTTCAGGAGCAGCCCCCAGTGGTTGATGCTGCAGCAGCCCCAGTTCAGGGCCAGACAATATCTATTGCTATTCCCGGTCTTCAGGGGACTCTTGCTCAGATATTATCGGTGTGTTCCGGTTTGGCTCAGGTAGTTTCAGCTACTGCTACTGTAGCGACATCTCAGTCAGGGGGTGGTCAGCAGACCCCTGCAGCTCGCACACCTGACCCGCTTGTTCAGGGACTTCAGACGCCAGAGGCGGTCCCTGCTCAGGTGGTTGCACCGGTTATTCTTCCAGCTGCACCGGCTCCAGGCTCCAGAGCATATGGTTGAGGCTATGCCCGACGACGAGCAGCGTCGTCTTGAGAGGATTTGGTAGACTTCAGCCACCCCATTTCGGTGGCGTTGAGGGCGAGGATGCCCGGGGTTTCTTGGATAAGTGTCAGAAGATGTTGCGTACGGCTGGTATTCTTGAGTCCGGCGGAGTTTCATTTACTACATTTCAGTTCACTGGTCCCGCATTTGATTGGTGGGAGGAGTTTGAGAGGCGTAGGCCTGCAGGAGCAGCACCTCTCACATGGCAGCAGTTCTCTACTCTCTTTCTAGAGAAATATGTACCTCGGTCTCGTCGCGAGGAGCTACGTCGCCGGTTCGAGTGGTTGGTTCGGGGCGACATGTCTGTGACCCAGTATAAGCTTCGATTCACACAGTTGTCTAGGCATGCCACATGGATGATCCCTACCGATAGGGAGAGGATCAAGAGGTTCATTGATGGCCTCGACTGCTCTATCCGCATTCTTATGACCGGAGAGAGAGTATTGTCATCATCGTTTGAGCCAGGTTGTGGACATGGAACGCTCCATTTAGGGCGGATCGTCGCCGAGAGAGAGAGGAGCGGGGAGGCCGAGAGGCCTCGTGGTTGTGGTAGTTTCGGTGGTGCTCCGTCCAGAGAGCATTCCCGGCGGAGCAGAGGTCGCTCGTCTAGACCTTCTCGTTCGGGCCGCCCAGAGCAGAGCGAGAGGTTCGCATGGTCGTGGTCGACGGGGGTTTCGGCGAGGTCGGTCATCAGCTGGTGCCCTTCCGGCCCGAGTGCGGCACCTACTTCTTCGGCCCGGGGTTCTTCTGCGGCGAGGGGTTCCCTTCGGTCCCCTTCTCCAGCACCGGGTGCGTGTTATGAGTGTGGTGAGTTTGGCCACATGAGGAGACGGTGCCCTCGACTCCGTAGGGACAGGACTCAGCAGAGGGATCAGCCCTCATCTTCAGCACCATCTCAGTCTAGTAGAGGTGGAGGTCGGTCTTCTCGTGGTCGCCCTAGAGGCTAGTAGAGATCTGGTGGAGGCTAGGCACAATTCTATGCACTCCCCGACAGGCGTGATGTATTTGCCTCCGATATAGTGATTACAGGTATCATTTTTGTCTGACACAGAGATGCCTCTGTTCTATTTGATCCAGGGTCCACATATTCATACGTGTCCTCTTATTTTGCACATCATTTGGGTGCGACTCGGGGTAGTCTTGATTTACCTGTTCATGTATCCACCCCCGTGGGTGATACGATTGTTGTGGATCATGTCTATAGATCCTGTGTTATATCTATTGGGGGTCTGGAGACCCAGGTAGATTTGTTATTGTTGGGGATGGTGGACTTTGATGTTATATTGGGTATGGACTGGTTGTCTCCGTACCACGCTATATTGGACTGTCATGCTAAGACCAGTTACGTTGGCCATTCCTGGTATTTCTCGGATCGAGTGGCGGGGTTCTACTGATTTCGTCCCTAGCCGTGTTATTTCGTTCCTAAAGGCTCAGAAGATGGTTGAAAAAGGGTGTTTATCATACTTAGATTTTGTGAGAGATGTGGGAGCTCAGTCTCCTAGCATTGATTTTGTACCTGTTGTGAGGGACTTCCCTGATGTATTCCCCTCGGACCTGCCGGGCATGCCGCCGGACAGGGAAATTGATTTTGGCATTGACTTGGTGCCGGGCACTCAGCCCATATCCATTCCTCCTTACCGGATGGCACCATCTGAGTTGAAAGAACAGAAAGAGCAGCTTCAAGAGCTTCTCGATAAGGGTTTCATCCGCCCTAGTGTGTCCTCGTGGGGTGCGCCGATATTATTTGTTAAAAAGAAAGATGGTTCCATGCGAATGTGTGTTGATTATAGGCAATTAAACAAAGTGACAGTGAAGAACAAGTACCCTCTACCGCGCATAGATGATTTGTTTGATCAGTTACAAGGTGCGAGGGTGTTTTCTAAGATCGATCTTTGTTCAGACTATCATCAGCTGAAGATCAGGGACTCGGATATTATGAAGACTGCATTCAGGACCCGATATGGTCACTATGAGTTTTTTGTGATGTCTTTTTGTCACGACCCAGAATCCGGTCGTGATGGCGCCCAACAATCAAGCTAGGCCGGCCAGACCAACAATTTAATTATAACACAATACCAGTCCCCGAATGGACAACCCAAGAAGAATATATGAGTTTAAGAACTCCGATAATAATAATGCATGAACAAAAGTACCGACACTCCCAAAGATCCGGAGTCACGAGTCTAGAGCCTCCAACAAAACCCAACAGGAAATAGAGTACGATATAGAAGTACTCGAGTACTGAATACAAAATATAAAATAACAAGCTGGAATGAGAGGAGAAGCTAGGTTCGCGAACGTCGGCAGCTACCTCAACAACTCGGTGTGACAATGTAAACGCTGGAGATGCCCGTCTACTTGCTCCTGAGTACCTGAGTCTGCACACAAAAGGTGCGGGGAGTAGGGGTGAGTACTAAGTACTCGGTGAGTAACAAATATATATATGTAGGTGACAGTAAGAAATCCACAAAATACCACAATATGAAGCTACACTACGGTCCGAATCTCCTACGAACTAGCAACAATAATACAATACAGCTACTACAGAGTAATTCAACAAATACGGATGCAATGCAATGCACATAACCGCTATGGCGTGTAGCCCGATCCAATTTAACGTCGACGGCGCTCGCCGGGGGTGTGTACGGACTCCGGAGGGGCTCCTGCGGCCCGAGCGCAATACTGCTGCGGCGTGCGGCCGATCCTCATATCAACCATCGCGGCGTGCAGCCGATCCCATGCTCAGTCCACGATAAACAATTAAGTCACAAAACAATTCATTTTCCTTATTTCCGGTCCTCGATTCATAATTTATGAAAAAAAATACTTTAACTTTATTAATTTTTGCAAAAGCGGTGACTTAGCATTTCAAAAGTGTGATTACAATTTCCGGGACTGAGATCGGTGATTTAAGCAATTATAGCTATCACGTAAATATTGTCCTCTAAGGACGCTACGGATCGGCACGAGGCCCCAAACAAGGCTTACGAGCCCACAAATATAGCAAATACGGTGTATTTCCAACACTAACCACATATTATTCATTTCCGGGATGGACCAAGTCTCAATCCCCAATCACAATCAATCCCGCACCTGCCACGGTGTGCGAGCCACGCCATATTAGCGTCACAATGTGCTAAGCCGGGGTTTCGAACCCTCAGGCTACCATATACACAAACTACTCACCTCTAGCCGGTCGTAGACTCGTTCGCGATGCCTTTTCCTTTGAATTTTGTTGCCTCGTGTGTAGAATCTAGTCAAATAACAATAATTATATCAAATACGGGTCAAAGAATCATATCCCACTTCAATTTATATGAAATTCGCATAATTACACTAAGTTGGTAAAACCCGACCCCGGGCCCCACTGCTCGGAAAACTCCGAAATTAGTACCAATGCGATCCTTATCTCGCCACGAGTCCGTGCATATAAAATTTATCGAAATCGGAGTTCAAATGGCCTCCCAAATCCAAAAATCCCGTTTTCAATACTTAGGCCACATTTCTTCAAGATTTCAACCCAATTTCATGAAGATTGATGTTAATACTACCATAAAATGATGTTTTTGAGTCAAGAATCTTACCTCAGACGAATACCCGATGACTTCTCAGTGATTTCCTCGAGTTTTCTTCTCTCTAGGGCTCAAATGTGTGTTTTGGGTTAATGAACCCGTAACTATCTGTTTCTGGATTAAATTCACTGCCAGACACCATTGTTCATCGCGTTCGCGTGACCCTCTACGCGTTCGCGATGAACAAACCCGCCTTACTCTTCGCGAACGCGACGCTGGCCACGCGTTCGCGATGCTCAAATCCTGTAACCCTTCGCGTCCTCCTTCCTGCGATCGCGTAGCACATTTTTCCCTGGACCCATTTCTCTTCTACGCGATCGCGTAGATGATCCTGCGATCGCGATGTGCACCCGTTTAATTCTACGCGATCGCGACTTGTTACCCTGCGATCGCGTTGCCCTAGCCCCAGCTCTACGCGATCGCATCCCCCTCCCCGCGATCGCGGAGAGCAAAAGCCTGCTGCGTTTATGACAGCAATCAGCTTTCTCTTTTCTTCTAAAAATGGTCCGTTTGGACCCCCGGATTCATCCCGAGGCCCCCGGGACCCCAACGAAAACCACCAACATACTCCAAAACATGATACGAACTTGTTCCAACCATAAAAACACCATACTAAACATCAAAATCTCCATTTACTCACGGATTCAAGCCTAAGTTTCTTCAAAACTTTCAAAACTAACATTCAATCCAAAACCCGATCAAACGATGTCCGAATGACCTAAAAATTTGCGGACACATCCAAAATCACATAACGAAGCTACAGAAATTGTCGGAATTCCATTCCGACCCCCGGATCAAAATATCACCTACCATCCGATTTTCGCTAAAATTCAACATTCGCCAATTCAAGCTTAAAACTACACCGGACCTCCGAATTCAATTCCGATTGTTCTCCTAAGTCATAAATGATCCTCCGGAACTAGTCTAATCATCAGAATCCGGTTCCGAGCATTCTAACTCAATAGTCAACTCTTGGTTGACTTTTCATATTCAAGCTTTCTTCAAACATGCTATTTGTTTCATTTTCAATCCAAATCACTCCTAACTCACCCGATATACTCTAATACTGTTTTAAAAGCATAATATATGTAAATGCAAGGTAACGGGGTGGAAATTCCCGTAACGACAGGCCGGGTCGTTACATTCTCCCCAACTTAAACAAACGCTCGTCCGCGAGCGGGTTAAGAAACATACCTGGAGCATCAAACAAGTGAGGATATCTACTACGCATTCTCTGCTCGGTCTCCCAAGTTGCTTCCTCCACGGGACGACCTCTCCACTGCACTTTCACTGAAGCTATGTCCTTGGATCTCAGCTTACGAACCTGTCGACCCAAGATGGCTACTGGCTTCCACATCATAAGTCAAATCCTCATCTAGCTGTATCGTGCTGAAGTCCAACACATGAGACGGGTCTCCGACATACTTCCGGAGCATAGATACATGGAACACGGGGTGAACTCCCGACAAACGGGGTGGCAAAGCAAGCATATAAGCCACCTCCCCAACTTTCCTAAGTACCTCAAAAGGTCCAATGAACCTTGGGCTCAATTTTCCTTTCTTTCCAAATCTCATAACACCCTTCATAGGCGAAACTTTCAACAACACCTTCTCACCTACTGAATAAGACACATCTCGGACCTTTCGGTCTGCATAACTCTTCTGACGCGACTGAGCTGTGCGAAGTCTCTCCTGAATCACCTTCACCTTGTCTAAGGCATCTTGGACTAACTCTGTCCCCAACAACCTAGCCTCGCCGGGCTCGAACTAACCGACTGGAGACCTACACCGCCTCCCATATAAAGCTTCATACGGTGCCATCTGAATGCTGGAGTGATAGCTATTATTGTAAGCAAACTCCGCCAAAGGCAAATAATCAGCCCATGAACCACCAAAATCAATGACACAAGCACGCAACATGTCCTCTAATATCTGAATAGTACGCTCAGACTGCCCATCCGTCTGTGGATGAAATGCTGTGCTCAGCTCTACCTGTGAACCCAACTCTCGCTGAAATGTCCTCCAGAACTGAGAAGTGAACTGGGTACCTCTGTCCGATATAATAGAAATAGGAACTCCATGCAATCTCACTATCTCACGGATGAATATCTCTGCCAACCGCTCCGAGGTATAGGTAGTACACACTGGGATAAAGTGAGCTGACTTGGTCAACCTATCCACCACCACCCAAACTGAATCAAACTTCCTCGCTGTCGAGGGAGTCCACTAACAAAGTCCATAGTTATTCTTTCCCACTTCCACTCCGGAATATCAATACGCTGGAATACACCACCGGGTCTCTGATGCTCATACTTGACCTGCTGACAGTTTAGACACCGAGCCACATGGCTCACAATATCTTTCTTCATCTTTCTCCACCAGTAATACTGCTTCAAATCCTGATACATCTTCGCGGCTTCTGGATGAATAGAATACCGCGAGCTGTGGGCCTCATCCAATATCAATTCACGAAGGCCGTCAACATTGGGCACGCATATTTGGCCCTGCATCCGCAATACACCATCACTATCAATAGTGACATCCCTAGCATCATCATGCTGAACTCTATCTTTAAGGACAAGTAAGTGTGGATCATCATACTGGCATTCTCGAATATGATCATATAAAGAAGAACGAGCTACTACATAAGCCATCACCCGACCTGGCTCAGAAATATCCAGCCTCACCATCTGATTAGCTAATGCCTGAACATCAACTGCTAGGGGTCTCTCCCCAACTGGAATATACGCCAAACTGCCCATACTAATAGCCTTCCAGCTCAATGCATCAGCCACTACATTGGCTTTCCCGGGATGATACAAGATAGTAATATCATAGTCTTTAAGCAATTCAAGCCATCTCCGCTGCCTCAAATTTAGATCTTTTTGCTTAAACAAATGCTGAAGGCTACGGTGGTCTGTATATACATCACAAGATACACCATATAGATAATGCCTCCAAATCTTCAAGGCATGAACAATAGCAGCTAACTCCAAATCATGAACAGGGTAGTTCTTCTCGTGGGGCTTTAGCTGACGAGAAGCATATGCAATAACTCTACCCTCCTGCATCAACACACAACCGAGTCCAACTCTGGAAGCATCACAATACACCGTATATGACCCCGAGGCCGATGGTAACACAAGTACTGGAGCCGTGGTCAAAGCCTCGTTGAGCTTCTGAAAGCTCTCTTCACATTCATCAGACCACGCAAATGGAGCATTCTTCTGTGTCGACTTAGTCAACGGTGAAGCAATAGATGAGAAACCCCGAACAAACCGGCGATAATAGCCTGCCAAGCCGAGAAAACTCCGAATCTCTGTAGGTGAGGAAGGTCTGGGCCAATTCTGCACTGCCTCGACCTTCTGTGGATCAACCCGAATACCATCACTGGACACTACATGTCCCAGAAAACCCACGGTATCAAGCCAGAACTCACACTTAGTGAATTTTGCATAAAGCTTCTCTTCCCTCAACCTCTGCAATGCCACTCTCAAATGCTGTGCATGCTCCTCCTGGCTGCGTGAATATACCGGAATATCATCAATAAACACAATCACAAAAGAATCAAGGTACGGCCGAAATACACTATTCATCAAGTGCATGAATGCAGCTGGGGCATTAGTCAGCCCGAAAGACATCACCAGGAACTCGTAGTGCCCGTATCGCGTCTTGAACGCTGTCTTCATAATATCCGAGTCCCTGATCTTTAACTGATGATAGCCCGATCGAAGATCAATCTTAGAAAATACACTAGCTCCCTGGAGCTGATCAAATAGGTCCTCAATACGAGGCAATGGGTACTTATTCTTCACTGTTACCTTGTTCAGCTGCCTGTAATCAATGCACATTCTCATTGTGCCATCTTTCTTCTTCACGAACAACACCGGTGCACCCCAAGGTGACACGCTCGGACGAATGAAACCCTTATCTAAGAGTTCCTGAAGCTGTTCTTTCAATTCTTTTAACTCTGCTGGTGCCATGCGATAGGGAGGAATAGAAATGGGTTGAGTGCCCAGCACCAAGTCAATACCAAAGTCAATATCCCTGTCAGGCGGCATGCTCGGCAGGTCTGCTGGAAATACATCCGGAAACTCCCTCGCAATGGGGACCGAATCAAGGCTGGGTGTCTCAGCCTCAACATCTCCAATGAAGGCCAAACAAGATAAGCAACCCTTCCCAATCATTCGTTGGGCCTTTATATAAGAAATCACCCTGTCGGACACATAATCAGTCAAGCCACGCCACTCGATCCTCGGATTACCTGGAATAGCTAGTGTGATTGTCTTGGCATGACAGTCCAGAATCGCATGATAAGGAGATAGCCAATCCATGCCTAGGATAACATCGAAATCTTCCATGCCCAGTAGCAATAGATCAACTCGGGTCTCCAGACCCCCAATAGTAATAATACAGGATCGATATACCTGATCCACAATAACAGTATCCCCCACTGGGGTAGACACATGTACGGGCAAAGCAAGAATACCACGGGTCATACCTAAATGATGTGCAAAATAAGTAGAGACATAAGAATAGGTGGATCGGGGATCAAATAAGACAGAAGCATCCCCTGTGACAGACTGAGATAATACCTGAAATAACCGCATACGAAGCACTAGCATCCTTCCTATCCGGAAGAGCATAGAAACGAGCACGGCCTCCACCAGTACGATCCTCACCCTCTGGGGCGACCTCTAGATACCGGGCCACCAGTCCTAGCCGACCGTGCGGCGGCCGAAGAAACGAGGGTAGAAGACGAAGGCCGATCCCTCCGGCGAGACCGCTTACGAAGCCCGCCGAGGACACTCTCTCCGATATGGCCCAAATCGCCGCACTCGAAACAACGGCACTGAAGATGGAAGAAGGGGCTGCCGAGGACCCCTCGCTGCAGGTGAATCCTGAGCTGAAGAAGCGAGGAGCGAGCTACGAGGCTGGAAGAGCACTCGGTGCGGGGCGGCTACGATGGCGGCTCTGCGCGACCTTGATAACCTGCTGGCCGCCGGCGACCACGATCGGATGGAAACCCCGGCTGGACTGCGTACGTCCGGACGGTGGAGACACTGAAAGAGCGACCTCTGCTATGCTTGAAGTTGGCCCCAGACGGAGCACCGGCTGTGGCCTGTCGGTGCCGCGAGGCCTGCTTAGCCTCTCTCTCTCTCGCTCTCGCGGCGATGTGTCTCAATGTGACGGGCGGCATCAACCACCTCCTCGAAGGTAACTGTCGAAACTCTCTCCCTGGTCATCGATATGCGGATGGGATAAATAAGACCATCGATAAATCTCCGGATCCTCTCACTGTCGGTAGGAACCATCCGCGTGGCATGACGGGCCGGTTGTGTGAATCTCGTCTCGTGCGATTGAGCTGTCATCTCTCCTCGCTTCAACCACTCGGGCGGCGTCACGGCTCCTCCTGCGGGGCGGGGGCACGTGCTTCTCCAAAAATACCGTGGAGCTGCCAAGTGAGGGGCACTGCCCCGGCGGGCCTACGCCTCTCGAAATCCTCCCGCCACTAAAATGCGCACCGTCGAGGCGAAAAGTGGTGAATGAAACACCGGGTCGGACTCTAGAATACCCGCGGTGCGCAGCATGCGGCGACATCTGTCAAGAAAACCACGGGCATCCTCGCCCTCGGCTCCACCGAATGTCGGAGGCTGTAGCCTCTCAAGTCTCTCCAACGACGCCGCTCGTCGTCGGGCATCAGCCGGAACCACGTATGCGGGAGGCCGGTGCAACGGGCGCGGCCGGGCTGAGCGGCTCGGGTGTGTGAACCACGGGGGTATGATTCCCTCCCCCTGCCTCTGAAGAAGATACTGCAGCAATAGCTGCAACTACCTGTGCTAGCTTGTGCACGCCGATAAGATACGAGCCGAGGTCTCACGAAGACCCGGTATCACGATAGGCACTGCCGGTGCCTGAACCTGAGTTGCGGGAGCGTTTGCCGCTGGAATACGGTCTGAGTACGGGCCGCTGGTGGGTCGGCGAGTGCTTCGGTGCTGGTCTTCTTGCCCTACCTCACCACGACCACGACCTCGGGTGTCGATGGTGGTCGTACGCCACGTCCGGTTAGCTCGTGTTCTCGCCGTACGCGAGAGAATAGAATATGGAAAGATTTAATTTCATGATAACACAAATCGCACGATATGAATTCAAGAAAATGAGGTTTTTCCTAAAGTTTATGTAGCCCTTCGAAGATAGATACGGACGTCTACGTACCGATCTACGAAAGCCTACTAAACCGGCTCATGACTCGCGAGTCCTAATAACCTGAAGTTTGATCCAATATTGTCACGACCCAAATCCGGTCGTGATGGCGCCCAACAATCAAGCTAGGCCGGCCAGACCAACAATTTAATTATAACACAATACCGGTCCCCAAATGGACAACCCAGAAGAATATATGAGTTTAAGAACTCCGATAATAATAATGCTTGAACAAAAATACTGACACTCCCGAAGATCCGGAGTCGCAAGTCTAGAGCCTGTAACAAAAACCACAGGAAATAGAAAGTACGATATAGAAGTACTCGAGTCCGAATACAAAATATAAAATAACAAGTGGAATGAGAGGAGAAGCTAGGTTATGCGAACGTAGGCGACTACCTCGGCAACTCGGTGTGACAATGTAAACGGCGGAGATGTCCGTCTCTCTGCTCACGAGTACCGAGTACGCACGCAAAAGGTGCGGGGACTAGGGGTGAGTACTAAGTACTCGGTGAGTAACAAATATATATATGTAGCTTGAAGGTAAGAAATCCACAAAATACCACGATATGAAGCTACACTACGGTCCGAATCTCCTACGAACTAGCAACAATGATACAATACGGCTACCAAGAGTAATTCAACAAATACGGATGCAATGCAATGCACGTAACCGCTACGACGTGTGGCCGGATCCAATTAGCGTCAACGGCGCTCGGCGGGGGTGTGTACGGACTCGGAGGGGCTCCTACGGCCCAAGCGCAATACTACTGCGGCGTGCGGCCCGATCCTCATATCAACCGCTGCGGCGTGCAGCCAGGTCCCATGCTCAGTCCACGATAAACAATTAAGTCACAAAACAATTCATTTTTCCTTATTTCCGGTTCTCAATTCATAATTTATGAAAAAAAAAATACTTTAACTTTATTAATTTTTGCAAAAGCGGTGACTTAGCATTTCAAAAGTGTGATTACAATTTCCGGGACTGAGATGAGTGATTTAAGCAATTATAGCTATCACGTAAATATTGTCCTTTAAGGACGCTACGGATCGGCACGAGGCCCCAAACAAGGCTTACAACCCACAAATATAGCAAATACGGTGTATTTCCAACACTAACCACATATTATTCATTTCGGGATGGACCAAGTCTCAATCCCCAATCACGATCAATCCCGCACCTGCCACGGTGTGCGAGCCACGCCTACTAGCGTCACAATGTGCTAAGCCGGGGTTTCGAACCCTCAGGCTACGATATACACAAACTACTCACCTCTAGCCGGTCGTAGACTCGTTCGCGATGCCTTTTCCTTTGAATTTTGTTGCCTCGTGTGTAGAATCTAGTCAAATAACAATAATTATATCAAATACGGGTCAAAGAATCATATCCCACTTCAATTTATATGAAATTCGCATAATTACACTAAGTTGGTAAAACCCGACCCCGGGCCCCACTGCTCGGAAAACTCCGAAATTAGTACCAATGCGATCCTTATCTCGGCACGAGTCCGTGCATATAAAATTTATCGAAATCGGAGTTCAAATGGCCTCCCAAATCCAAAAATCCCGTTTTCAATACTTAGGCCATATTTCTTCAAGATTTCAACCCAATTTCATGAAGATTGATGTTAATACTACCATAAAATGATGTTTTTGAGTCAAGAATCTTACCTCCGACGAATACCCGATGACTTCTCAGTGATTTCCTCGAGTTTTCTTCTCTCTAGGGCTCAAATGTGTGTTTTGGGTTAATGAACCCGTAACTCTCTGTTTCTGGATTAAATTCACTGCCAGAACTTTTTCTTCTACGCGATCGCGACTCGCTTCACGCGATCGCGATGGTCAAAAACTCGGCCTCACGCGATCGCGACTTCCTCCACGCGATCGCGATGTACAATCTCCCGGCTTCACGCGATCGCGTCCTCCTTCCTGCGATCGCGTAGCACATTTTTCCCTGGACCCATTTCTCTTCTACGCGATCGCGTAGATGATCCTGCGATCGCGATGTGCACCCGTTTAATTCTACGCGATCGCGACTTGTTACCCTGAGATCGCGTTGCCCTAGCCCCAGCTCTACGCGATCGCATCCTCCTCCCCGCGATCGCGGAGAGCAAAAGCCTGCTGCGTTTATGACAGCAATCAGCTTTCTCTTTTCTTCCAAAAATGGTCCGTTTGGACCCCCGGATTCATCCCGAGGCC
Organism: Nicotiana noctiflora; assembly: GCA_032618575.1. Taxonomy (NCBI): domain Eukaryota; kingdom Viridiplantae; phylum Streptophyta; class Magnoliopsida; order Solanales; family Solanaceae; genus Nicotiana; species Nicotiana noctiflora. The sequence continues at coordinate 41,044 of JASVEL010005543.1, forward strand.
CCCGGGACCCCAACGAAAACCACCAACATACTCCAAAACATGATACGAACTTGTTCCAACCATAAAAACACTATACTAAACATCAAAATCTCCATTTACTCACGGATTCAAGCCTAAGTTTCTTCAAAACTTTCAAAACTAACATTCAATTCAAAACCCGATCAAACGATGTCCGAATGACCTGAAAATTTGCGGACACATCCAAAATCACATAACGAAGCTACAGAAATTGTCAGAATTCCATTCCGACCCCCGGATCAAAATATCACCTACAATCCGGTTTTCGCTAAAATTCAACATTCGCCAATTCGAGCTTAAAACTACACCGGACCTCCGAATTCAATTCCGATTGTTCTCCTAAGTCATAAATGATACCCCGGAACTAGTCGAATCATCAGAATCCGGTTCCGAGCATTCTAACTCAATAGTCAACTCTTGGTTGACTTTTCATATTCAAGCTTTCTTCAAACATGCTATTTGTTTCATTTTCAATCCAAATCACTCCTAACTCACCCGATATACTCTAATACTGATTTAAAAGCATAATATATGTAAATGCAAGGTAACGGGGTGGAAATTCCCATAACGGCGGGTCGGGTCGTTACAAAATGCGAACAATTGTTCGCATTTGCGAACAAGGCTGGGTCAATGGAGCTTCGCATTTGCGATCAGGGTGATTGTGTTCATTGATGACATTATAGTCTACTCCAGTAGTCAGGAGGAGCATGCTCAGCATTTAAGTATTGTGTTGCAGAGATTGACGGAGGAGAAGCTATATGCTAAATTCTCCAAGTGCGAGTTTTGGCTCGAGTCCGTAGCATTTCTGGGACATGTGGTGTCTCGTGATGGTATTCAGGTTGATCCGAAGAAGGTAGAGGCAGTGCAAAGTTGGCATAGACCGTCCTATGTTAAAGAGATCAGGAGCTTTCTTGGCTTGGCGGGATATTATCGCTGGTTTATTCGGGGATTTTCATCCATTGCTTCTTCTTCGACTAAGTTGACTCAGAAGGGTGCACCATTCGTGTGGTCGAATGAGTGCGAGGAGAGCTTTCAGAAGCTCAAGACAGCTTTGACCACAGCTCCGGTGTTAGTATTGCCATTAGCTTCAGGTTCATATACTGTTTATTGTGATGCCTCGAGAGTGGGGATAGGTTGTGTGTTGATGCAGGAAGGTAAGGTGATTGCTTATGCTTCTCGGCAGTTGAAGCCACATGAGAAGAACTATCCTGTTCATGATTTGGAGCTAGCTGCTATTGTTCATGCTTTAAAAATTTGGAGGCACTATTTGTATGGCGTGGCTTGTGAGGTGTATACCGACCATCGTAGTCTCCAGCACTTGTTCAAACAGAAGGATCTTAATATGAGATAGCGGAGATGGCTTGAGTTGCTTAAGGATTATGACATTACTATTTTATATCATCCGGGGAAAGGCCAATGTGGTGTCCGATGCTTTGAGCCGGAAGGCGGTCAGTATGGGGAGCTTGGCATATATTCCAGCCGAGGAGAGGCCATTTGCTTATGATGTCCAGGTGCTAGCCAATCGGCTAGTGAGGTTAGATATTTCAGAGCCCTGTCGGGTATTAGCTTGTGTTGTATCTCGGTCATCTCTATATGATCGTATTCGTGAGTGCCAATATGATGATCCACATTTGGTTGTCCTTAGGGATAGAGTTCAGCATGATGATGCTAGAGATGTCACCATTGATAGTGACGGCGTATTGAGGATGCAGGGCCGGATATGTGTGCCCAATGTTGATGGCCTTCGTGAGTTGATTCTGGAGGAGGCCCATTGCTCGCGGTATTCTATCCATCCAGGAGCCGCGAAGATGTATCAAGATTGGAAACAACACTATTGGTGGAGAAAGATGAAGAAGGACATTGTCAGACATGTATCACGGTGCCTCAACTGTCAGCAGGTTAAGTACGAGCATCAGAGGCCCGGTGGTGTATTTCAGCGCATTATTATTCCTGAGTGGAAATGGGAGAGGATCACCATGGACTTTGTTCCTGGACTCCCTCGGACAGCGAGGAAGTTTGATTCAGTTTGGGTGATTGTGGATAGGCTGACCAAGTCTGCTCACTTCATTCCAGTTAGTACTACCTACTCATCGGAGCGGTTGGCAGCAATCTTTATTCGAGAGATTGTCCGGTTGCATGGGGTCCCAGTGTCTATCATATCCGGCAGGGGTACCCAATTTACATCTCAGTTTTGGAGAGCATCTCAGCGAGAGATGGGTACGCGGGTTGAGTTGAGCACCGCATTTCACCCCCAGACAGACGGGAAGTCTGAGCGCACTATTCAGATTCCGGAGGATATGTTGCGAGCATGTGTGATTGACTTTGGTGGTTCGTGGGATGAGTTCTTACCACTTGCCGAGTTTGCCTACAACAATTGTTATTAGTCGAGTATTCAGATGGCCACGTATGAGGCATTGTATGGCAGGCGGTGTAGATCCCATGTGGGATGGTTTGAGCCTGGTGAGGATAGATTGATAGGGGCTGAGTTAGTCCAGGATGCTTTGGATAGAGCGAAGTTGATCCAGGAGAGGCTTCGTACAGTATAGTCTCGCCAGAAGAGTTATGCAGACCGTAGAGTTCGAGAGTTGTCTTTCATGGTTGGCGACAGAGTATTGTTGAAGGTTTCACCCATGAAGGGTGTCATGAGGTTCGGGAAGAAAGGGAAGTTGAGTCCCAGGTACATTGGTCCTTTTGAGATACTCAGGAGAGTTGGAGAGGTGGCATATGAGTTGGCCTTGCCGCCCAGCTTATCCAGCGTTCATCCAGTATTCCATGTGTCTATGCTCCGGAAGTACATTGGAGATCCGTCTCATGTATTAGACTTCAGTACCATTCAGCTTGATGATGATCTATCCTATGATGTGGAGCCCATTGCTATTTTGGGTCGTCAGGTGAGAAAATTGAGGTCTAAGGAGATTGCATCAGTTAAGGTTCGGTGGAGAGGTCGACCGGTGGAGGAGGCCACTTGGGAGATCGAGCGGGAGATGCGGAGCAGATATCCTCACTTGTTTGAGACTTCAGGTATGTTTCTTGACCCGCTCGAGGACGAGCGTTTGCTTAAGAGGGGGAGAATGTGATGACTCGGCCCGTCGTCATGGGAATTACCACCCCGTTATGTTTTAATTACATGTTTTATTCTTTTATATCAGTGTTAGAGTCTATCGGGTGAGTTAGGAGTGAATTGGATTGAAAATGAGGCAAATAGCCTTTGAAGGAAACTTGAATAAGGAAAGTCAACCCAGAGTTGACTATTTGGTTAGAGGGCTCAGAATTGAATTCTGATGATTTGGTTAGTTCCGAGAGGTGATTTGTGACTTAGGGGAGCAATCGGAACTAAATTTGGACGCCCGGTGTAGAAATAGGCTTGAATTGGCTAAGGTTGAATTTTGGCAAAATCCGGACGGTAGGTGAAATTTTTATCCGGGGCTTGGAATGGAATTCCGACAATTCTTGTAGCTTCGCTACGTGATTATGGATATGTCCGCAAAATTTCAGGTCATTCGGACATCGTTTGGTCAGGTTTTTGATTGAATGTTAGTTACGGAAGTTTTGACGAAACTTAGGCTTGAATCCGTGTGTAATTGGTGATTTTGATGTTTAGGATGGTGTTTTTATGATTGGAAGAAGTTCGTATCGTGTTTTGGAGTATGTGTGTGGTTTTCTTTGGTGTTCCGGGTGCCTCGGGATGAATTCGGGGGTCCAAACGGACCAAATTGTGCCAAAGGCACTGCTGTTTTTGTTGCAATAAGTGCAGAGCATTTTTGTGCTTCGCGACCGCGAAGTCTTGAATGCGATCGCGTAAGAGGAGAATTGGGAGTTCTGCGATCGCATGGGAGAGTATGTGATCGCGTAAGGTTATGACGGGATGCATCGCGATCGCGATGTCTTGTGTGCGATCGCGTAGGTTTGGGATTTAAAGCAGTGCGATCGCGGGTGGGTTCACGCGATCTAGTAGTGTTGAGGCATGAAACAGTGCGATCGTGTAGGGTATGTCGCGATCGCGTAGAGTAATTTTGGAGCATGGTGAATTTGTTCATCGCGATCGCGAGCCTGGGGCTGCGATCGCAGAGGGTCGCCTGGCAGTCAGTGAATTAATATAACAGAATAGTCCAGTCGCGAACCCCATACCCAAAACATCCATTTTTGAGATCCAAGAAAAGGTATTGACGGGAGATTGCTGAGAAATCATCGGGGTTTCATCGGAGGTAAGTTTTGTGGCTTAATTACATCATTTTAACATGAAATTCTTGGTTAATTTCCTGTAAATGGAAGATTAAAGGTGGGTTTGAGCCCTAGGCCAAAAATATCAGAAAACACTGATTTGAGTGGGCAAATGGAGTCCGATTTTGGTAAATTTTATATGTCTAGACTCGTATCAAGATGAGGATTCCGAATATGTGACTTTTGTAATTTTTCGACAAGCGTACCGAAAGTCGGGTTTTAGAAACGTTGCCATTTTTGGTGTAAATCGAATTGTATTGATTGGGTGTCGTCCCATTGGCTTAATTTGTTGTATTTCTATTGTATTTGATTAGATTCTACGCGTACGGAGCTTGATTCTCATGGCAAGGGCATTGCGGAGTAGTCGTCGCGCTGTATTGAGGTGAGTAATAGATGTGGGTGATGACCAGCGGGTTTGAAACCCCGGTATACCACTTTGTGACGCTGTATAGCGGCGAGACACATACTCTCTTGGGAGTGCGGGATCGATTGTGATTGGGGAATATGGCTTAGTCCGACTTGTTGATATTGTGTTATGATATTAGGCTATTCTTGAGCCGTCGAACCTCCTTCTCGGATGGTTGCATACTATATTGTGATATTGGCTACTCTTGAGCCGTCGAACCTCCTTCTTTGACGGTTGAGTATACTTGTGGGCTGTGAGCCAGTTATTGGATCCCGCGAGGATCGTTATCATTGTCTTGTGATATTGTCATGCTAGTTTACTACCACTCCGTAGCTATTTCTGTTATCATGCTATTTCCAATCTCTGGAACTTGATATTACTGTTTTCAACTGAAAAATGATAAAAGAGTTTTCAAAACTACTTTTGAGCCTGCGAGGCTGTAATTGCATATTAGCTGACTGGTAGTGGATCGGGTCGCGCGCCGCAGCGGTATATATGTTGGATCGGGATGTACGCTGCAGTAATATTGTGCTTGGGCTGTAGGAGCCCCTCCGGAAGTCTGAACCCCCACAGTGAGCACGGGTACCCAAATTGGATCGGGCTACGCGCCGTAGCGGTCATATCATGCATTGCATTGCATTTAGCTACATCTGCTAGCTGTTATACTGTTTTGCTGGTACTTGTTGGTACAGGTACAGTCGATATTGATTCTGTGACAGGGTATTTGATTACAACTTTACATAGTGCTTTATTGCGGATTTCTTATCTGCGCTGTCTTACCCCTGTTTATTACCACTGAGTCTGGCAGTACTCATTTTACTCCACGCACCTTGTGTGCAGATCCAGGTACCTCTCAGCAGTGATCCGGTAGCTGTTCGAGGCGACTTCCTGTAGGATATTCGAGGTAGTTGCAGAGTCCGCAGGACCCGATATTCCTTCTTACTGTCTTTTGATTCTATATTAATATTTCTTTCCGCACTTGGTATCTTGTAAACCATTATACACTTATGTTCATTAGAGGCTCATGACTCTTGACCCTTCAGTTTATGGGAGTTGGCACATGTTGGGACTTGGTTCCCTGTTTTTAATATTTCTATCACTGTTGAATTATTTTGTTATGCTTAAATGGGATAAAATGAGCTTATGGCTCCGTGATTGTTGTTAATTGGTCAGGCTGGCCTAGCAGTGTGCTGGGCGCCATCACGACCTGATTTGGGGTCATGACATAGACGTTGTGGAAGTCTGTAAAGCTACGATCGAGGATCTCGACCCTGTTTAGCTAGATCGTGATGACCCCAAAAAGAAGGCATACATCGGCCACGGGCTCGCCGACCCGGGTAAGTATCATGAATTTTTGACTAATCATGCAGACACGTTTGCTTTTTCCCATGCATACATGCCAGGGATCTCGCTCGATATCGCCACCCACCGGCTCAACGTGGACCCATTACATCCGCCGATAAGGCAAATCAGGAGAAAGTTCAACGCTGCAATCAATGAGGCAGTCCGTGAAGAATTACACAAGTTGCTAGCCAACGACTCCGTCTGGGAGTCGAAATACCCACAATGGGTCGCCAACGTAATGATGGTCAAAAAGAAGAACGGGAAATGGAGGATGTGCATGGACTTCACCGACCTAAACAAGGCCTGTCCTAAGGATTCCTTCCCCTACCTCACATCGATCAACTGATCGACGCCATCGCCGGACATGAATTACTAAGTTTCTTGGACGCATACTCTAGCTATAACCAAATCCTGATGGCCGAGAAAGATTAGGAGAAAACCACGTTCATCACACACCAAGGTACCTACTGTTACAGAGTGATGCCCTTCGGGCTCAAGAACGCAGGGGGTACTTACCAAAGGCTGGTCACTAAGATGTTCAAGGAGCAACTTGGAAAACCATGGAGGTTTACATCGACGACATGCTAGTGAAGTCGGCAAGAGGATCACATCGACCACTTGCGAGAGGCCTTCGAGATACTGAACAAATACGAAATGAAGCTGAATCCCGAGAAATGTGCCTTCGATGTAGCGTCGGGAAAGTTCCTTGGCTTTCTCGTATCTCAAAGAGGGATCAAAGTCAACCCCGATCAGATCAAGGCAATCACCTCAATACCGAAAATACTTAGCAGCAAGAAACAGGTTCAGAAGTTGACAGGTCGAATAACCGCCCTCTCCCTCTTCAACTCCTGATCGTCAGATAGATGCCACAAATTGTTCAGTGTGTTAAGAAAGGACAACGAATTCCACTAGAACGAAGAATGCATCAAAGCCCTGCAAGAACTGAAGGCATATCTGTCATCGCCACCATTGCTGTCAAAAGCAAAGCTAAGAGAGCCTCTAATAATATATCTAGCCGTATTAGAGGTTGCGGTCAGCGCGGTACTGGTTCGTTAAGAAAAAGGTACGCAATCACCTATCTATTACATTAGCAAAACCCTAGAGGACACCGAAACTTGGTACCTGTACCTCGAGAAATTGGCTTGGGCACTGGTCACCGCTTCCAGAAAGTGGACACCCTACTTCCAGTGTCATCCCATCAGAGTAGTGACCATTTTCCCTCCGAGGATCATCCTGCACAAGCCTGAACTATCAGGCAATCCCACTAGATGTGTCATAGAGCTCAGCGAGCACGACATCACTTAGAGCCACCATCAAGTCACAAGTCCTCGCCGACTTCGTGGCCGACTTAAGTGTCAAAATCTCACCAGAGGCAGAGAAGGAAGCCCTGCAAGCCGCTTCAAACACCAACCCCTGGATTCTCCACACCGATGGGGTCGCAAATGCCTCGGGATTGGGAGTGGGACTCGTCCTCGAAGTTCCCACGGGCGAAGTTATTCGCCAGTCCATACGATGTCCCGAGATGACTAACAACGAGGTAGAATATAAAGTTGTTATTGCAGGTATAAAATTAGCCATCAGGTACAGAGCTCGCTAACTAGCCCTACATTGCGACTCACAACTTGTGGTAAATCAAGTCACCAGAACTTATCAGGTCAAGGAACAGAGACTGCAAAAATACCGAGCAGAGATCTGCAAACTAATGGCCCAGCTCGATGAATGCCGTTTCGAAAAAGTTCGTAGGGTGCACAACGCCGAAGCAGATGGACTGGCTAAACTGGACGCGGCCGCCACCAACCTGAATAAAGAAAGCACCATCACCCTCCTTCACTCAGCGATCGACCACACCGAGGTACTCTCCCTACATCTGACGTGGGACTGGCGCAATCAATTTGTATCATATTTTCAGGATGGAAACATACCACACGACAAAAAAGAAGGAAGAAAGCTTCGCACACACGCGGCGAGGTACTGTTTGGTAAATAACGACCTCTACAGAAGGACTTTTGGAGGCCCCTGGCTAAGTGCCTAGGCCCCAACTTGATGACGCCAGTGTTAGAGGAAGTCCACGAAGGTCATTGCGGCCCTCATACAGGCAACCGAACACTCATGTGATGTCTAATATGGGCTGGGTACTACTGGCCCACCATGAAAAAAGACGCGGCGGAATACGTTAACCAATGCAAAAAATGTCAAAAGTTCGCCCCTCTAATACATCAGCCGGGGGAATCCCTCCACTCGGTCACATCACCATGGCCCTTCATCAAATGGGGAATGGACATCGTCGGAAAACTACCCGTCGGACGAGGGAAGGTACGCTTCTTATTAGTTTTAACTGACTATTTCTCCAAGTGGGTGGAAGCAGGTGCCTACACCCAGATCCGCGAGCAAGTGGTCATCGCCTTTATTTGGAAGAACATCATATGTCGTTTCGGCATCCCCAAAGAAATATCCTGCGACAATGGACGATAGTTCATAGGACAAAAAATAACCGACTTCTTCGACAAATGGCGCATCAAAAGAATACTTTCAACGCCATATCATCCAGCTGCCAACGGCCAGGCAGAATTATCCAACAAAACCATACTAAATATTTTGAAGAAAAAACTCGAAGACGCCAAAGGATTGCGGCACAAGCTACTACCAGAAGTACTATAGGCACACAGGACTACCCTCAAATCCTCTACAGGAGAAACTCCTTACTCCTTGGTCTACCGGAATGATGCCATCATACCGGTCGAAATCAGCGAACCAAGCCTAAGGTACTCGCACACAAGCGGAGAAGAGAACGACACAAACCGACTACAATATCTAGATGAAGCCGAAGAAAGAAGGGAAATGGCACACATTAGGCTAGTGGCCCAAAAAATGCAGATCGAGAGATACCATAACAAGAGAGCAAAAATACGTCCACTCAAGGTAGGCGACTATGTGTTAAAGGCCAAGACATTGGCATCCAAAGACCCTAACGTAGGAAAGTTGGGCACCAATTGGGACAGACCCTACAAAATCACCGCAGCAGCAGATAAAGGCTCATTCAAGTTGGAAACCATGAATGGGAAGACGCTCCAAAACAACTGGAACATCTCCCACCTCAAACATTTCCATTTCTAAAGAGTATCCCCCAAGTCGTACTCTTTTTCCCTCATCCGAGTTTTGTCCCAATTGGGTTTTCTCGGAGAGGTTTTTAATGAGGCGACAAATGAGATGCTCGGAAATGTTTTAGAAGTTGAAATCTGATACACCAAGCGTACCGGCGATCGGCACGAATGGCGTATCACATGGACAAGGGCTACGGCCATCTCCAATGTATGAAAGGTCACGACCATCTCCAATATATGAAAGGCTACTACCATATCCAATATATGAAAGACCACGATCATCCTCGACAAAAATAAGGCTACGACCACCCAAAAAAGCAAAAGGCTAAGGCCCTGATGGCGTAAGGAGAGACTACGGTCGCCTCCACGAAATGAAAAAGGCTAAGGCCCTGATGGTGTAAAGAGAGACTACGGTCGCCTCCAATAAACGCAAAAGGCTAAGGCCTCGACGACATAAGGAGAGACTACGGTCGCCAACAAACACAAAAGGCTAAGGCCCCTACGGCATAAGGAGAGACTACGGTCGCCTCTGATATACTAAAGGCTAAGGCCCTAACAACGTAAGGAAAGACCACGGTCATCCTCGACAAAAATAAGGCTACGACCACCCATAAAAGCAAAAGGTTAAGGCCCTGATGGTGTAAGGAGAGACTACGGTTGCCTCCAATAAACGCAAAGGGCTAAGGCCCTGATGGCGTAAGGAGAGACTACGGTCACCTTCAACATAAGCATAAAGGGTTAAGGCCCTAACAGCTTATGAAAAGACTACGATAAATAAAAGGCCACGCCACGTACGGCACAGAAGTGCAAAAGAAGACATAAAAGCACAAGCAGTTCCCATGGAATCATCATAAATCATCTTAATAAATTACAAGTTTACAAAATGGTCCCGATTACAAAAAAGAGAAAAAAAATCCTATTAATCGCCATAGCCCCCATCACCTGCCTCCGCACCGGCCACACCGTTATCGTAGTCCCCATCAACTTCATCTCGAAACATCCTATCAATCCAAGACCCGGTGCCCAACTGGTCCACCTCCGCAAAGGAACCGCCCGTTTGGTTCAAAGAGTCGAGGTCATACCCACAAGCCTCACGTGCGACCCTGACGAGGCGACGCTAAGCTTCGACCTCCGCCTCGGTGGCTCTACCGGCGGCCAATGGCTCCTCAAATACTGTCTGTCTTGCCTCAGCGTATGTGAGCACGTGATTTTTGCCCTATAAGAGAAATACTCCCAAAGATTCAAAATAAAATAATTTTAGTTTTCTTGCAATTGTTGTGAATTTTGTGTTATTTTTCTTGTATTATTTGCATTTTTATCTATGCATATTTGCTTGTTTAAATAAATAAAATATACAAAAAATATGTTGCATATGTATATAAAATTCAAGTTTACAATTAAGTTTATTTTACAGAAATGAAAAGTCATAAAAAATATGTATTTTTGCATTTTTTAAGCATTTAATGTCCAAATCGTGCAATTTTATTTTTATTAATGTTTAATTTTATGTGATAATTATTATTATGAGTTAATTAGTATTTCAAGATAATTTTTAGTTTTTATAAATTAATCTTAGTATTTTTGGGCTTTATTAATTAGGATGTTGAATAATGGAGAAGAACAAAATAGAAAAAATTTGGATTGGGCCATCTTGCAAATTAAGTTACAAACCCAATCCTAAGCACCCTTACCCAACCCAAAACCCCTTGGCCCAAAAAGAAAATTTCAGATTTTTAGCCAAAAATAATCATAATCACATAACATAAAGTAGTGGGAGCAAGGAAATAAAGGAAGAAAACATGGAGAGGAAAACATGGATTAGTGGGTTTTCTTTAAATTAAAAAATATATTCTTTTTAATAAAAAGATCTGAAAATTTTTGAAATTCTTGCCTATAAATAAAAGAGAAGATTTATGAAAAAGGGGTAGAGAAAAAAGAGAGAAAAAATCGGAAGAGAAGAAAAAATAAAAAAAATTCCCTGCTGTGGTATACACTCGATATACACTCTGGATACAGAAGTATACACGGAAAAAATGCAATTTTTGAGAGTTTCTTTTGAGAAGTGAAAAGCGTTCAAAGCTAGAAAGCCAAAACAAAGAGAAAATCTGGAATATATTTTTCTTTTCTATTTTTTACTGTTTTTTTTTGTTTTTCTCCGTATTGCTGGGATTTTCGGGATTGAGGTGTTGAAGCTACTGCTGGTTGTTACTGTTGTTGTTGCTGTATTTTCACCGCCCTGTTGATTTGCCATTTTCCCATTCCTTTCAAAACCAGGTACACATTCTAAAAACCATGTGTTGATGTAAGCTCGAATTGGAAGTTGAAGTTTTGAAATGAAATAGAAAAGCAAGTTGTTGATTAATATTTGTTGTTATTTTCTATTTTATTAGTTTTTTTGTCAAATTGTAGTTAGCTTTATAATTTGAAGAATAAATTTGTCATTCAAGGGAACAACTTTTGTATTAATATAGAGTAGCCTTTTAAGCATTTAATTGTTTAGGACTTTTCTTTTCTTTTAGAGACAAACTAAATAGAAAAAATGTAGTCACTTTAGGATTATCTTTTTTATAAATAAAAAATGTTACGAGCCTAGCTAAATAGAAGAAATAAAATTGCGGGGCCCTCAATAACAATGTTCATTTTTTTTCTTTCTTAAAAATAACCAAACGCGGTAAATGATTTAAAATTGCATTATAGTATTGAACATTTTTTAAAAATCAGATATTTAGCCATTACAATAATTTAAGCGACTGTGCTAGAACCACGGGATCCGGGGGTGCCTAACACCTTCCCTCGGGTCAACAGAATTCCTTACTTAGAATTTCTGGTTCGCAGATTTCATTTGGAAAGTCGAAAATTTCCTCGATTTGGGATTTAAATAAATTGGTGACTTGGGACACCATAATTTATTCCAAGTGGCGATCTGAAATAAATAAATAATCTCATTTCGAATATTGTCACTTAAATTGGAAAAACTCCCTTGTACGTTTATCCCTCGGGGTAAGCGCGCCTAAAGGAGGTGTGACAGCGTATACAAGCATGTCGTGAGCCTCGCGAGACGTATCACTAGTTGGAGCAACAGTCTCCGCCTGCTGAGGGGAAGCCACCTCAGTCGTTGCGGTCCTGAGCTCGGCGGTAAGGACATTAACCCTGGCACGCAACTCCGCCGCCTCCGCCATCGCCACATGGCCCAGGTCTAGATCTCCATCCCGCTGCTAGAGAAGACTCTCCAATTCGGTGTTTTGGGCCACAACAGTCATTAAGTCCGCGTCCGCCCTCTCCAGCTAGGCCGTGCACTCCCGTAGCTTATCTTCCGCCATCTTCAAACCCTCACGAAATACTTGAAACTGAAGGTCTTGAGTATAGATGTCCGTTAGTGTCTGGTGCTTATTTTGGGCCTCCCGATACTTCTTCGACGCTTTTCTGAGGGCGGCATTCTTCTTTTGCTCCCTCCGGCCCCGCTCCATCTCCAAGATGAGGGTTTGTGAAAAAGGTAAAGAAAAGACATAATTCAAAACAACATATTACCTCAGGGCTCATAAGAGAACTATGAAAAGCAATGACAAAGTCATACCTGTAAGAAAAAGGGAGGTTAATAACGAGAGAGGTTTGCAAGGATAATTGAAAAGGAAAAGATGGAATGACGCATGCGGTGAATACATATATGGTTAACTGACTAGGTGAATTGCATCCAACGTGTGATAACATATCTGTTAAACTCCGTGAGCTTACAAGTTTGTTGCATTTTCAGAAAGTTTAGCGGTTGGCTTGACAGAATATTCTGGCCAATCACCATTACCATACTAGATCAAAAGGTCCAATTCTAGCAAGCATGTCTAGTTCCGGCAAAAGTCTCGATGGAGAGAAAACAGAGATACAGATAATGAAAGATGAGGTGGACCGGTTGAGACAACAAATAACAGAGATGCACCTAGCCTGGGCTAGGGGACAGTCACCACCAAACATTCCTGCTTTTACACCAGCTCGAGAACGTCCGCCTATTGACCCCTCGACAAGTGCACCGGTCTATCCATATTATCAAGGGGAAAACCCATATACATCCCAGGTTTCACCAGCTAGACAAAATCCTCCTCCCCCAGTTACCCCTGTTTTTGTGGCACCTCCACCTGCTACTTTACAGAAGTCGTCTAGTGAGCCGCTTTTTCAAATCCATGACAATCATTACTACTCTCCCGAGCCTACCTTCAAGGCTCCTGAATCGCATTCACACACCCCTCACTGGGATAACCCGACAGAACCGAAAAAGCACTTCAAAAGTTTGGAGCATGAGGAAGTTATTTGGAAAGTTAAAAGCCTGGAGAAATCCTTCAGGAATATGCAAGGTTTAGGCAACCAAGTGAGTGTTGCTTACAAAGATCTGTGCCCATTCCCAGATGTCCAGTTGCCAGCCGGGTTCAAAATACCCAAGTTTGACCTATACGAGGGGCATGGTGACCCAATAGCCCATCTTCGAGGTTTTTGTAGCAAAATGCGAGGAGCCGGAGGGCGAGAAGAACTTCTGATAGCTTACTTCGGTCAGAGCTTGGGAGGGTCCGCACTAGAGTGGTACACCGGGCATGATCCCAACAGATGGTTTACATGGGATGACCTGGCCCAAGCATTCATCGGCCAGTTTCAATATAATCTTGAAATAATCCCTGATCGCTTATCATTGCTAAAGTTAGAGAAGAAATCCGCCGAAAGCTTTAGAGAATTTGGGTTCCGCTGGAGGGAACAGGCAGCAAGGGTAGATCCCCCGATGAGAGAGAACGAGATGGTAGATTACTTCTTGCAGACACTGGAGCCAACTTACTTTAGTCACCTGGTGACATCGGTTGGTAAATATTTCAATGAGGTGGTCAAAATGGGCGGAATGATAGAAGAGGGACTTAAGTCCAATAAGATCTTGAGGTATTCCGCGTTGAAAGCAACAACTCAAGCTATTCAGAATGGCACAGGGGTTGCATTCGGGAAGAAGAGAAGAGAAGAAGTTGCAACGGTAGAGGAGGGTACTTGGTCCAGATCGAAAGGTCCTTCACCTCATTACCAAGCCAGACCCTACCACCCAAATCACCCTAATAACCTTCCCCGAAACACATATCCACCACCAAGGGTTTACAATAATCCTCCAGGACCTGGTTTCCGAGGGAATCATGCCTTCAGAAGGGAAAAGGCACAAAGAACATTCAGTGAGTTGGGAGAAACTTATACTGCTCTGTTCCACAAATTGAAGCAGATAGGTTTGTTGAGTCCTATTGAGACAAGATTGCCAAATCCCATACCCCCAAATGTGGATCGCTCAATAAGCTGTGAGTATTGTTCAGGGGCTCTCGGACATGATACCGAGAAATGTTGGAAACTGAAATATGCAGTGCAAAATCTTATTGACACCAATAAGATCGAGATTCAGACACCAGAGGCACCCAACATTAATGAGAATCCATTGCCAGCTCACCCTTAGACCCATGTGATCAAATTGATACACAATGGAAGGGAAAATTAAGAAGCCCGATCTGTATTCCAAAGCAAAACCAATCGGCAGAAATTGGTATATGAGAAGTCATGCTTGGTAATCGGGAGGAGTTTTCGGTGGTTTGTTTTTGTTGTCATTTCTTTTGTCCGAGTTGTTTTCAGGGTTGTGACCCGAATCTTATCTTGAAGTAAAACCCTCTTATCTTTCCATTCTGGTCATTTCAGTTTGCTTAGTCTTATCAAGTGTCGTTTCAGGTTTGTAGTGCTGGTTTGCTTGTTTTTATTTGAACCTTTTCTCCGTTTAATGGAACTTTCGGTCTTTTATTACCCAGTCGTCTTTTTGTTTAGTTCTTCTATATTTAGATTTGTCATCTATTCGAACGCCGATTCTAATGACATGGCATCACACATAATTTTGGCCTAATATTAAGGGTTAATCATGAAGCAATTGGAAGACAATCAGGGCATTTTAAAGGAAATAAAAATGATTTGAGATTATTTGGAGCTCGAATCATGTGAGACTGGGGCAGGTAAAACACAAAGAAATCTTTAAGGGAGAATTGGACATGCTAAGACGGGGTTCGCTCGTGAAACTGAAATGAAAGTGTCGTCCAGCAATACTTTAAAATGATAGATGAAACGGCGAATGGACGATATGGTTATCAATCAGGGCACAAACAGAAGATGTCGTGAATATGTTGTTTGAACTTGGCATATTTTGAAGATTGGAATGACGAACGCATTTTGTTCTGCTATCCAAACACTTTATCCATCGTCAACCCTTTGAGCCTTAATTTAAATTCTTTTATATCCCTCCTTCGAAATTAGTTGCAAAGACTAGAAACACAAGCTTGAAAGACAAGAGAAGAAAGGGATAAAGAAAAAGAAAAGAAAAGAAAACAACAAAAAAAAGGATAAAGAAAAAGAAAAGAAAAGAAAACAACAAAAAGAGATAAAGAAAAGAAGAGAAAAAGAAAAATGAATGAAAAAGAGCAACTTGAAAAAAAAAGGGAATTGGGAACTACGTTTGACCTGATTCCTTAAAGAGGATACGTAGGCGCTTCACAGCTCGGTCATAGTGTAAATAAAGAAATAAAAAAATCCCCAAGTAAAAAGCTGGGGCAAAAAAAAAATTGTGTTTAGGTCCGAAGGTTGTAAGTTTTGAACCCAAAATTAATTTGTTTTTAGCCTTTAACACCCTTTCTTTCTAGCCCTATCCGAATCCCACATTACGCTCCAAAGAAAGACCTTCCGATCAGTCTTCAAAATAGGCCAAGTCAAACAAACACGAGAGTCTCCTCAGAATATGACACTTTGATTCCCGGCAGAAAGGAAACACGAGAGAGTCTTAGTAATGATACCCCAATCCCCAGTTAAAAGTAATACAAATGAGAGAGTCTTACCGGTGAAAACCTTCACAAGCACCGTAAGGCGACGAAAGCTGAGAGAAAATCAAAATGAGAGAGGCTTGAAAGTGAAAACCCTTCGGGCACTACAAGTCGAATAAAGGTGATAATCAGATGGAAATCACGAGACAGAAATCGTGAAAGGCAATTAACGATAGAGGATAGGCCATATGTGCATGTCATGACCAGTAGAGTTGGTATTCGCGTTTGATAAGTTTTTATTGGTATTTCTTGCTAGAGAGTCATTTTTTCCTTTGTCTTCTATTTTGTTTCTTTTTATCTTTCTCATTTTATAAAAAAATTCCCCATCAAAAGTCTGTCTAGTCAGAACAAGTGAGAAATGACTTCAAAACTTGCCACCAACTTTCCAATTATTATGCAAAGCAAGGAAATGCCATTGACGGCAGAGAAGTAGGGTGCAAAGAAGATTATTAAACTGGGGCAGAAAATTTTCTTTTCAGTTTGAAAATTTTCCGGAAGTCAATACCCACTTGGGGAAGAAGGAAAGTCTTAAGGGAAATGGTCTTCGAACCAGTGTCATCCTCAACAGCCTTCAAGAAGAGTGAAACACCAATTTTGAGGAAATGAAAATCCCCCAGCAATGTTATCTACAGCAAGTTCCGAGGTGGTCGGACAACACAGAGTGATAAAGGAAGAAAGGAAATCCCATCTTCAACAAAATAACCCCCAGCAAGTTGAGAAACACAGAACGGGGAAGGGATAAATGGAAAAACCCATTCCCAGCAGGAATATCATCTCCAGCAAATGAAATCATTCCCCAACAATGTTTTGGGAACCCCGAACGAGGGAAAGGGGAAGAGGAAAAACCACCCTACAGGAGCGGCACAACCGCTCACAATGTTTTGAACTAACAAATTTTTTTTGATTTGAAACAGGAAAAGAAAGTGCTATTGATAGCAGAAAGTCATGCCACAAGGAAGAACACCAATACTGGAGCAGAAAATTTTCTGCCGTTGTTGAAACTTTTCTCGGAGAAACGAGGAAGGCAATTCAAGATGACGTATCGGGTTTGTCCACCTTCAAATAGGATGTTTCAGGTTTGTCCACCTTCGAACAGGACGTCTCAGGTTTGTTCACTCTCAAACATTGATACAATGGGAGTATTCGCCCTCGAATAGGATACAATGGGAGTATTCGCCCTCGAATAGGATACAATGGGAGTATTCGCCCTCGAATAGGATACAATGGGAGTATTCGCCCTCGAATAGGATACAATGGGAGTATTCGCCCTCGAATAGGATACAATGGGAGTGTTCGCCCTCGAATAGGATACAATGGGAGTGTTCGCCCTCGAATAGGATACAATGGGAGTATTCACCCTCGAATAGGATACAATGGGAGTATTCACCCTCGAATAGGATACAATGGGAGTATTCGCCCTCGAATAGGATACAATGGGAGTATTCGCCCTCGAATAGGATACAATGGGAGTGTTCGCCCTCGAATAGGATACAATGGGAGTATTCGCCCTCGAATAGGATACAATGGGAGTATTCGCCCTCGAATAGGATACAATGGGAGTATTCGCCTTCGAATAGGATACAATGGGAGTATTCGCCCTCGAATAGGATACAATGGGAGTATTCGCCCTCGAATAGGATACAATGGGAGTATTCGCCCTCGAATAGGATATTTTACGTTTGTTTTATTTTACATCGTCCTTTGCATATTTCATAAATTATTGCCAGAATGCATTTTAAATTCAAAAGTTGCTAATAAAAGCAGGCGCCTACCTGTATAACAAGAGGCATGTCTTCAGTCTTTACATTGCAGGTCTTGAAACCAGTAACCCACCATAAAGCAGAGAGTTACAACAAGAGTTCCCAGCGGAAATTCAAACGCATGAGTCAAAGGAAAGGAGGGAATGAAGGAAAATTTTCCCAGCATCATTATCCTCAGCAGGTAAGTAAACAATTCCAAAGATATCCCCAGCAATCGGGAGGGAAACCAACATGACCCAGGAGGAAAGCAGTTCCAGAACAAGGTAATTTAGGAGAAAAGGTGGCCCAAGAGACGATGCAGGAAGAAGAAAATGGTACAGGAAGCAAAGGAAGGCGATATGGATGGGATGAAGTTAGTGAGTTGTAAGTTGAAATCAGGGAGCCCGCCTGAAGAATGGAGTGGCGATTTTTGAAGTTATAGTTAAAGTCAGGGAGCCCGCCTGAAGAATGGAGTGGCGATTTAGTTTTGAGTTGTAGTTGAAGTCGGGGAGCCCGCCTGAAGAATGGAGTGGCGATTTATTTTGAAGTGATAGTTGAAGTCAGGGAGCCCGCCTGAAGAATGGAGTGGCGATTTATTTTGAAGTGGTAGTTGAAGTCAGGGAGCCCACCTGAAGAATGGAGTGGCGATTTATTTTGAAGTTATAGTTGAAGTCAGGGAGCCCGCCTGAAGAATGGAGTGGCAATTTATTTTGAGTTATAGTTGAAGTCAGGGAGCCCGCCTGAAGAATGGAGTGGCGATTTATTTTGAAGTTGTAGTTGAAGTCAGGGAGCCCACCTAAAGAATGGAATGGCGATTTAATCTTGAAGTTATAGTATAAGTTAGGGAGCCCGCCTGAAGAATGGAGTGGCGATTTAGTTTTGAAGTTATAGTTGAAGTCGGGGAGCTCGCCTGAAGAATGGAGTGGCGATTTAGTTTTGAAGGGATAGTTGAAGTCAGGGAGCCCGCCTGAAGAATGGAGTGGCAATTTAGTTTTGAAGGGATAGTTGAAGTCAGGGAGCCCGCCTGAAGAACGGAGTGGCGAATTGTTATTTTGAAGTTGATGTTGAAAGCAGGTGTCCGCCTGAAGAATGGAATGGCGATTTATGATTAGAGTTTGTCGATAAAGTCAGAAGCCCGCCAGAAAAGCAGAACGTCGTCTCAATTTCTAAGATTTGATAAGGATAGTAAAGAATCGGAAAATGACAGAGTGTAACGGAAATCCCCAGCATGAATCCAAGTTCATAATCGGAAGGAATGCAACAAGGATCAGAAAGATAGATTCAGACTTCGAAGGAGAATAGTTCGAAGATCACAAGGAAGGGACCAATGGTCGGAGTTCGGAAATCAAGATAGGCTGAAATAAAAATTGTCAGAAGAGAAGAAGAATGTGAAGAAACATCAGAGCCAGCAGGATAGCAAGGAACATGACAAGATCAAGTTGAAAAGATAGATAAGAATTTGTAATACTGTAACTTAGTCTAGCTTCTTATTTTTCGTTTAGCACGGTGTAATAAGGAGATCGGTTAAGCAGTGGCAACAGCAACAACAGCAGTAACAGCAAGATCACAGCAGTCATGGTAGTCCCAGCTACAAAAATTTCCCGAACTACATTGACCTGATTCCCTTTTAGCCAGGGATATGTAGGAGACCTTCTGAAGCAAAGGTTCGGTCAAACTTTTCCAAAAAAATGCTTCACACGGAATAATCAAACGGGCAAAAATTGCTCGTATCCGCTCACTTGTCTTTGCACAAAAACTCTCCATGTTTCCGCGCAAAGAGGGGCAGGTTGTGAGCACGTGATTTTTGCCCTATAAGAGAAATACTCCCAAAGATTCAAAATAAAATAATTTTAGTTTTCTTGCAATTGTTGTGAATTTTGTGTTATTTTTCTTGTATTATTTGCATTTTTATCCGTGCATATTTGCTTGTTTAAATAAATAAAATATACAAAAAATATGTTGCATATGTATATAAAATTCAAGTTTACAATTAAGTTTATTTTACAGAAATGAAAAGTCATAAAAAATATGTATTTTTGTATTTTTTAAGCATTTAATGTCCAAATCGTGCAATTTTATTTTTATTAATATTTAATTTTGTGTGATAATTATTATTATGAGTTAATTAGTATTTCAAGATAATTTTTAGTTTTTATAAATTAATCTTAGTATTTTTGGGCTTTATTAATTAGGATGTTAAATAATGGAGAAGAACAAAATAGAAAAAATTTGGATTGGGCCATCTTGCAAATTAAGTTACAAGCCCAATCCTAAGCACCCTTACCCAACCCAAAACCCCTTGGCCCAAAAAGAAAATTTCAGATTTTTAGCCAAAAATAATCATAATCACATAACATAAAGTAGTGGGGGCAAGGAAATAAAGGAAGAAAACATGGAGAGGAAAACATGGATTAGTGGGTTTTCTTTAAATTAAAAAATATATTCTTTTTAATAAAAAGATCTAAAAATTTTCGAAATTCTTGCCTATAAATAAAAGAGAAGATTTATGAAAAAGGGGTAGAGAAAAAAGAGAGAAAAAATCGGAAGAGAAGAAAAAATAAAAAAAATTCCCTGCTGTGATATACACTCGATATACACTCCGGATACTGAAGTATACACGGAAAAAATGTAATTTTTGAGAGTTTCTTTTGAGAAGTGAAAATAGTTCAAAGCTAGCAAGCCAAAACAAAGAGAAAATCTGGAATATATTTTTCTTTTATATTTTTTACTGGTTTTTTTTTGTTTTTCTCCGTATTGCTGGGATTTTCGGGATTGAGGTGTTGAAGCTACTGCTGGTTGTTATTGTTGTTGTTGCTGTATTTTCACCGCCCTGTTGATTTGCCATTTTCCCATTCCTTTCAAAACCAGGTACACATTCTAAAAACCATGTGTTGATGTAAGCTCGAATTGGAAGTTGAAGTTTTGAAATGAAATAGAAAAGCAAGTTGTTGATCAATATTTGTTGTTATTTTCTATTTTATTAGTTTTTTTTGTCAAATTGTAGTTAGCTTTATAATTTGAAAAATAAATTTGTCATTCAAGGGAACACCTTTTGTATTAATATAGAGTAGCCTTTTAAGCATGTAATTGTTTAGGACTTTTCTTTTCTTTTTAGAGACAAACTAAATAGAAAAAATGTAGTCACTTTAGGATTATCTTTTTTTTAAATAAAAAATGTTACGAGCCTAGCTAAATAGAAGAAATAAAATTGCGGGGCCCCTCAATAACAATGTTCATTTTTTTTATTTTTTTTTTCTTTCTTAAAAATAACCAAACGCGGTAAATGATTTAAAATTGCATTATAGTATTGAACATTTTTTAAAAATCAGATATTTAGCCATTACAATAATTTAAGCGACCGTGCTAGAACCACGGGATCCGGGGATGCCTAACACCTTCCCTCGGGTCAACAGAATTCCTTACTTAGAATTTCTGGTTCACAGACTTCATTTGGAAAGTCGAAAATTTCCTCGATTTGGGATTTAAATAAATTGGTGACTTGGGACACCATAATTTATTCCAAGTGGCGACTCTAAAATAAATAAATAATTCCATTTCGAATATTGTCACTTAAATTGGAAAAACTCCGTTGTACGTTTATCCCTCGGGGTAAGCGCGCCTAAAGGAGGTGTGACAGCGTATACAAGCATGTCGTGAGCCTCGCGAGACGTATCACTAGTTGGAGCAACAGTCTCCGCCTGCTGAGGGGAAGCCACCTCAATCGTTGCGGTCCTGAGCTCGGCGGTAAGGACATTAACCCTGGCACGCAACTCCGCCGCCTCCGCCATCGCCATATGGCCCAGGTCTAGATCTCCATCCCGCTGCTAGAGAAGACTCTCCAATTCGGTGTTTTGGGCCACAACAGTCATTAAGTCCGCGTCCGTCCTCTCCAGCTGGGCCGTGCACTCCCGTAGCTTATCTTCCGCCAGCTTCAAACCCTCACGAAATACTTGAAATTGAAGGTCTTGAGTATAGATGTCCGCTAGTGTCTGGTGCTTATTTCGGGCCTCCCGATACTTCTTCGACGCTTTTCTGAGGGCGGCATTCTTCTTTTGTTCCCTCCGGCCCCGCTCCACCTCCAAGACGAGGGTTTGTGAAAAAGGTAAAGAAAAGACATAATTGAAAACAACATTACCTCAGGGCTCATAAGAGAACTATGAAAAGCAATGACAAAGTCATACCTGTAAGGCAGCGCCAGCGACTTGACGAGATAGATCTTTGTCGCTCACATCCTTCAAAGATTCCGCCTCGGCATCCCCACATAGCAAGGACATATCCGCCACAGCCTGTTTGCTTTCCAGCAGCAAATTGTATCCCGTAGGGATCATGAGCTGACGGGTGGGACCTATCATCGTCATATCCACCCGGGCGTAGTCCTGCTGCGGCACGTCCGCATAAGTAGGAGACTGTTCGGAAGTAGCCCCCTCCTCGTTTATAGCCTCACTGGTAACAACTGGTGCGCTGTCATCCTCAACACGCGGGGAAGCGTTACTTCCCGCAACCTCCCTTAAGAGGGTCGCCCTATTCGAACGGAGAGTGTCGCCTATAAAAACCAGTCTCGAATTGGGATCGCGAGTAATTGCCTCCCTCCGTTCCAAGACCATCCCCTTTCCAAGGAGTAGTCGGCACCTCTTTCGCTCTAACGGCTCGTCGTCCGCTGAAGGGTCCTCTCCCACAGGAAGAGGTGAAGGAAAAGAGTCCACTCTGGACGCCGGGTCATCCACCGGCTCAACTACGGGACAAGAAGTCCCAGGAATGTCCGTAAAGACTGGCTCCTGAATTGTGGCTTCGCCCTCTAAATGAGCAGCATCGGCAACATCATCGCTAGATGCTCCCACATCTGCTCTATCACCCTCAGGATGAACGGCCTCAGGGGTGCTCTCTCTCACGTGAAACACGTGTTCGAAATCCGTTGACAAGGAATAGGCGGCACGACGTCTCCTCCTCTGCGGTGCACTCCGGGCTGCCAACACGGTTATAAGAATGTATCAGAAAATATGGCATCTAAATAGGATATGAGTTCACCAAATTCGAAACCACTACAATACCTGGGAGACCATATTTTATAGTAAAGGCAGCCCACGTCATGCATTCCTCTACGAAGGGGATCAACCGCCCCACCCAAGCTTTTATGTTCGGTATAGACTGGGGTGTATGCACCTTCACTGCATCCATATAACATAATGAGACGACGAAAGGTCGAACATGCATAAAGAAAATAAACGTAAGGGATAACACTTACGTTCGGCATTCCATGCCTCAGGAAATCCGGCTGGGTCCGATACCAAGTCTGAGGTTCGGACGAAGAAATACTTCAACCAGAAATGGCGATTAGGTTTGTCATCCGTCTCGACTACCAGGCCCTCCGTCCATCGATTCTTCAGTTGGAGCATCGTCCCTCTCATAAATCCGGGACTAAATAACTGCAGCATATGGTATACCCTAACGTCTAAACCAGTCCTCTCGGCATACGTCGTCAGAATACGACATATTTTCCATGTGTAAGGGGTAAGCTGAGCCGGACATATGTTGTAGAACCGGCAAAACTCTTCCACCAATAGATAAATGGGGAGGCTACACCCCATTATGAAGGGGTACTCGTAGAAGGCGCAGAACCCAGGCCTATGTACGTTGGCGAGGTCCCTTTCAACCGTCTGCATAATAGCCGCCTCCGAAATCTGACAAGATGCTCGGGGTTCGTTTAGGAGAGGTTAAGTAAAAGTGGACCTATCCCATGCAGGAGTAGCCCCCCCCCCTTTGTTGTGAAATCCTTCCGAACGTATAGTTCGCGGGGAAGCAGATTATCCACAGAAAGGGGGACGAGTGTTTACGAGGCTTCTTGCCACCCCTTGATGGCCGGGAAACCCTGGAAGTAGCTTCACCCTCGTCTATCCCACGACGGTGACCACCCTTAGCCATTTTTAGAAATCTTTATATTAAAGGTATAACAGCGAAACACGAGGTCAACGCAAAAAGCTGTAGTTCTATCAAGATAAGACGAAAGACACGAGTATAAAGAACCTTTTGATGATCCAAATAATAGAAAGTCTTGAAACCTCTCACTATTTATAACAAACTAGTACACGGGATTCGAAGAGGTTTGCACCAGAAAAGAGGCGGGAAACCGAAATGTGAAATCACCTTTCTGGCCTGCCTCGGGAGCAACCGCAATCATGACGCATGCCGTCAGCAAACAACAGTTCAAAAGAACGTGCCACATGTGCGTATGCGGA
>JASVEL010005544.1:0-42004 GCA_032618575.1 Nicotiana noctiflora
GTATTCTATTCTCTCGCGTATGGCGAGGACACGATCTACTCGCGACGATCGTGTACCCGCGCCCCCTGTTGCCGCCGTCGAGGCCGGGGCCGAGGTAGAGGACGAGGACGCGCCCGAGGTGCAGCCACGACACCCGCGCGCCGCCGCCGAGGTGCCACCGGTAGACCGAGGTTGGAGCGCGAGCACTCGGTACACCGACTACGAGCTGCTACTACTCCGAGCACTACGAGGAGACCCCGGCTCGGCCCACGAGTATGTATACCACTTTAGCCCGAGCAGGATTGCTTCCTCTTGTCGCAGCCACATCTCGGTGTCGGGGAGGGGCCCGTACTCCCGCAGCCGCTACACCGCAGCAGGCGTGTGCCAGTGGGGCAGGTTCCGGATGTTTTGGTTATGCCTCCTGCTGCCCCAGCACAGCCCGGAGGTGGACCAGCTGCCTCTGAGGACGAGCAGAGTAGATTGGAGAGGTTCAAGAAATATGACCCTCCAGTGTTTAGTAGTTTGTGTCACACCTCCCTTTTTACTACCCCAACACTTAAAAGCGTAAAAACACACTTGTAGGGTATACCCCGACGCTCAATTACCCGAGACGGATAAAATAACGTAAGGGAAGGAGTTTTTCCAATTTAAGGACAATCGGTTCGGGATTTTATTAGAGATTAATCGGAGTCGCCACTTGGGAATGACAATGGTGTCCCAAGTCACCGGTTAATCCCGAATCCGAGGAATTTTGACTCTTATGAATGTCTGCGAAGCAGAGATCCGGATAAGGAACTCTGTTAACCCGGGAGAAGGTGTTAGGCACTCCCGGATTCCGTGGTTTTAGCACGGTCGCTCCACCGTCGTTCTTGACTTTTGTTTGACTCAATTATAAGTTTTAACAACATAATGTGTTTTTACGTTAAATATTATTTTTAGGAATTTGCGGTATTGCGAAAACACGCCTCGAGTCATACCGCAACCAGTACGCCTATGACTTTTGGTGTATTTCGGCTTTACCGAGATTTGGATTTGAGTCGCACCAAGTGCACACTCGTTCAATGGAAAGTATATTAAAATCGTGCCCTAAATGATGTCTATCGGCTTTTAATTGTTTTGGGTAAGACTATGGAATTAGCTATATAGTCTTCCCGAGTCTAGTTATGTTAAACCATTACTAAATGGGGGCCCCGCTCACTTGTTATTCGGGCGAGGCTCGTCCCAATTTAATTTATTAAAGTCCAATCCTACTTTGTGTGTACTACATTTGCTATATTGTTTTTGCCTTAATCGATTTCGTAACATCAAACATTCCAGGCCTGTCGCAATTTGTGTATTTTTGTGCGGCGAGGCTCATCTCACTTTTATTAATAATATAATTCTAAAATGACTACATTTCCTATTTTTTAGTTTTTATAAATAAAGAAATCTCATAATTAATTTAGAAATTAAAAATGCAATACTTATCTTATTTATGACAAAAAAAAACTTAATGAAACAGATTTTAATCTATGTTTAAACAAAAAAAAAAAAATTTTTTTTTTTCGGAATTATTTTATTATTATTTTATAAATACTAAATTTCTTAACTTAATAAAAGAAACTAACTAAAACAATATTAAAGCTTGAATGGTAATATAAAAAAAAGACCAATAAAATTATTTATTCAAAATTATCAAAAAAAAAAACTATAATAACATTAAAGCTTGCATAATAAAATCATTTATCCCCAATTATTTAAAACTAAGTTTATAAAAAAAAACAGAAATCACAAATCAATTGTAATTTTTATTTAAATTCGTTTTTTTAAAACAACAAAAATCCTAATTGATTACATACTTAAAGAAAAATATTTTATTTGCTACATTTGGAAATATTTTTTTTTTTTTTTTTTTAAAATAACCAGTACTTAAATTAAAACTAAAAATAAAAGTGCAAAACCAACAACTAATATATGTACAAACTAAACCAATCTTATAAATAATTTAGACTCATATTTTTAACTTTTTTTTTTTACTATTTTTTAACTTAAACCCTTGATATTAACTAATTACAAATATTATTCAAAACCATAATCAACCTTAATTATTTACACCTATATTTTGAGATGGTTAAACTAGAAAAGAAACAATTCTTGTATTATTGAAAACTCAAATCGTACCTAAATGCCTAGTTTACGCAAAAAAAAATAATTAAAATTCGCATTTTTATTGAACTTACCTACATGTTAACAACTTAATTTATTAAAGACAATATTAAAGAAGTTCTAATTAATTCGATTATCAAAAGAGTAATTCATTCTTCCTAAACAATTTGAACATTAATAAACACATTTATAACTACACTATTTAATAACCATTTTTAGAAGTAAATTATTATTGCTACAACAAGGCTTAATTATTTAAAGTTGTCACAAAATTTACAAAATATTAATACGGGATTTATTAAAACATAATCAAAGAAGATAGAAAAAACTATTTAAAATTTCAACAAAATCCTCATCTTTCCCATGTATTCATCTTATCATTTAAACATGATTAGGTATGTACCTGGTATTGGAAAGAAAAGAACACCGGTGATCAACACAACAAATAACAACACAGCAATATCACAGCAACAGCAACCTCAAGAATACCCAGTATCCGGATTTAAGCAATAAGATTTAATAACCAGAATTGAACTTCAGAATAAGATTTGTAAAAATGGAAGACTAATTTTTCAGATTTTTTTTTTGTTTTTTTTTTTTTGTTTTTTGTTTTACTAATTGCTAACACTCTTTAAAATTTTTTTTTTTTTCAGATTCTTCTCTCTAAAATGTTTTCTTCTCCTTCCCCCTTTATCTCTTCTTCCTTACTTCTAATATTTTTTCACTCTTAAATCTCTCTCAAAATATTTTCCTTCTCCTTCCTCTTCTCTATTTTTCTCTTCTATTTATAGCAAAAATTTCAAAAAAAATCAGATTTTCTAAAAATATTTTATTATTTTTTTAGCCCCACAATCCACTATTATATTTTAATAATACCTTAATTTCCACTACAAAATATTTTATTCCCCACTATACTATTTTATTAATACTTTAGATATCACTACAATATGTTTTGTCTTCCACCATAATTATTTTAATAATTCAAATAATTGTCTAAATTTTAATATTCTAAAATTTACCGAAATAATAAATAATAATAAAAAAAAATTATTTTCGGATTTTTTTTTTTAAAAAAAAAAATAATAATAATAATAATAATTTTCAAAAAATAATAACAATATTAATAGTAATAATTGACCTTTAAAATTTATATTTTTATCTTATATATAGAGTGAAAATTCTAAATACGGTAAAAATAATTATACATATCCTAAGATATACATACACACACACACACACACACACACACACACATATATATATATATATATATATATATATATATATATATATATATATATATATATATATATATATATATATATATATGTATTTGGGCCTAGATTTTATATTTAGGAAGAAGCCCAATTTTGAATTTGTTTCTCTATTTTTTTTTTTTTTTTTTTTTTTTCTATTACTAATTAATAAAACTAAAATGGTAAGATTATATTATAAAAATCAAAATTATCTTAAAATACTAATTAAATCCTAATAATAATTATCACACCAAACTAAATATTAATTAAAATAAAATTGCACAATTTGGACATTAGATGCTAAAAATGCAAAAATACATATTTTTATATTTTTTTTTTATATATTTTTTTTTTGTAAGATAGACTTAATTATTTCTAATTATAAACTTGAATTTTATATACAAATGAAATATATTTTTGTATTTTTATTTATTTAAACAAATAAACATGCACATATAAATGCAAACAATTCAAGAAAAATAACACAAAATTCACAAATATTGCAAACAACAAAAAACTCTTTTATTTTGAATTTTTGGGAGTAATTCTCATATAGGGCAAAAATCACGTGCTCACAGCTGGCCCTCTTTGCGCGTAAACACGAAGAGTTTCTGTGCAAAGACAAGTGAGCGGATACGAGCGATTTTTTCCCGTTTGAGCACTCCGTGAGAAGCATTTTTTTTTTTCAAAATTTTGACCGAACCTTTGCTTCAAAAGGTTTCCTACATATCCCTGGCTAAAAGGGAATCAAGTTAGTGTAATTCTGGAGAGTTGGTAGCTGGGACTACCAATGAAACTGCGATTTTTGCTGTTACTGTTGCTGCTGTTGCGGTTACTGCTTGCTGACCTCCTTATTACACCGGGGAGAATGTAAAATAAAGAAGCTATTCTAAGCTATGATCCTACAATTACAATTATTCCTAATCTAGCTTTTGCTCTTCTTCCCTTTCCGGTGATGCAGATTCTTCCTCTTTTTTGTTGATTTTCTTTGATGCTGAATCTCTTTTTGTTGATTTTCTTGTTTTTCTTGATGACTCTCTTTTTGTTGATTTTCTTGTTTTTCTTGATGACTCTCTTTTTTGTTGATTTTCTTGTTTTTCTTGATCCCGAGCTGAACCTGCTCAAAACAAAACAACCAACTACCTCTTTTTTTCTTTTTCTGCCCCAGTGTGGGCTTTTAAATATATAAACCATGACGATGCAGAAAATATTCCCGTATTTGAAGGTGGGCGCCTAACAGAAATTTAAACGTGCAATGCGAATGCAGAAAATATTCCCGTATTTGAAGGTGGGCGCCTAACAGAAATTTAAACGTGCAATGCGATGCAGAAAATATTCCCGTATTTGAAGGTGGGCGCCTAACAGAAATTTAAACGTGCAATGCGGATGCAGAAAATATTCCCGTATTTGAAGGTGGGCGCCTAACAGAAATTTAAACGTGCAATGCGATGCAGAAAATATTCCCGTATTTGAAGGTGGGCGCCTAACGTAAATTTAAACGTGCAATGCGATGCAGAAAATATTCCCGTATTTGAAGGTGGGCGCCTAACGGAAATTTAAACGTGCAATGCGAATGCAGAAAATATTCCCGAATTTGAAGGTGGGCGCCTAACATAAATTTAAACGTGCAATGCGAATGCAGAAAATATTCCCGAATTTGAAGGTGGGCGCCTAACAGAAATTTAAACGTGCAATGCGAATGCAGAAAATATTCCCGTATTTGAAGGTGGGCGCCTAACAGAAATTTAAACGTGCAATGCGAATGCAGAAAATATTCCCGTATTTGAAGGTGGGCGCCTAACAAAATTTAAACGTGCAATGCGATGCAGAAAATATTCCCGTATTTGAAGGTGGGCGCCTAACAGAAATTTAAACGTGCAATGCGAATGCGGAAAATATTCCCGTATTTGAAGGTGGGCGCCTAACAGAAATTTAAACGTGCAATGCGATGCAGAAAAGTATTCCCGTATTTGAAGGTGGGCGCCTAACAGAAATTTAAACGTGCAATGCGAATGCAGAAAATATTCCCGTATTTGAAGGTGGGCGCCTAACAGAAATTTAAACGTGCAATGCAAATGCAGAAAATATTCCCGTATTTGAAGGTGGGCGCCTAACAGAATTGAAACGTGCAATGCGATGCATAAAAGTATTCCCGTATTTGAAGGTGGGCGCCTAACTGAAATTAAACGTGCAATGCGAATGCAGAAAATATTCTCGTATTTGAAGGTGGGCGCCTAACTGAAATTAAACGTGCAATGCGAATGCAGAAAATATTCCCGTATTTGAAGGTGGGCACCTAACAGAAATTTAAACGTGCAATGCGAATGCAGAAAATATTCCCGTATTTGAAGGTGGGCGCCTAACAGAAATTAAACGTGCAATGCGATGCAGAAAATATTCCCGTATTTGAAGGTGGGCGCCTAACGGAATTTAAACGTGCAATGCGATATGCAGAGAAAATATTCCCGTATTTGAAGGTGGGCGCCTAACGAAATTTAAACGTGCAATGCGAATGCAGAAAATATTCCCGTATTTGAAGGTGGGCGCCTAACGTAAATTAAACGTGCAATGCGAATGCAGAAAATATTCCCGTATTTGAAGGTGGGCGCCTAACGTAAATTAAACGTGCAATGCGAATGCGGAAAATATTCCCGTATTTGAAGGTGGGCGCTAACGAAATTTAAACGTGCAATGCGAATGCAGAAAATATTCCCGTATTTGAAGGTGGGCGCCTAACGAAATTAAACGTGCAATGCGATGCAGGAAAATATTCCCGTATTTGAAGGTGGGCGCCTAACGGAATTTAAACGTGCAATGCGATGCGGAAAATATTCCCGTATTTGAAGGTGGGCGCCTAACAGGAAATTAAACGTGTAATGCGAATGCAGAAAATATTCCCGTATTTGAAGGTGGGCGCCTAACGGAAATTAAACGTGCAATGCGAATGCGGAAAATATTCCCGTATTTGAAGGTGGGCGCCTAACAGAATTTAAACGTGCAATGCGAATGCGAAAATATTCCCGTATTTGAAGGTGGGCGCCTAACGAAATTTAAACGTGCAATGCGATGCAGAAAATATTCCCGTATTTGAAGGTGGGCGCCTAACGAAATTTAAACGTGCAATGCGATGCAGAAAATATTCTCGTATTTGAAGGTGGGCGCCTAACGTAAATTAAACGTGCAATGCGAATGCAGAAAATATTCCCGTATTTGAAGGTGGGCGCCTAACGTAAATTTAAACGTGCAATGCGAATGCAGAAAATATTCCCGTATTTGAAGGTGGGCGCCTAACGAATTTAAACGTGCAATGCGAATGCGAAAATATTCCCGTATTTGAAGGTGGGCGCCTAACATAAATTTAAACGTGCAATGCGATGCAGAAAATATTCCCGTATTTGAAGGTGGGCGCCAACAGAAATTTAAACGTGCAATGCGAATGCAGAAAATATTCCCGTATTTGAAGGCGGGCGCCTAACAGAAATTTAAACGTGCAATGCGAATGCGGAAAATATTCCCGTATTTGAAGGTGGGCGCCAACGAAATTTAAACGTGCAATGCGAATGCAGAAAATATTCCGTGTTAGAAGGTGGGCGCTAACGTAAATTAAACGTGCAATGCAGAGAAATATTCCCTCACCCGAGGATCGGGAGTGGATTTTGAAAGATGTTACCTTCTTCTTTTTTGGTATTTTCTTTTTACCAACTTATCTCTCGCCTCGTGAATTTCTCCACTTATTCGACAGACTTTCTCTTTTTGGTATTTTAAATTTTCCACATTGGTCACATTCACTTTAAAGTGATTAGTGACAATTTGTTCCTCCATGAAACAAAATTTATTAGATATAAACTGCTGGCAACTGGCATCTGCCGTCCCCACTTCTTATTGCTTCCTTTGTTTTTGCTTTTTCATGTTGCATGGCTTTTGACTTCTCGTCCCTTGCAGACTCTTTTTTGTATTTTTCTCATTTCTCCATTTTTGTTTTGTTTTCTTTTCCTTTGGCCATGTTTGCCAAGCTTCTTTATTTCTTTACCCAATCTTCCATCCTTTCTGATCCAGTGTTATTTCAACTTCCGTTATCAGGAGCTGGTAGTTAGCTCTCAAAAGGGTAAACAATGAAATGCAGAAAAATGAAAGAAAGGTAAGGGTATTTTGGAGAGATGACGGAACTTATCTGGGTATTTGCTGACTGATTCCGCTGACCATGCCATGTATTTAAACTCTGACCCAGTTCATTCCAATCATTATTCTGACTCTGGATTGCCTTTGACCCAAAACCGATACTCTTTTTTGTTGCTTTTCTCTTTTCTGATAGTCCCCATGATCGCCTTACGGTGCCTCGAAAGGTTTTCACCAATAAGACTCTCTCATTTATTCTCTCAACCTCACAATCGTCTCACAGCGCCGATTAAGGTTTTCACTGATGAGACTCTCTCATTTTATTTCTCTCAACCTCACAATCGCCTCACAGTGCCGGCTAAGGTTTTCACTGATGAGACTCTCTCATTTTTTATATATATATTTTTTTCCATTTTTCCTTTTTGTATTTTGTTTTCTGTACCACGGGTATTATCCGATGCTTCGCTCCTCCTTCGTCGTATTTGTTATCATTTCAAAATTGATCAGAAGGTCTTTCTTTGGACTGTAACGTGGCTTTCGGGTGGGTTAAGAAAGAAAGATATAAAGGCTCAAAATTTCAACGAGGGTTAAAAATATTTACAACTCTCGGAATTATTAATCATTACTTCTGCCCCAGTTTCAATATGTGGGGAATTTTTTGGATTTTTTTTCTTTATTGTGACTGAACCTCAGAGAGGCTGCCTACGTACCCTTTCGGGATCAAGTCAGACGTAGTTCATCCAACTTCATTAGTTAGATGGATTTCTTTTGACTTTTTCCCGATTTCTTTGTCTTTTTCTCTCTTTTTTTTTCATTTTTTCATTTTTTTTTTCGTTCTTTTTTTTTTCTTTTTCTTTTCGTTTCATTTTTGGCAATTTCGATCTTATTGCGCTAAAGCGATTCCGAGAGAGGGATATGAAAGAATATATTCATTAAGGCTCAAAAGGGTTATCAATGGATAAAGTGTTTGGATAGAGAATAAAATGCCTTCGTCATTTCAATTCCAAAATCACAACAAAATACAAAACACATAATTGAAAAGGAATCATACATAGTATCTTTTGACCGCATCCGAATTGATAGCAGTCTCTACGCACTTTCCTTCAACATCTGTTAAATATAATGCTCCATTGGACAACACCCGTGATACCACAAACGGTCCCTGCCAATTTGGCGCAAATTTGCCCTTTGCCTCGGCCCAATACGGTAAGATACGCATCGCAACCAAAATGAGCCTATGCCCATTGGAAGCTGTTGGCTCTATCGGACCAATAACCTCTATGCCCCTGTTTCAAAGCAAAGAAAAATATGTTACTTTAAATGCGGTGGTTGGTTGTGGCCTTGAACTTTGGTGGCGATTGCTTTCCACTTGAATGCATTTCCTGTTCACTGACTATCCAAAAATCCTTCTTCCTTACGGCATGTATATTGTTCCTTTCTTGACGGATCCCACAAAATTCGATCTTGAGGTCTATGATTCCTTCAGTGATTTCATTGGACGACCTTGGGTGTTTCTTGACTGACTCTTTTCTTTGTCAAAATATACTCCCATATTTCCATTTGTTGTGAGTTGGCACTTTGCCGACCTTTGCATCTCGCATGAACCCCAAACATTTTTATTGTTACCCGCTTCATTGCACATGTTGCTTTTTTTTGGCTTAAAGCACTGGCCTTGTCTTTCTCTGACTTACGACAATTGTCGTGTTGGCTAAATCCCATCTCGTGCAATTGGAAAGCTTGGTGGCAAATTTTGAAATTATTTTTATACTTGTTATGACCCGACTGACTCGATAAGAGGGAGGGTAAAACAAGGTGTGAAGAATAGAGAGAAGGAAAAAAAATACAATTCCTAACAAGAAACCTACAGAAAACTGACTCTAGCGACCTTGACATGCACTTTTAGCCTTCTCTATATAGCAAAGTTGATGTTCAACTCTTGTTACAAGTTCTGCTGTGAAACCGGTCTTCAATACTTCATTTCTTTGATCTGATCCTTAGTCGACTTGCAGCGCCCGTAGGGTTTTCGCCAACAAGCCTCTCTCATTTGATTTTTCTCTCAACTCACTGTCGCCTTATGGTGCCCGTGAGGGTTTTCACCGATAAGACTCTCTCATTTTGATTTCTCTCATCGTGGAGCCTCGTGGTGGTTTTCATCATCTTGAATTCTTCATTCTCCTTTGTTCGGACTCGAGTGTCGCCCTTGACGTGATTCACCTTTGCTCGTTTGACTCGGCATTTCTTGAAGATTGATCGGAAGGTCTTCCTTTGGACCGTAATGCAGGCTTTTGGATGGGGTTTAGAAGAAAGGATATAAAGGCTCACAATATTTTAAAGTGGCTTAAAGATTACAACTTTCGGAATCCTATTTCTTCGACAACCATAAATCAAGCCCCAGTTTCCTTCTTGGGGGATTTTTTGGATTTTTCCTTTATTGTGACTGAACCTCAGTGAGGCTGCCTACGTACCCTTTCGGGATCAAGTCAGACGTAGTTCAGAACTACGTCCGTATTCATTGTTGCATCTTGACTTCTCCCGATTTTTTCTTTTCTTTCTCTTTTTTTTTTCTTTTCTCTTTTCTCTTTTTTTTCTTTTCTTTTTGTTTCTCCATTTGATTTCCCCGCTCAATCCTCAATTTTTTTTTGTTGATTCCGAAAGAGGGGTATGAAAGAAAATATAATAAGGCTCAAAGGGATATCAATGGACGAAGTGTTTGGATAGCCGAATAAAATGCCTTCGTCATTCCAATCTTCAAAACCTACCAAGTACAAACTACACAGTTAAACACCTTTGATTGATTCACATATTTGCCTTCTGTATTTGACGATTCTCAGTGCCATTGGGCAACAATCCTGATACCACGAATGGTTCCTTTAGCTTTGGGGTATTTTTTGCCTTTGGCTTTAAACCGTGATGCATTTCCAAGGCATTTCTTTATGTTACGCTTTCCCCAGTATTCATTTGATTCCGCTTCACAGTATTCCAATATTTCTTCAGAGTATCATTACATCTTTAACATTGTTTCATTGCTAAATTGACTTTTAAAAACAGGCCGAGAATTGTGTGCAAGTCATGTTGCTAAAATCAGTACGAGAAGAATTGCAAAGTGATCAGAAATGGAATGACTAGAAATGACGGGAAACAAAGAGTTGTATTAAACTGATGGGTTGAAAAAACAAGATGAACAACAAAACGAACAGACTAGACTAGAATTACAAACCTAGACGGCACTAAACAATTTTTATTACTAAACAAAGCAAAGATAGAAGGGTTTTGACTCTCAAGACAACGTCCGGATTACAACCCTGAAATAACCCGGGCAAAAGAGATGACACCAAAATATACCACCAAAACTCCAAGAGACGGAGCGCCTTCCGAGTTGACAAGCATGGCACCCTAGCCATTGAATTCTGCATTAATGTTGCCACGATCACTCTCTGTTTCAATATCTTCAACTTCAGTTGATCCTTGTTGAACTCTCTGACCGTCAGTCTCTCGAGCACTCGTAACAGCTCCAATGTCGGATATCATTTTCCTTGGATCTTGTTAACCACAACCAACCACCTCAATTTTCTGAATTAACAAAATGAAACCATCATGTTAGCGTTAAGGTGTTCCGCTTATTGATTTCTCTCCTTTTTTTTTTCTTTTCTCTTTTTTTTTTGTGGTTTTTTCCTTCTTTTCTTCTTTTTTTTTTCTTTTTGTAGTTTTTTTTTTGTAGTTTTTTCATTTTTTTTTGGTTATGGATATGGTCGAATCCTATGTGGATTGCCTACGTATCATGACCCCGCATGAATCGGACCGAGCGTAGTTCTTGCAAATTAATGCAAGAAATAAAGAGATGTTTATTTGATTTTTTGATTTTTTTTTTGATGGAAAATTACAGAAACCGACTCCAACTACAAACTTGAAAAACTTTCACATTTTGTACCGGAGATTTCTACAAGAATAAGAATATTTTTGGCGTCAATTATGACTATTTCCACAAAATTGGCCACATAACGGCTTATTTGACAAAATGACTATTTTTTGCAAAATTTTGTTTAAGAAAAATAAGCTTGAATTTTTTTTATCCTGTGGCTCATGGGGCATCGTTCGGCATCACCATAAACCAACACAAGACTATTTTTCATAAATTGGCCATGTAATGGCTTATTTAGACAAAGTGGCTCTTTTTGCAAAATTTTATTTAAGAAAAATACAAATTCAAAAATTCCTCATCCTGGGACCTATGGGGCATCGTTCAGCACCGACACAGGCCAACACAAGACTGAGGAAGTTAAAATGCCAAATGTGGCTATTTATGCAAACACCGGCCATGTAATGGCTTATTTGATAAAGTGAATATTTTTGAAAAGTTGAGCAATGACTCAAACTTAATTTTGCGGATACAGCCATTCAACATTTCCGCGAGGGAATATTTCAAGGCTGTGTCCAAAATTATTTACAAACGACTCAAAGTGGCTACTCTTGCAAAAAGAGCCTTCCGGCGTCCTTTTGAGGGACATTTAGCTTATTTTAAGCAAGAATAGCATCACCCAAACTTATTTATAACAAAATAAAAAATTTGACATTTTTTGGTTATTTTTGCAAAAGGGGTGTGAACCCCGACTTGATTTTGCGGCTATGGCCTTGCAACATTTCCACAAGGAATATTTCAAGGCTATGCATGCAAATTATTAGAAATGATTCAAAGTGGCTATTTTGCAAAAACAGCCTTCCGGCGTCCTTTCGGAACATTCGGCTATTTAAAAAAACGGCATCACTTTGATTTTATTAAAAAAAATACACACACATTTTTTTTGATTTTTTAAAAGGGGTGGTTGGACCCGATGAGGGTTGCCTACGTATCCCACCTAACGGCGAGAATCAAACCTGCGTAGTTCGGTAAGATTAATTGACCAATTATTTCAAAAAATGTTCCACCTATTTGTCAAATTTTCACACTTTCCATGTACCTATTTTCTATAAATCATTATTTTCCTCTCTCTTTTCCTTTTTCAACAATTTTTCCAATCTCGGGATTTTCGCCGGTCCGCATAACGATCAAGGACAATAAAATGCAACACATAGCATGCTCGGTCTTTTCAATACCGGGTCACCTGTCCTAGACGGACCCAACCCCTGTGTTGAGTCCCCTAAGTCAAATATGATGCAAATAATCGTCCTAGACCTATGTTCAAAATCTTACGGTTTCATAGATTGCTAGACCGTGTACCCGA
Source organism: Nicotiana noctiflora (assembly GCA_032618575.1). Classification (NCBI taxonomy): domain Eukaryota; kingdom Viridiplantae; phylum Streptophyta; class Magnoliopsida; order Solanales; family Solanaceae; genus Nicotiana; species Nicotiana noctiflora. The sequence continues at coordinate 12,716 of JASVEL010005544.1, forward strand.
GCGGACAACTCGAATCGAGGAGGGGGCTACGTACCGGTGACCCGCGGAGTCAATCGGCTTTGTAACTTATCCGGCCTCTGTTTTCTTAATTTAAGGTGACATTTAACAGAAAGGGGAGTCTCAACCAGTAAGCACATCCCCGGGGGAGAAGAGAGAAGGGTTTTCGGCACAATTTTATATACAGTTCACATAATATCAAAGCGATAAAGCACATAGCATGTTGTTCAAATCATATAATGAAGTCAAACAAAAACGCAAACGGCAGTTCTAAGGAGCTCGAGTTCTTAAACCCCGAAATCGAAATTCAGGGTTGGGTCCCCAGCAGAGTCGCCAGAGCTGTCACACCTCCCTTTTTACTACCCCAACACTTAAAAGCGTAAAAACACACTTGTAGGGTATACCCCGACGCTCAATTACCCGAGACGGATAAAATAACGTAAGGGAAGGAGTTTTTCCAATTTAAGGACAATCGGTTCGGGATTTTATTAGAGATTAATCAGAGTCGCCACTTGGGAATGACAATGGTGTCCCAAGTCACCGGTTAATCCCGAATCCGAGGAATTTTGACTCTTATGAATGTCCGCGAAGCAGAGGTCCGGATAAGGAACTCTGTTAACCCGGGAGAAGGTGTTAGGCACTCCCGGATTCCGTGGTTTTAGCACGGTCGCTCCACTGTCGTTCTTGACTTTTGTTTGACTCAATTATAAGTTTTAACAACATAATGTGTTTTTACGTTAAATATTATTTTTAGGAATTTGCGGTATTGCGAAAACACGCCTCGAGTCATACCGCAACCAGTACGCCTATGACTTTTGGTGTATTTCGGCTTTACCGAGATTTGGATTTGAGTCGCACCAAGTGCACACTCGTTCAATGGAAAGTATATTAAAATCGTGCCCTAAATGATGTCTATCGGCTTTTAATTGTTTTGGGTAAGACTATGGAATTAGCTATATAGTCTTCCCGAGTCTAGTTATGTTAAACCATTACTAAATGGGGGCCCCGCTTATTTTAAATCGGGCGAGGCTCGTCCCAATTTAATTTATTAAAGTCCAATCCTACTTTGTGTGTACTACATTTGCTATATTGTTTTTGCCTTAATCGATTTCGTAACATCAAACATTCCAGGCCTGTCGCAATTTGTGTATTTTTGTGCGGCGAGGCTCATCTCACTTTTATTAATAATATAATTCTAAAATGACTACATTTCCTATTTTTTAGTTTTTATAAATAAAGAAATCTCATAATTAATTTAGAAATTAAAAATGCAATACTTATCTTATTTATGACAAAAAAAAAACTTAATGAAACAGATTTTAATCTATGTTTAAACAAAAAAAAAAAAAATTTTTTTTTTCGGAATTATTTTATTATTATTTTATAAATACTAAATTTCTTAACTTAATAAAAGAAACTAACTAAAACAATATTAAAGCTTGAATGGTAATATAAAAAAAAGACCAATAAAATTATTTATTCAAAATTATCAAAAAAAAAAACTATAATAACATTAAAGCTTGCATAATAAAATCATTTATCCCCAATTATTTAAAACTAAGTTTATAAAAAAAAACAGAAATCACAAATCAATTGTAATTTTTATTTAAATTCGTTTTTTTAAAACAACAAAAATCCTAATTGATTACATACTTAAAGAAAAATATTTTATTTGCTACATTTGGAAATATTTTTTTTTTTATTTTTTTTAAAATAACCAGTACTTAAATTAAAACTAAAAATAAAAGTGCAAAACCAACAACTAATATATGTACAAACTAAACCAATCTTATAAATAATTTAGACTCATATTTTTAACTTTTTTTTTTTACTATTTTTTAACTTAAACCCTTGATATTAACTAATTACAAATATTATTCAAAACCATAATCAACCTTAATTATTTACACCTATATTTTGAGATGGTTAAACTAGAAAAGAAACAATTCTTGTATTATTGAAAACTCAAATCGTACCTAAATGCCTAGTTTACGCAAAAAAAAATAATTAAAATTCGCATTTTTATTGAACTTACCTACATGTTAACAACTTAATTTATTAAAGACAATATTAAAGAAGTTCTAATTAATTCGATTATCAAAAGAGTAATTCATTCTTCCTAAACAATTTGAACATTAATAAACACATTTATAACTACACTATTTAATAACCATTTTTAGAAGTAAATTATTATTGCTACAACAAGGCTTAATTATTTAAAGTTGTCACAAAATTTACAAAATATTAATACGGGATTTATTAAAACATAATCAAAGAAGATAGAAAAAACTATTTAAAATTTCAACAAAATCCTCATCTTTCCCATGTATTCATCTTATCATTTAAACATGATTAGGTATGTACCTGATATTGGAAAGAAAAGAACACCTGTGATCAACACAACAAATAACAACACAACAATATCACAGCAACAGCAACCTCAAAAATACCCAGTATCCGGATTTAAGCAATAAGATTTAATAACCAGAATTGAACTTGAGAATAAGATTTGTAAAAATGGAAGACTAATTTTTCAGATTTTTTTTTTGTTTTTTTTTTTTTGTTTTTTGTTTTACTAATTGCTAACACTCTTTAAAACTTTTTTTTTTTTTCAGATTCTTCTCTCTAAAATGTTTTCTTCTCCTTCCCCCTTTATCTCTTCTTCCTTACTTCTAATATTTTTTCACTCTTAAATCTCTCTCAAAATATTTTCCTTCTCCTCCCTCTTCTCTATTTTTTCTCTTCTATTTATAGCAAAAATTTCAAAAAAAAATCAGATTTTCTAAAAATATTTTATTATTTTTTTAGCCCCACAATCCACTATTATATTTTAATAATACCTTAATTTCCACTACAAAATGTTTTATTCCCCACTATACTATTTTATTAATACTTTAGATATCACTACAATATGTTTTGTCTTCCACCATAATTATTTTAATAATTCAAATAATTGTCTAAATTTTAATATTCTAAAATTTACCGAAATAATAAATAATAATAAAAAAAAATTATTTTCGGATTTTTTTTTTAAAAAAAAAAATAATTTTCAAAAAATAATAACAATATTAATAGTAATAATTGACCTTTAAAATTTATATTTTTATCTTATATATAGAGTGAAAATTCTAAATACGGTAAAAATAATTATACATATCCTAAGATATACATACACACACACACACACACACACACACATATATATATATATATATATATATATATATATATATATATATATATATATATATATATGTTTGGGCCTAGATTTTATATTTAGGAAGAAGCCCAATTTTTGAATTTGTTTCTCTATTTTTTTATTTTTTTTTTTTTTTTTTTTTTCTATTACTAATTAATAAAACTAAAATGGTAAGATTATATTATAAAAATCAAAATTATCTTAAAATACTAATTAAATCCTAATAATAATTATCACACCAAACTAAATATTAATTAAAATAAAATTGCACAATTTGGACATTAGATGCTAAAAATGCAAAAATACATATTTTTATATTTTTTTTTTATATATTTTTTTTTTGTAAGATAGACTTAATTATTTCTAATTATAAACTTGAATTTTATATACAAATGAAATATATTTTTGTATTTTTATTTATTTAAACAAATAAACATGCACATATAAATGCAAACAATTCAAGAAAAATAACACAAAATTCACAAATATTGCAAACAACAAAAAACTCTTTTATTTTGAATTTTTGGGAGTAATTCTCATATAGGGCAAAAATCACGTGCTCACAGCTGGCATAGCCAATGTGATTGTCTTGGCATGACAGTCTAGAATAGCATGACATAGAGATAACCAATCCATGCCCAGAATAACATCAAAATCAACCATGCTCAATAGTAGTAAGTCGGATAGTCCAGAGGAGTCTGCTTCATTGACTTGGACGCAGTTTTCAGATCTGTTTTTGAGGGAGTTTGTTCCACAGAGCCTTAGGGACTCTTGGCGCTCGGAGTTTGAGCGGTTGCGACAGGGCTCCATGTCAGTATCGGAGTATGCTATCAGTTTCACCCGTCTAGCCAGGCATGCACCGGCTTTGGTAGCCACGGTTCGGGAGCGAGTGCGGAGATTTATTGAGGGCCTTGTTCCGCCTATCCGATCCAGCATGGCCAGAGAGCTTGAGACAGATATATCTTATCAGCAGGCAGTTAGCATTGCCAAGAGGATCGAGAGTATGCTCCCTAGAGAGCGGAGAGAGAGAGAGGCCAAGAGGTCTCGTGAGTCGGGTCATTTCTCCGGTGCCCGCACTTCATCAGCCGGTCGTTTTGGCAGGGGTTATTCCGATCGACCAGTTCACTCGGCATTGCCCGCAGCCGGTAGTACGCCAGGCCTTCCAGCATCTCAGGAGCCTTATTATGCTCCCCCAGTTTCCAGTGCACCTCCTGCGCGGGGTCCGTCTAGGGGTCAGACTAGTGGGGGTGAGGCCGGTCAGTCACAGCTACCGCGTCCTCCCAGAGCTTGTTTTGAGTGCGGGGATACTCGCCACCTGGTTAGGGAGTGCCCCAGGCACAGGAGAGGAGCCCCTCATCAGTCATCACAGCATTCGCGTGGTTCTCAGGGCCAGCAGGCTATCATTCCAGCCCCAGCTGCCACTCCACCTGCCCAGTCATCCAGGGGCGGGGGTCAGGGTTCCAGAGGCCGCCCTCCAGAGGGGGGACAGGCCAGATTCTATGCTATTCCTGATCGCGCTGCGGCTGTTGCATCTGACTCTGTTATCACAGGTATTATTCTGGTTAGTCACAGGGAGGCATCGGTTCTATTCGACCCCGGTTCCACTTTTTCATATGTGTCTTCTTACTTTGCTTCTCATCTGGGTGTGCCTCGGGATTCTTTGAGTGCCCCCATTTATGTTTCCACTCCGGTGGGTGATTCTTTGGTCGTGGACCGTGTATATCGGTCGTGTTTGGTTACCATTTGTGATTTTGAGACCAGAGCGGATCTATTGTTGCTCGGGATGGTCGATTTTGATATTATTCTGGGCATGAACTGGTTATCGCCCCATTATGTTATTCTTGATTGTCACGCCAAGACCGTGACGCCGGCTATGCCAGTCATTCCACGTATTGAGTGGAGTGGTACTCTAGATCACACCCCTAGCCGTGTTATTTCTTTTCTCAGAGCTCAGCGTATGGTTGAGAAGGGGTGTGCTGCTTATCTAGCCTATGTGCGGGACGTCAGTATTGACACTCCCTCTATTGATTCTGTTCATGTGGTACGTGACTTTGCTGATGTATTTCCAGCCGATCTTCCGGGCATGCCGCCCGACAGAGATATTGACTTTGCTATTGACTTGTTGCCGGGCACTCAGCCCATTTCTATTCCACCGTACCGTGGCTCCTCCTGAGTTGAAGGAGTTGAAGGATCAGTTACAGGAGTTATTGGGCAAGGGTTTTATTCGACCCAGTGTTTCGCCTTGGGGTGCTCCCGTATTGTTTGTGAAGAAAAAGGACGGTTCTATGCGTATGTGTATTGACTATCGTCAGCTGAACAAGGTTACAGTGAAGAACCGGTATCCTTTGCCCCGTATTGATGATTTATTTGACCAGCTACAGGGCGCACATGTGTTTTCTAAGATTGATTTGCGCTCTGGGTATCACCAGCTGAAGATTTGGGAGCCAGATATCCCGAAGACTGCCTTCAGGACTCGGTATGGACACTATGAGTTCCTCGTGATGTCTTTTGGGCTGACTAATGCCCCAGCAGCCTTTATGCATTTGATGCACAGTGTGTTCAGGCCTTATCCGGACTCGTTCGTGATTGTCTTCATTGATGATATTCTAGTATATTCCCGGAGCCGGGAAGAGCACGAGTAGCATTTGAGGATAGTGCTTCGGATCCTGAGGGAGAAGCAACTTTATGCCAAGTTCTCTAAATGTGAATTCTGGTTGAGTTCAGTGGCATTTTTGGGCCACGTGGTATCGAATGATGGTATTCGAGTAGATCCGAGGAAGGTGGAGGCCGCGCAGAGTTGGCCCAGACCCTCCTCCGCTACTGAGATTCGCAATTCCTTGGTTTGGCGGGCTATTACCGTCGTTTCGTAGAGGGGTTCTCTTCGATTGCAGCACCTATGACTAGATTGACCCAAAAGGGTGCCCCTTTTCGGTGGACAGACGAGTGTGAGGCGAGCTTTCAGAAGCTCAAGACAGCTTTGACTTCGGCCCCTATATTGATGTTGCCTACAGGTTCGGGGTCCTATACTGTATATTGTGATGCCTCACGAGTGGGACTCGGGGCGGTATTGATGCAGGATGGTAAGGTGATTGCCTACGCGTCGAGACAGCTGAAGGTGCATGAGAAGAACTACCCTGTTCATGATTTGGAGCTAGCTGCCATTGTTCACGCCTTGAAAATTTGACGTCATTATTTATATGGGGTTCCTTCTGAGATCTACACTGATCACCGGAGCTTGCAGCACTTGCTTAAGCAGAAGGACCTGAATATGCGTCAGAGGAGATGGTTGGAACTACTGAAGGACTATGATATTACTATTCTCTATCATCCGGGCAAGGCTAATGTGGTTGCCGATGCCTTGAGTCGTCGGGCAGAGAGTTTGGGGAGTTTAGCGTATCTACCAGCTTCGGAGAGGCCTATGGCGATGGATGTTCAGGCTTTGGCCATGCAGTTTGTTAGACTGGATCTTTCGGAGCCCAGCCGGGTTCTAGCTTGTGTGGTTTCTCGGTCTTCTCTATTTGACCGCATCGGGGAGCGTCAGTTCGACGACCCTCATTTGCTTGTTCTTCAGGATAGAGTTCGGCGTGGTGATGCTCGAGATGTTACCATCGGGGATGATGGAGTCATGAGGATGTAGGGGCGTATCTGTGTGCCCAATGTAGATGATCTTCGAGAGCTGATTCTAGTAGAGGCCCATAGTTCGCGGTATTCCATCCATCCGGGTGCCGCGAAGATGTATCAGGACTTGAAACAGCATTACTGGTGGAGGCGGATAAAGAGGGATATAGTTGATTATGTTTCTAGATGCCTCAATTGCCAGCAGGTGAAGTATGAGCATCAGCGTCCGGGTGGATTGATGCAGCAGATTGAGATTCCCGAGTGGAAATGGGAGCGCATCACCATGGACTTTGTATCTGGACTTCCACGGACTGTTAGGAAGTTTGATTCCATTTGGGTTATTGTGGATCGGCTGACCAAGTCCGCCCATTTTATACCGGTGAGCACTACTTATTCATCGGAGCGGCTGGCGGAGATCTATATCAAGGAGATAGTTCGGCTGCATGGTATTCCAGTTTCCATCATTTCAGATAGAGGCACTCAGTTCACTTCACGGTTCTGGAGAGCTGTACAGCAGGAGTTAGGTACTCGGGTGGAGCCGAGCACATCATTTCACCCCTAGACTGATGGGCAGTCCGAGCGCACTATTCAGATTTTAGAGGATATGCTCCGTGCGTGCGTGATTGAGTTTAGAGGTTCATGGGATCACTTCTTGCCACTGGCGGAGTTTTCTTATAACAACAGCTACCAGTCTAGTATTCAGATGGCACCGTACGAGGCCCTATATGGTAGGAGGTGCAGGTCTCCCGTGGGTTGGTTTGAGCCGGGCGAGGCCAGGTTGCTAGGTACTGATATGGTTCGGGAGGCTATGGACAAGGTCAAGGTGATTCAGGATAGACTTCGTGCAGCCCAGTCTAGACAGAAGAGTTATGCGGACAAGAAGGTTCGCGATGTGGCTTTTATGGTTGGTGAGCGGGTTCTGCTTCGAGTCTCGCCCATGAAGGGCGTTATGAGGTTTGGGAAGAAAGGGAAGCTGAGTCCTAGATTTATTGGCCCTTTTGAGATTTTGAGGCGTGTTGGGGAGGTTGCTTATGAGTTGGCCTTACCTCCCGGCCTAGCCGGAGTTCACCCCGTATTTCATGTCTCCATGCTCCGGAGATACCATGGTGACCCGTCGCATGTGTTGGATTTCACATCCGTTCAGCTAGACAAGGATCTGTCTTATGTTGAGGAGCCAGTAGCCATTCTAGACAGGCAAGTCAGAAAGCTAAGGTCAAAGAACATCGCTTCGGTAAAGGTTCGGTGGCGGGGCCAGCCGGTCGAGGAGGCGACTTGGGAGACCGAGCAGGATATGCGCAGCCAGTACCCTCATCTTTTCACTACTCCGGGTATGTTTTCTATGCTCGTTCGAGGACGAACGAATCTTTAAGTGTGGGAAGATGTAACGACCCGACCGGTCGTTTTAGAAAAATTACGCCCCAATCCCTAATTTAACTGTTCCCCTAAGTTCATTTCTGCTATTGTGGGTTGTCGGGAGAGTCGGTTCCGAAAATTTGAGCATTTTGGGACACTTAGTCCCTAAATAAGAGCTTTGAAGCTAGAAAACGGTCCGTAGCCGGAACAGTGTTAAGACGATCTCGGAACGGAAATCCGATGGTTCCATTAGCTCCGTTAGGTGATTTCGGTGTTGGGAGCGCGTTTGGAATGTATTTTAGAGGTCCGTAGCTCAATTAGGCTTGAAATGCCGAAGGTTGAAATTTTGGCGAATCCGAACGATAGGTAAGATTTTGATCCGGGGGTCGGAATGGAATTCCGACAATTTCTGTAGCTTCGTTATGTGATTTTGGATATGTCCGCAAATTTTCAGGTCATTCGGACGTCGTTTGGTCGGGTTTTAGATCGAATGTGCAATTCGGAAAGTTTTAAGAAATTTAGGCTTGAATTCGATGTGAATTATGGGTTTTGATGTTGTTAGACGTGTTTTGAGGATTGGAACAAGTTCGAATAAGGTATTAGGATGTGTTGGTGTGTTTGGATAGGGTCTCGGGGGACTCGGGATGAATTCGGGTGATTAAACGGCAAAAATCTTAAAAACTTGCAGCAGGCTGGTGCCTGCCTTCTGTAGTATTCGCTTCTGCGGAGCTTGGACCGCAGAGGCGAGTCCGCAGAAGCGACATTTGCTCCGCAGGAGCGAGGGTCGCAGGAGCGGATTTTGGATCGTGGAGGCGGTCACGCAGGAGCGGAAAGTCTTCCGCAGGAGCGGAAGTGAACGGTTTGGTGGCCCTCCGCAGGAGCGGACATTTGTCCGTATAAGCGAAGTCGCAGAAGCGACTGTGCTTCCGCAGAAGCGGAATCGCTTAAGCGACCTAGAGACCGCTGAAGCGGAATGGTCCAGCCAAGCCTGGGCTTCGCAGAAGCGACATTTTGTCGCGGAAGCGGATCCGTAGAAGCGGAATTTTGTCCGCAGAAGCGGAAATCGCAGAGAGTTAATTATATCATAAGTTAGAAATTTCAGAAACATTTCCAAACTTTGAGGGCTCGGCTTAAGGGGCGATTTGGGCGATTTTGAAGGGAGATTCAAGGGGTTTCTTCAGGTAATCAATTATGGACTCCAATTATGATTGTTGTTGATAATATTATGCAAGTTTTTCATGAAAATGGAGGAATTTGGGGTAATTAATGGGGTTTTCACCCTAGACCAAAACCTTTAGAAAATCAAGGTTTTGAGTGGGCAAATGGAGTCCGAATTTGACAAACTTTATATGCTTAGACTCGTATTGAGACAAGGGTTCCGAATAAATAACTTTCGTGATTTTTCGATAAGCGTACCGAAAGTCGGGTTTTGGCAACTTGTGGGTTTTGGTGAATTCTGAGTTAATTTGATTGGGTAATGCCCAATTGGCCTATTTTGATGTGATTCTATTGATTTTTATCAGATTCTACACTTGTGGAGGCCGGCATTCACGGCAAGAGGGTTATTTCTTAGCGGTTTCGTAGCGGAATTGAGGTAAGTGGCGTGTCTAACTTCGTGTGGGGGACTTTCACCCCTAGGATATTATTGTGATACTTTAAATGCCTTGTACACGAGGTGACGGGCGTGTACATGCGCTGGTTGTTGAACACATACTTTACTCAAAATGTTCAATGAGTGAGATTACTGTTTTTAGCTGTTGAATTCGATATTCCTACCCGGTAGTAGTTAGAAAAGCATGATTAGATAGAATCTAACTGTCTAGTTGCTTAATTGACTTACTTGAGTTTTCTTGGTAATCGCTGGCGCTGTTCATCGGCGAACTTATCATTAGGCATATTATACTTCTCTCTGTGTATTTCCTTACTTGCTGTGGTTATGGACTACGGGTTCGATTCCCGAGATCCTGAGATTATTGAAATATGGACTACGGGTTCGATTCCCGAGATCCCTGAGATTATTGAAATATGGACTACGGGTTCGATTCCCGATATCCTGAGATTATTGAAATATGGACTACGGGTTCGATTCCCGAGATCTTGAGATTGTTGAAATATGGACTACGGGTTCGATTCCCGAGATCCTGACTTATTGGTAGGGACTGCAGGTTCGATTCCCGGAGATCCTGAGTTATTGAGATATTATTGAGACATGGGCTGCGGGTTCGATTCCCGGAGACCCAGAGGTACTGAGAATGGGACTGTGGGTTCAATTCCCACGGATCCTGGATTCGTTTATTTGAGTTGGTTATTTGTTATTAGCTTGATTGTAGACAGTTTCAGTAAACATCGTAATGTTGTTATTTCGAAAATTATTGTTATTATCTGTTAAACTGTTTATTATCATTATTTTTATTATTTCTCGGTAGGGCCCCGACCTTCCTCGTCACTACTCCATCGAGGTTAGGCTTGGCACTTACCGAGTACCGCCGTGGTGTACTCATGCTACTCTTCTGCACACTTTTGTTGTGCAGATCCAGGTACATCAGAGCAGGCTCGTACTAGGTGATTCTGCAGCTTTCTGGGAGACTTCGAGGTATGATCTGCTACGTCCGCGGATCCGGAGGCTTCCCTTTTATTCTAGTATTACTAGTTGACATTTTTCTTCATTTCGTTGTTAGATACTCTTTACACATAGAGCCACAGTTGTATTTCTCTTTTAGTCTGTGTTACCGTGGGGTTTCGGATCTTGGTAGTGTTTTATTTATTGTGTGACGGATGTATGTGCCAAGCGGCACGGATTACATATCTTTTATGTTATTTTCCACTGTTTCTTATTTAAGTATTTATAACTTATAGATTCCGCAATGTGTTAAGCTTACCTAGTCGTGGGGACTGGGTGCCATCACGACATGTTCACAATTGGTGAACCCGGGTCGTGACAATTGGTTATAGCTGTAATAGACAAGTGTGATTAGTAATCTGGCTATTATTGAAATTGACCTAATCTGGCTATAAATGAAATAACTTAGGATTGTGTAATTAGTCTGGCCACTCCTGAAACATTAGAGTGTTTAGTTCTGCAATCTAAGTTTGGTTAGTTAAAGTTAATAAAGTAGGATAAGTCATCAAGTTAATTAGTTAAGTGATAATAAAAGGGTTACATCTTAAAGGGGCTAAAATTGAAAAAGGCTGTTGAGTTAAAATCTGGCCAAGTCTTAAATAATTTAGAAGATGATGGCCAGTACTTAAATAATAACAAACCTAGAATACCCTGACCATTAGCAGGTCAGGTAAATAACATATAATCATAAGGGTACAAAGGGAATAAGAAATGGTACAGTTGTGGATTTAATAGAGCCTATAGGGAAAAAACAGACTTTCAGGCTTAGTATTTCTGTAATTAGACACTAAATAAAGGGTAAAACAGGCCTAGTAAAAAGGCATAACTGTGATAATCCTTAGCAAGTGAGGGCACCATAGTAATATGCCCTTAAAAGAAGCAAAAAGAATTCCCTAGAACCTTCCAGCAAGGGCTGGAAGGCATTTCGAGTCTGAAATAAGGGAACCAAACTGTAATTAATAGAAGAATTAAGGGGAGGGAACTTATAATAAGATTTTTGAATTTCCCCCTCAAATTTTCACCCAAAACACCTATAAATAGGCTGCCACTTAGCCTGGAAAAGGTTGGAATCTAGAAATTTAGAGAAAACATTCTGAAATACAAAAATTAAGAGTTATACACCATAAATAGAGAGTAAAATTCTGAATTAAGTTGAGTACAAGCTCTGGAATTCAACTACAGTCTTCTGCTGTTCTATACTATTGGATTCTATTGGATTTCCTTCAATTCGGTTCATTGGTTTGATTATCTGCTGGATCTGAGGATTATACTCGACTGTGTTATTGCCCTTCTGCTGTGATTTGCTCTCTATTGTTCTGCTGCTGTGATCGCTGACTATCCTTCATCAAATTTGCATCCTAGACTTATAAGTTTCCCTTTGCTGAATCAGGTACATATTTTTGTCCAGATATGTAACTGTCCGCTATTTGAAGAAATGAAAAATGCCATGAGTTGTTCGGATGGAATCTACTGTTGTATTTTGAAATTTTTATGTTAATTATCTCTACCAGATTTTCTGTAATTTGATATGAATAACTGTAATTGCTAAGTATATATGAGACTTGAACAATGTAATAGATAGAGTAGAGTAGAGTACACGTAGTCATAATCACCTTAAATTTAGTTTGAAAACAGGTTAACTCATAAAATCAATTCACCTAGATAATACTAGTTTCGTAATCCAGATAATAATCATATTAACCTCACGAATCAGAATGTGATAATTTAAAAATGATTAACTTAGTTATAGTCTGTTTCTTCACTTCAATTAGTTAATAACAATTTAGAACAGTGAAAGTTAGAATCAGTAACTAACGACAATTCAAATTTGTACAGTTAAGTATCGTATCATTGTTCGAGATAGCGGAAATAGTAGCTTATTGTTTATGTTTTATTAGTAATCGATAATTATGATCCAGAATAGCATGAGTTATAATTAGTGGTTAATAACGATTCAATTTGCATAGCTAAGTATCGTATCATTGTTAAATATAGATGAAATAAGTAGTTTTACTGTTAAGTTCAATTAGTAATAGATAATTAGTATTCAGAATTAATATTGTTAAACTTGTACTTCTATTTCTTATGAAATAAATGTCATTGGTTAATTTACTCTACTATTTGTTGAACGTTTGTGTATTGGTTATGAAATCTCAATTCTGTTTCGTATTTCTCTCGTCTGGTCTGGGCTTGATAGACAATATAGGCCCAATTCTAATAGGACTCATCCTTGGGCCTTTGAATAACAGTTTTAACATATACTGGGTTTCTGAAACCCAGTTGTGTAAACTAGACTGTTAAACTCAGTCCACAAATGTCCAGGCCTGGAAATGGAAATAAAGGGCGTGGACATGGTTCTGAAAATACAAAACAAGTAAAATAATTAGGGTAAAAACCAAAAATAGAATATATAGCATTTATTAAGATTGGACTTCTAAAAATAACAGGACGAGCCTCGTATAAGAACAAAATACGCGGGGCCCCTTATGAATATTAATAAGTGACAGACCCGGGAAGACCATTTAGCAAATTTCACGGTCTTTCCTAAAGTATAATAAGCCGTTAGTCGCTATAGGCACGATTTTAAATATAAATTCCTTAATACGAGTGCACATCTAATGTGACTCAAATCTTAAATCCTGACTAAGCTGAAGCATGTTAAAGTCACAGGCGTACTGGTTGCGGTGTGACTCGAAATACGTTTTCGCGACGCCACAAGTCATTAAAATATAAAAAACAAAACATTCACATGTCATAAAATCATATAACGAAATCAAATAAAGTCAAAAACGTCAGTTGAGAGACCGTGCTAAAACCACGAAATCCGGGAGTGCCTAACACCTTCTCCCGGGTTAACAAAATTCCTTATCCGGATTTCTAGTTTCGCGGACTGTTTAAACAGAGTCAATTTCCTCGGATTCAGGATTAACCGGTGACTTGGGACACCCTTATCTTCCCAAGTGGCGACTCTAAAACTCTAAATAAAACCCCGTTCCGATTGTCCTTAAAGTGAAAAAACTCGTTCCTCGTTATTATTATTATTATATCATTTCCCGGATGTATTAGTAATTAATGAGGTATACTGTAACGACCCGGTCCGTCGTTATGGGAATTACCACCTCGTTACCTTGCATTTACATATATTATGCTTTTAAATAAGTATTAGAATATATCGGGTGAGTTAGGAGTGATTTGGATTGAAAATGAAACAAATAGCATGTTTGAAGAAAGCTTGAATATGAGAAGTCAACCAAGAGTTGACTATTAAGTTAGAGTGCTCGGAACCGGATTCTGATGATTCGACTAGTTCCGGGGGATCATTTATGACTTAGGAGAGCAATCGAATTGAATTCGGAGGTCCGGTGTAGTTTTAAGCTTGAATTGGCGAAGGTTGAAATTTGGCGAAAACTAGATGGTAGGTGATATTTTGATTCGAGGGTCGGAATGGAATTCCGACAATTTCTGTAGCTTCGTTAAGTGATTTTGGATATGTTTGCAAATTTTCAGGTCATTCGGACATCGTTTGATCGGGTTTTGGATTGAATGTTAGTTTTGAAAGTTTTGAAGAAACTTAGGCTTGAATTCGTGTAGAAATGGTGATTTTGATGTTTAGTATGGTGTTTTTATGATTGGAACAAGTTCGTATCATGTTTTGGAGTATGTTGGTGGTTTTCGTTGGGGTCCGGGGGTCTCGGGATGAATCCGGGGGTCCAAACGGACCATTCTTGGCCAAAGAAGAGAGCTGGTTTGCTGTCATAAGTGCAACAGAAATTTACTCTCGCGATCGCACTAGTGAGCATGCGATCGCGTAGAGTAATGGTGAAGGGGGAGAATTTTACCCTTCGCGATAGCAGAGATAGGGACGCGATCGCATAAGGTCAAGAGCAGAAGCAACGCGATCGCAGGGGCACGGACGCGATCGCGTAGAGTTAACCGGGTGGCCATCGCGATCGCATGAGCATCTACGCGATCGCGTAGAAGAGAAATGGGGTCCAGGGAAAAATGTGCTACGCGATCGCAGGAAGAAGGACGCGATCGTGTGAAGCCGGATGTTTGAACATCGCGATCGCGTGAGGAGAGTCGCGATCGTGTGAGGCCGAAATTTTTGAACATCGCGATCGCGTGAGTAGAGTCGCGATCGCGTAGAGCAAATGGGTTTGGCAGAGAATTTAATCACAGAACAGAGGGTTACGGGTTCATTAACCCAAAAACTCAATTTTGAGCCCTAGAGAGAAGAAAACTCGAGGAAATCACCGAGGAATCATCGGGTATTCGTCGGAGGTAAGATTCTTGACTCAAAAACATCATTTTATGGTAGAATTAACATCAATCTTCATGAAATTGGGTTGAAATCTTGAAGAAATGTGGCCTAAATATTGAAAACGGGATTTTTGGATTTGGAAGGCCATTTGAACTCCGATTTCGATAAATTTTATATGCACGGACTCGTGGCGAGATGAGGGTCGCGTTGGTACTAATTTCGAAATTTTTCGAGCAGTGGGCCCGGGGTCGGGTTTTACCAACTTGGTATATTTATGCGAATTTCATGTAAATTGAAATGGGTTATGATTATTTGACCCGTATTTGATATAATTATTGTGGTTTGACTAGATTCTACGCAGGAGGGAGCTAAATTCAAAGGAAAAGGTATCGCGGACGAGTCTACGACCGGCTAGAGGTGAGTAGTTTGTGTATATGGTAGCCTGAGGGTTTGAAACCCTGGCTTAGCACATTGTGATGCTAGTAGGGCGTGGCTCGCACACCGTGGCAGGTGCGGGATTGATTGTGACTAGGGATTGAGACTTGGTCCATCCCGGATGTGAATAATATGTTGTTAGTGTTGGAAATACACTCTATTTGATATATTTGTGGGCTGTAAGCCTTGTTTGGGGCCTTGTGCCGATCCTGTAGCGTCCTTAGAGGACAATATTTATGTGATAGCTATAATTGCTTAAATCACTGATCTCAGTCCTGGAAATTGAAATCACACTTTGAAATGCTAAGTCACCGGCTTTTACAAATTTAATAAAGTTAAAGTATTTTTCATAAATTATGAATTGAGAACTGGAATTAAGGAAAATGAATTGTTTTGTGACTTAATTGCTTATTGTGGACTGAGCATGGGATCGGGCTGCACGCCGCAGTGGTTGATATGAGGATCGGGCTGCACGCCGCAGCAGTATTGCGCTTGGGCTGTAGGAGCCCCTCCGGAGTCTGTACACACCCCCGGTGAGCGCCGTCGACGTTAAATTGGATCGGGCTACACGCCGTAGCGGTTATGTGCATTGCATTGCATTTGTATTTGTTGAATTACTCTGTGGTAGCTGTATTGTATTATTGCTGCTAGTTCGTAGGAGATTCGGACTGTAGTGTAGCTTCATATAGTGGTATTTTGTGGATTTTTTACTGTCAGCTACTTATATCTATTTGTTACTCACTGAGTACTTAGTACTCACCCCTACTCCCTGCACCTTTTGTGTGCAGACTCAGGTACTCAGGAGCAGTAGACAGGCATTTCCAGCGTTTGCAGTGTCATATCGAGTTGCTGAGGTAGCTGCCTACGTTCGTAGAACCTAACTTCTCCTCTCATTTCCAGTTGTTATTTTGTATTTTGTATTCGGACTTGAGTACTTCTATATAGTACTCTCTATTCCTGTTGGGTTTTGTTAGAGGCTCTAGACTTGTGACTCCGGATCTTTGGGAGTGTCAGTATTTTGTTCATTTCTATTATTATTGGAGTTCTTAAATTCATATACTCTTCTTGAAATGTCCATTTGGGATTGATAGTCGTTGTGATAAGTAATAGTTGGTCTGGCTGGCCTAGCTTAATTGTTGGGCGCCATCACGACCGGATTTTGGGTCGTGACAAGTTGGTATCAAAGCTCTAGGTTATTAGGACTCGCGAGTCATGAGCCGGTTTAGTAGGCTTTCGCGGATCGGTACGTAGACGTCCATATCTATCCTCGAAGGGCTACAGAAACTTTAGGAAAAACCTCATTTTCTTGGATTCATATCGTGCGAATTGTGTTGCCATGGAATTAAAATTTTCCATATTCTATTCTCTCGCAGATGGCGAGGACACGAGCTAACGGACGTGGCGGACGACCACCATTGGCACCCAGAGGCCATGGTCGTGGTAGAGGTAGGGCAGCAGCACCAGCACCTGCTGACCCACCAGCTGACCAGACTCAGGGTCAGATTCCTGCACCAGTGGCCCAGACTCAGGACCAGATTCCAGCGGCAAACGCTCCGGCAACTCAGGTTCAGGCACCGACAGTGCCCATTGTCATACCAGGTCTTCAGGAGACCTTGGCTCAGATCTTATCGGTGTGCACGAGCTTGGCACAGGTAGTTGCAGCTACTGCTGCAGTATCTTCTTCACAGGCAGGGGGAGGAAATCAGTCCCCTATGGCTCACACACCCGAGCCAGTCCAGCCAGTTGCGCCCGTCGCACCAGCTCCTGCTTATATGGTTCCAGCTATGCCCGACGATGAGCAGCGTCGTTTGGAGAGATTTGAGAGGCTACAGCCTCCGACATTCAGTGGTGCTGAGGGCGAGGACGCCCAGGGTTTTCTTGATAGATGTCAGCGCATGCTTCGCACCGCGGGTATTCTAGAGTCCAGCGGTGTTTCATTCACCACTTTTCAGTTCACAGGTGCAGCATTTCAGTGGTGGGAGGATTTCGAGAGGCGTAGGCCCGCTGGGGCAGTGCCCCTTACTTGGCAGCAGTTCTCCACGGTATTTTTGGAGAAGTACGTACCTCAGTCTCAGAGAGAGGAGCTGCGACGTCGGTTCGAGTGGTTGAAGCAGGGAGAGATGACGGTTAATCAGTACGAGATGAGATTCACACAGTTGGCCCGTCATGCCATGTGGATGGTTCCTACAGACAGAGAGTGGATTCGAAGATTTATTGATGGCCTTATTTATCCCATCCGCATATTGATGACTAGGGAGAGAGTTTCGGCAGTTACCTTTGAGGAGGTGGTTGATGTTGCCCGTCATATTGAGACAGATCGCCGCAGAGAGCGGGAGGAGAGAGAGGCTAAGAAGCCTCGTGGTGCTGGGAGTTGTAGTGGTGCTCCGTCTAGGGGCCAATTTCAGCATAGTAGAGGTCGCTCTTTCAGGTCTCATCAGTCTGGACGTGCAGAGTCCAGTGGGGTTTCATCAGATCGTGGTCGGCAGGGGCCATCAGGGTTATCAGGGTCAGCAGAGCCGTCAGTAGAGTCAGCCTGTACTAAGTGCTCTTCCGGCTCAAAGCTCTGCTCCTGTTTCCTCAGGACAGGGTTCATCTGTAGCGAGGGGTCCTCAGCAGCCCCTTCTTCCATCTTCGGGCCGTTGTTTTGAGTGCGGTGATTTAGGCCATATCAGGAGAGAGTGTCCTCAGTGGCTTCGTAAGAGGTCACAGCGGAGGGATCAGCCTTCGTCTTCTACTCCTGTTTCTTCAGCGCCAGCACAGTCGGCTAGGACTGGTGGCCAGGTATCCAGAGGTCGCCCTAGGGGTGAGGATCGTACTGGTGGAGGCCAAGCTCGTTTCTATGCTCTTCCGGATAGGAAGGATGCTAGTGCTTCGGATGCGGTCATTTCAGGTATTATCTCAGTCTGCCACAGGGATGCTTCTGTCTTATTTGATCCCGGATCCACCTATTCTTATGTCTCTACTTATTTTGCACATCATTTGGGTATGACCCATGGTATTCTTGATTTGCCCGTACATGTGTCTACCCCAGTGGGGGATACTGTTGTTGTGGATCAGGTATATCGATCCTGTCTTATTACTATTGGGGGTCTGGAGACCCGAGTTGATCTATTACTACTGGGCATAGTAGATTTCGATGTAATTCTAGGCATGGATTGGCTATCTCCTTACCATGCGATTCTGGACTGTCATGCCAAGACAGTCACACTAGCTATTCCAGGTAATCCGAGGATCGAGTGGCGTGGCTTGACTGATTATGTGTCCGACAGGGTGATTTTTTATATAAAGGCCCAACGAATGATTGGCAAGGGTTGTTTGTCTTATTTGGCCTTCATTAGAAATGTTGAGGCCGAGACACCCAGTCTTGATTCGGTCCCTATTGTGAGGGAGTTTATGGATGTATTTCCAGTAGACCTGCCGGGCATGCCGCCTGACAGAGATATTGATTTTGGTATTGACTTGGTGCCGGGCACTCAGCCCATTTCTATTCCTCCCTATCGCATGGCACCAGCAGAGTTAAAAGAATTGAAAGAACGGCTTCAGGAACTCTTAGATAAGGGTTTCATTCGTCCGAGTGTGTCACCTTGGGGTGCACCGGTGTTGTTCGTGAAGAAGAAAGATGGCACAATGAGAATGTGCATTGATTACAGGCAGCTGAACAAGGTAACAGTGAAGAATAAGTACCCATTGCCTTGTATTGAGGACCTATTTGATCAGCTCCAGAGAGATAGTGTATTTTCTAAGATTGATCTTCGATCGGGCTATCATCAGTTGAAGATCAGGGACTCAGACATTATGAAGACAGCGTTCAGGACGCGATATGGGCACTACGAGTTCCTGGTGATGTCTTTCGGGTTGACTAATGCCCCAGCAGCATTCATGCACTTGATGAATAGTGTATTTCGGCCGTACCTTGATTCTTTTGTGATTGTGTTTATTGATGATATTCCGGTATATTCACGCAGCCAGGAGGAGCATGCACAGCATTTGAGGGTGGTATTGCAGAGATTGAGAGAAGAGAAGCTTTATGCAAAATTCACTAAGTGTGAGTTCTGGCTTGATACTGTCGGTTTTCTGGGACATATAGTGTCTAGTGATGGTATTCGGGTTGATCCACGGAAGGTTGAGGCAGTGCAGAATTGGCCCAGACCTTCCTCAGCTACAGAGATTCGGAGTTTTCTCGGCTTGGCAGGCTATTATCGCCGGTTTGTTCAGGGTTTCTCATCTATTGCTTCACCGTTGACTAAGTTGACACAGAAGAATGCTCCATTTGTGTGGTCCGATGAATGTGAGAAGAGCTTCCAGAAGCTCAAAGAGGCTTTGACCACAGCTCCAGTACTTGTGTCGCCATCAGCCTCAGGGTCATATACGGT
Organism: Nicotiana noctiflora; assembly: GCA_032618575.1. NCBI lineage: Eukaryota > Viridiplantae > Streptophyta > Magnoliopsida > Solanales > Solanaceae > Nicotiana > Nicotiana noctiflora. The sequence continues at coordinate 32,572 of JASVEL010005544.1, forward strand.
GTATTGTGATGCTTCTAGAGTTGGACTCGGTTGTGTGTTGATACAGGAGGGTAGAGTTATTGCATATGCTTCTCGTCAGCTAAAGCCCCACGAGAAGAACTACCCTGTTCATGATTTGGAGTTAGCTGCTATTGTTCATGCCTTGAAGATTTGGAGGCATTACCTATATGGTGTATCTTGTGATGTATATACGGACCACCGCAGCCTTCAGCATTTGTTTAAGCAGAAAGATCTAAATTTGAGGCAGCGGAGATGGCTTGAATTGCTTAAAGACTATGATATTACTATCTTGTATCATCCCGGGAAAGCCAATGTAGTGGCTGATGCATTGAGCCGGAAGGCTATTAGTATGGGCAGTTTGGCATATATTCCAGTTGGGGAGAGACCCCTAGCAGTTGATGTTCAGGCGTTAGCTAATCAGATGGTGAGGCTGGATATTTCTGAGCCCAGTCGGGTGATGGTTTGTGTAGTAGCTCGTTCTTCTTTATATGATCGTATTCGAGAATGCCAGTATGATGATCCACACTTACTTGTCCTTAAAGATAGAGTTCAGCATGATGATGCCAGGGATGTCACTATTGATAGTGATGGTGTATTGCGGATGCAGGGCCGAATATGCGTGCCCAATGTTGACGGCCTTCGTGAATTGATATTGGAGGAGGCCCACAGCTCGCGGTATTCTATTCATCCAGGAGCCGCGAAGATGTATCAGGATTTGAAGCAGCATTACCGGTGGAGAAAGATGAAGAAAGATATTGTGAGCCATGTGGCTCGGTGTCTAAACCGTCAGCAGGTCAAGTATGAGCATCAGAGACCTGGTGGTGTATTCCAGCGTATTGATATTCCGGAGTGGAAGTGGGAAAGAATAATTATGGACTTTGTTAGTGGACTCCCTCGGACACCGAGGAAGTTTGATTCAGTTTGGGTGGTGGTGGATAGGTTGACCAAGTCAGCTCACTTTATCCCAGTGTGTACTACTTATTCCTCAGAGCGGTTGGCAGAGATATTCATCCGTGAGATAGTGAGATTGCATAGAGTTCCTATTTCTATTATATCAGACAGAGGTACCCTGTTCACTTCCCAGTTCTGGAGGACATTTCAGCGAGAGTTGGGTTCACAGGTAGAGCTGAGCACAACATTTCATCCACAGACGGATGGATAGTCTGAGCGTACTATTCAGATATTGGAGGACATGTTGCGTGCTTGTGTCATTGATTTAGGTGGTTCGTGGGCTGATTATTTTCCTTTGGCGGAGTTTGCTTATAATAATAGCTATCAGTTCAGCATTCAGATGGCACCGTATGAAGCTTTATATGGGAGGCGGTGTAGGTCTCCAGTTGGTTGGTTCGAGCCCGGCGAGGCTAGGTTGTTGGGGACAGAGTTAGTCCAAGATGCCTTAGACAAGGTGAAGGTGATTCAGGAGAGACTTCGCACAGCTCAGTCGCGTCGGAAGAGTTATGCGGACCGGAAGGTCCGAGATGTGTCTTATTCAGTAGGTGAGAAGGTGTTGCTGAAGGTTTCTCCTATGAAGGGTGTTATGAGGTTTGGAAAGAAAGGCAAGTTGAGCCCAAGGTTTATTGGACCTTTTGAGGTGCTTAGGAAAGTTGGGGAGGTGGCTTATATGCTTGCTTTGCCACCCAGTTTGTCGGGAGTTCACCGGTGTTCCATGTATCTATGCTCCGGAAGTATGTCGGAGACCCGTCTCATGTGTTAGATTTCAGCACGATACAGCTAGATGAGGATTTGACTTATGATGTGGAACCGGTAGCCATTTTGGGTCGACAGGTTCGTAAGCTGAGATCCAAGGATATAGCTTCAGTGAAAGTGCAGTGGAGAGGTCGTCCCGTGGAGGAAGCAACTTGGGAGACCGAGCAGGAGATGCGGAGCAGATATCCACACTTGTTTGATGCTCCGGGTATGTTTCTTAACCCGCTCGCGGACGAGCGTTTGTTTAAGTTGGGGAGAATGTAACGAACCGGTCCGTCGTTACGGGAATTACCACCCCGTTACCTTGCATTTACATATATTATACTTTTAAATCAGTATTAGAATATATTGGGTGAGTTAGGAGTGATTTGGATTGAAATTGAAACAATAGCATGTTTGAAGAAAGCTTGAATATGAGAAGTCAACCAAGAGTTGACTATTGAGTTAGAGTGCTCGGAACCGGATTCTGATGATTCGACTAGTTCCGGGGGATCATTTATGACTTAGGAGAGCAATCGGAATTGAATTCGGAGGTCGGTGTAGTTTTAGGCTTGAATTGGCGAAGGTTGATTTTTGGCGAAAACCGGATGGTAGGTGATATTTTGATCCGGGGGTCGGAATGGAATTCCGACAATTTCTGTAGCTTCGTTAAGTGAGTTTGGATATGTTTGCAAATTTTCAGGTCATTCGGACATCGTTTGATCGGGTTTTGGATTGAATGTTAGTTTTGAAAGTTTTGAAGAAACTTAGGCTTGAATTCGTGTAGAAATGGTGATTTTGATGTTTAGTATGGTGTTTTTATGATTGGAACAAGTTCGTATCATGTTTTGGAGTATGTTGGTGGTTTTCGTTGGGGTCCCGAGATGAATCCGGGGGTCCAAACGGACCATTCTTGGCCAAAGAAGAGAGCTGGTTTGCTGTCATAAGTGCAGCAGAATTTTGCTCTCTGCGATCGCACTAGTGAGCATGCGATCGCGTAGAGTAATGGTGAAGGGGGAGAATTTTACCCTTCGCGATAGCAGAGATAGGGTTATGATTATGCGAATTTCATGTAAATTGAAATGGGTTATGATTATTTGACCCGTATTTGATATAATTATTGTGGTTTGACTAGATTCTACGCAGGAGGGAGCTAAATTCAAAGGAAAAGGCATCGCGGACGAGTCTACGACCGGCTAGAGGTGAGTAGTTTGTGTATATGGTAGCCTGAGGGTTTGAAACCCCGGCTTAGCATATTGTGACGCTAGTGGGGCGTGGCTCGCACACCGTGGCAGGTGCGGGATTGATTGTGACTAGGGATTGAGACTTGGTCCATCCCGGATATGAATAATATGTTGTTAGTGTTGGAAATACACTGTATTTGATATATTTGTGGGCTGTAAGCCTTGTTTGGGGCCTTGTGCCGATCTGTAGCGTCCTTAGAGGACAATATTTATGTGATAGCTATAATTGCTTAAATCACTGATCTCAGTCCTGAAAAATTGAAATCACACTTTTGAAATGCTAAGTCACCGGCTTTTACAAATTTAATAAAGTTAAAGTATTTTTCATAAATTATGAATTGAGAACTGGAATTAAGGAAAATGAATTGTTTTGTGACTTAATTGCTTATTGTGGACTGAGTATGGGATCGGGCTGCACGCCGCAGTGAGTTGATATGAGGGTCGGGCTGCACGCCGCAGCAGTATTGCGCTTGGGCTGTAGGAGCCCCTCCGGAGTCTGTACACACCCCCAATGAGCGCCGTCGACGTTAAATTGGATCGGGCTACACGCCGTAGCGGTTATGTGCATTGCATTGCATTTGTATTTGTTGAATTACTCTGTGGTAGCTGATGTATTGTATTGTTGTTGCTAGTTCGTAGGAGATTCGGACCGTAGTGTAGCTTCATATTGTGGTATTATGTGGATTTCTTACTGTCAGCTACATATATATATTTGTTACTCACTGAGTACTTAGTACTCACCCCTACTCCCTGCACCTTTTGTGTGCAGACTCAGGTACTCAGGAGCAGTAGACAGGCAATTCCAGTGGTTGCAGTGTCATATCAGGTTGCTGAGGCTGCCTACGTTCGCAGAACCTAGCTTCTCCTCTCATTTTCCAGTTGTTATTTTGTATTTTGTATTCGGACTTGAGTACTTCTATATAGTACTCTCTATTCCTGTTGGGTTTTGTTAGAGGCTCTAGACTTGTGACTCCGGATCTTTGGGAGTGTCAGTATTTTGTTCATTTCTATTATTATTGGAGTTCTTAAACTCATATATTCTTCTTGAAATGTCCATTTGGGACTGATAGTCGTTGTGATAAGTAATAGTTGGTCTGGCTGGCCTAGCTTAATTGTTGGGCGCCATCACGACCGGATTTTGGGTCGTGACATATACCTTATTTCTTTTCGGAAAAAAGAGGGTGTTATACCCCATTTTAACATGGGTTAAACTAAAGTATAACATATTGGTAATTCTGAAGGTTTAATTAATTAAAAGAGTCGCCACCTAATTATTTTAAAGGTGAATTAGGACACCTATTTACAAAATAATGCTTCAAGTTAACTCTGTCTTATGGCCTACTTAACCTTTAAGACTATGGGTAAGGGTTCTAATTAATCTTATAGAGAAGGTATTAAGCACTCTATATGATTCATAAAAATGGTTAACCAGCCAAATATAGGTTAGTTAATAGAATTAAGATAAGTGATGAATAGTTAATGATCCTAAACAAATGTTAATCTCATAAAATGTTTTAAACTGGAATTACTCCAAGTTTCATAAAGAACGTTAGTTTGTAGTTCACTTAAATAGAATATCCAACTGCATTTTTATATCTTAGGTTCACAACAAAAATAACCACTCAGCCACGTTTGAAAACGGGCTTGATGAGATTTCAGAAGAACCGTCATTATAAATATTAATGAAATTGTTAAACTACCACTTTTAAGTCATAAAAATCGAGGTAAGTAATTATATGATAAAATAAATAATCTATTTACTAGCTGAGGCAGAGACCCTTATTATCAAACTCATGCTAACATGAGATAGGCAAAAAAACACACATAAAAATCAACCGTCATCAAGAAGTCAAATAAAACGAATGTAAAAGAACAAAAAAATAATAATAAGACGCTATAGGCGCCCCAAGCATTTCGCTCGCTTTTCTGCTATCCGATGCACTCTAAGGATGTGGAAATATGTATTGATTCCATGCTCGGGTGTGAGTGTCGGGTCTTATTAAGACTCCGTGATTTGCTCCATGTGCATATGCAAAAGAAAAGAAAGCAGAAAATTAGAAAGAAAAGTTCAATATTTGACTGTACATGAAACAACTAAATTAGAACTTTATCATCACTTAGCTCATACAAACAGTAAAATCAAAAGCTTTTCTAGCACAATTCATTAATTACTAAAGTCCTAACTCAAAAAGTTCTAGTTTGAGTTAGGTGAAAATTATTTAAACCTCTCAGCATCACTAACAAGAAAAGCAATAATAATGGGGTAGCAACTATTTGGGAGGGAGAACAAGAATTACAATTGTGGAAAAGAAGAGTATCGCTTTTCTTCTTTCTCAATTTTGTTCAGTTGAGACTATTCTAAGCAGTGAATAAACTACTACATGATATAAAAATGCTTGAGGACACATTTTGAGGTTTAACATATATGTGTATTTAACTATAACTAACTATGTAAGGATATTCTTACTTTTTTAAACATGTCTTAACTATCCTAAATGATTTATGAATATCTATCCAAGTTGGTAATATAGCGAACAGATATGGAGAAATCATTTGTTACAAAATAGCTTGTACAACCAAAGAAATAGCTTATTAACGCATAAAATGCGATTATCTTCTGAAATATCTAGTTTGACTCACACAAGATTTCTAATGTAAAATCCTACAATAAACATGATTGCTAACAAATTGGATATCCAAAGGCATACACTGTTGGTGATAGTAAAAAAAAGAAGTCTTCATTTTATTGATATGACACTAGAAATATTTTAAGTCCATACAATCAAGCTTAAGCTTCTTACAATCAGTTTCTCTAAAAGACACAATAAAAAATCTTAAGCATGATATCTAATGGCAAAGAATCACATGAGATTTCATTTTTAGTTTTCTTAAACAAAAGAGAATGTCATGTGGTTTAATTAGTAAACCTAGAAAGAAAAAAGAAATCTTAACACCTTAACAGTAGCAAGCAAATATGTTAGGATATTTAGAGAATATTTTCCATCACTTGAATAAATAAATGATGGTTGTTCTATTACACACTCTTAAATTGTTTGTGCATTTAACATTATGACCATAATTCATGACATTCTAGGATGTATCCTCCCTAAAATAGAACTCATTTAGATAGTCAGTCAAGTATATTTCTAAAGCAGCATGCAAGTTGGAAGCACATTTTTGTCTATGTAATTTATTTCAAGCAATACGTTAAGAATCCTATAGGCATTACTTCTAAGCATTTCTGACATTATTGTTTTGTCAAGCAACATTTCAGCAGAGCTTCTTCCATATGAGGTTTAAGTAAGTAAATGATAGAAAATTCATAAAATTTTACGGCCTATAAATATGGTTCTTAAATAACTATAAAATATTACATAAAGATTTTATAATCAAGATGCGCTATCCACAAATTTTATAGGCAAATTCATATGAGCATTTAGTCGAACACATGTCATTCTTATTCATGCTCTCTATGGTGAGAATATACAACGAATCACAAATCATGGTTTCTCAACCAAATAATTCCTAAAGCATGATTTCTATATAGAAAGCAAGTTATAACTTACATTCTTAAGCAAGAATTTGTTACGAGGCTTAAATAGTAATTCAAAAAAATCAGGAGAAAAAATTTAAAGCTACGGACCTGCTTGGGGGCAACGAACTGGTGCGTTGGTCTCAGGTCTACTATCTCCGGCCTCGGATCAGGGACTCGAACAAGCGATAAGCAAAAGAGCAAGAGTTATGGCTAAGGAGCACAAATGACGAAGAGAAAATGACTGTGCAATTTAGTATTTAGAAAGAGCTTTCAGAATGTTAGAGTGGTCTTTAAAAAATATCGACGCAGCCGCCCTTCCCGTGGTCCTCAAATCCTAGTATTTATAGAGCAAAATTAGGGCATTTCGAGCGGGATTTTGAGGTTTGAAATCAAGTAAAAATAACCTTTTGAATCAGATTTTTGAATTCCTAATCGGACAAAAGAAGGATTCATTTTTTTTTTGTAGTGAAAAGAAGAAAAAATATGATGGAAAGAGATGTTGTTTCAGAGTAAAGACGAGTTTTGTGCGAAAATAGGGTGTACTTCTTCTGTCCAAAACTAAAAGGTACTGGCTTTTAACATGTAAAGAGGAAACGAAAGAAGATGGGACAACGTTTGTTTTGAAAAGATGAAAAAGGGAACCCTAGGCTAACTTTAGGATTGGGCTTGATATTTTGATTGGGTCATTTGGCCGAATTGGGCCTATTCTTGGACATTTCTCTTCTTCTTTATATATTTCTTTAGGCTTCTATTAATCTACAATAATAATATTAATATTAACATAATTAAGTAACTAACATATTTATAATACCTAATTATAATTACTAACTGTTAAATAAAATACTAATTGTAAGATGTTGCGAGATTTATTAAATATAATTTCATAATATTTACAAGTTATTGCAAAACATATTCTCGCATAGTAAGATAAAAGAAATAAAAAATATTTTTTTATGAAAGATAATAATAAATACGTTTGAGGTATGAATAATAATAATAATAATAATAATAATAATAATAATAATAATAGTAGTAGTAGTAGTAGTAGTAGTAGTAGTAGTAGTATTAGAAACATTAATAATACTAATAATTGTAATATTAAGTAATAAATAATAATAATAGGTCTAGTTTGTGCTAATATGATAAAATATTTATTCTTATATTATTAGTGATAGTGGAAGCTTAAAGAAATATTTTGGAAGAAAGGAGGGACAAAATTGGATGTCAACAACTGCCCCTCTTTGACCGGAGATGATGAAAGAGTTTTCGGGTAAAGAATATTGACTTAGTAGCCAATTTTTATCCCGGCCATCAATATTGAAACGGGACAAAGGGAACGTAAAAAAATGATTGCGATCGAACTCCGGTTTCGAGTTGCCTACATATCTCGGGTTTTACGAGAATCGGGCCATATGTAGTTCAAGAAAATTGGTATTATGGAGTAGGACTCAATTATCTTAAAATGCTGCCCCAGTGTTGAATTATAGAGACACTAGGTACTATGATTGAAAGAAAGATATTTGAAATAAGGATTTGGTTAGGAATTTTGAGAGTTGAGCCGAGCGGAGTCCAACTAGATCATTTACCTTTATTGGAGAGTTTGGCGTTCCTCCCCAACAACTGCCCCAGTTCACTGCTAAGATATAGTTCTACGTTGCGCTATATTTCCTACAAAACTAGCATTTAGTACTTTACTTGTAATTACAAAAATTGATATGATGTGGTGCTAAGAGCTTGATATGATACATAAAACTTGATCTGATGCCAGAGTTATAATAACAATATTCAGGGAGCGATGCAAAAAGCTTGGTGCAGTAGCGAACATCCTTGGTGCGGAGAGCTTGATGCAGTGCCTTTTCAAGGAGCTGCGCCAATAATTTAAATATTTGCATGCTGATGTTTAATATTAGTAAATTCCTACACTCAAAGAAAACTATGAGTTTAAAATATAATTAGCGATATCTTCGCTTGATTGCCATGTTGCACTATATTTCCTGCAAGGTAAATTCGTCAGTAGAGTATATATTGAAATGTAATGTGTTGTAAAGTAATCTTACGAACATGACACCTTTTGGGTGTATACTTATACAATACGGCATTGTCGGCCTAAATTATTTGATAAAAATGTAGCTTTATGCCAATGATTCAACAATAACATGCAGTTTATAAATGTGCTTTGCAATGACTTATGATATTGATGTCTTTGAGTAATGACATTAAAACATGACCATCTAGGCCAAAATAAATTAATGGAAAGCATGTAAAGATGTTCTAAAGTGTCCTGTTGTTCAGGCGGACAATCTTAATATCCTATTATCAGGAGGACAACCTTGTGTAATATTATCAGACGGACTACCTTATGTCCTATTATCAGACGGACTACCTTATGTCCTCTTATCAGGTAGACTACCTTATGTCCTATTATCAGGCGGACAACCTCATGTCTTATTAATCAGGTGGACTACCTTATATCCTATTAATTAGGCGGACTACCTTATGTCCTATTATCAGGTGGATTACATCATGTCTTATTATCAGGCGGACGACCTCATGTCCTATTATCAGGCGAACGACCTCATGTCCTATTATCAGACGGACAACCTCATGTCCTATTAATCAGGTGGATGACCTCATGTCCTATTAATCAGGAAGACGACCTCATGTCCTATTAATCGGGTGGATGACCTCATGTCCTATTAATCAGGTGGACGACCTCATGCCCTATTAATTAGGCGAACTACCTCGTGTCCTATTATCAGGCGGATGACCTCATGTCCTATTATCAGGAAGACAATCTCATGTCCTATTAATCAAGAGGACGACCCTTTTGTCCTATTATCAGGTGGACGACCTTTTTGTCCTATTATTAGGTGGACAAACCCTAGATGCATGTGCTTGATTTACTATTTATGACATTGGTGCGGTGCAGAAGCTTGGTGCGATGCTTGATTTGTAGTTGTATCGGTGC
>JASVEL010005545.1:0-82575 GCA_032618575.1 Nicotiana noctiflora
TAGGTGTAAGGCCCCGGAAAATTTCGCTAAATAATTTAGGATTTCGTAGTGTCACACGGGGTTATTATAATATTTTTATATACTATTAATATGGTGGTCATCAATTAGACTTGGTAAATATGAGTATAAGTCTTATGGTAAGTTATGTGAGGTCCAAATGGAAGCCCAGGTGTACGCCAAATGGGAAAATTTTCGAAATAGGCCAAAATTCCAAATGGATTCGCACATGGATCCACTTAAAAGGATCATATATAATTATGTATAAGGTTTTATGTGGTTAATAGCACATTAAATAAAATCCCTTTGAGTCTAGTTTCCAACGCTTCAAACCGTTCGTCATTTGGACATTCCTACACAAAGTTATGATCAAATTACCAAAGGCTAGAAAATGCTGTCTTGTGCCAAATGTGCGACCGCATTCGTGTCGCATTTTTAACATTGCGGTCGGATTTCTGTCGCAAATTGAACCAGTGAAGCCCAGTTTTGGGTACCGATTTTGCGGTGCATTGTGCGGCCAGCATGTTCATTCTGCGGTCCATTCTGCTATAGCATAATTGACATCGCAGGTTTAATTCTTCTATTTTTATAACCCGACCCCATATCAATATATAGGCTTTGGGGTTCATTTTGGGGTCATTTCTTACTGATTTTAGAGAGAGGTGAGAGTATTTTAGAGAGATAAGGAGGAACCCAACATCTAAATAATCCAAATCTTGCATCAATCTTCAAGAATCAAGAACCCAATAGCAAGTTCTTCATCTAAGAGGTAAGATTCTATACCCTAGGGTTTAATTTCAAGTTTGGTGTATAAGATGAGTTATTGAGGTATGATTCTTGGGTTTATTAGTATTGTGTATACATGCATGTAAAACTTAGGTTTATGGGAAGATTGTTTAACTTAAATAAGTAAAGATTGGGTTAGGGAATGAAAGAAGTCTTAAAAGGGGGATTTGAAATCAAGATGCTCAACTAGTGTTTGATAAAATGTCCAAATGAGATAGTTTCATGAATATCTTTCTAATATGTGTTTAATTTTGTTATGTCTCATAGTATATTGGAATTGCTAGAGTTTTTGGAGTGTTGTAGTAACTTAAGGAAAGCTCAATCGAGGTATGTATGGCTAATTTTGATTCTTGTAAAATCGCCCATATGTGTGAAATTGTTTGGCATGTGTTGATTTGAGAAATTGTATGTGATTCTTTGATGTCATTGTTGGGTATTCAATTGATGATTGAACTACATGTGGTATGGTATGAAATATGAATTGAAAGATGACAAGGGAATTAGAATTGGTAAAGAACTGAGAACAATTGTTGTGGTGGCATATATGGTTTATTGTGGAAAGAGATGAAACACTTGAATTGTGGAAAATTATTGAATATCCTTGTGTGAGTACTCTCGAATATAGAAACATGGTAACTTGGTTGTGATATCAGTTTGAAAAGTACTTGAGAATATGAATCGAATTGTAAGTTGCTTATTTGATTTTGTTGTAATTTGGTGTAGTGCCTTATTTGCTGTTTGTAATTGTTATGATTGAAATTGTACGGTGGGATCGGGTTGCGAGCCGCAACATGAGGTAATAAGATGTGGGTTGGGGTGATAAGGGTAACCGAGGTAATAAGGGTGGACGAGGTAATAAGGATGGAAAGCGATCGAAATCGCTATTGAAAATTGATATAAAAATCAATGATGTGAAATTGTGAAAGGAGACAGCAGGAGAGTTTGCAACATGTGGGGCACTGATTGCCCCTTTGTTTGACTACTTGTGTTTTACTTGATTGATTTGTGGTTGTTCTACTGGTTGATCTTAAACGTGCTTTGTGTTGAGAATTATCTGAAATGAGGAAAAATGTGGAAACACATGGTTGACTGGCTTAATTGATTCTTGATGTAATTCATTGTCTGTATTATCATCGTGATTTCTTGTTAATGGCTTGAGTTTACTTGGGACAAAGTTTGCCCATACATACCAATACAATTCCAGTGTACTGACGTCCCTTTTGCCGGGGACGCTACATTCGTATTATGATTGTAGGTGAATCAGTAGCAGGTACTTCAGCTCATCGGCAGTAGCATCCTTCATCTTCCACTGCCCGTTTTGGTGAGCCCCTTTCCTTTCGGGGCCCTACGTGGCTCATGCCACTCTTGTTTAGACTTTATTTTGATTTTGTGTAAGGTATGGCCGGAGCCTTGTTACCGGCAAGTATTGTATCGTCCTTTGTATCCTAGAGGTTCCGTAGACATGTAAACTGTGGGATTCGAGGCTCATGTATATATTATGTTGGGCATTGTAAAAACTGTAAACTTGTTAATGAATCACTCGCATAGTTATGTTTGTATATTGTGAAATCAGTTATAATTGGTAAGGTATTTGGTTAATGAGAAATAATCCCCCTATCACTAATGATAGAAGGAGGGGTGCCAAACCTTGTGAAGATACTCTTTTTCAAGAATTCCACAACACTTCGGGATTCGTGGTTGGTTAAAGCCACGACTTCAACTCACTTTGAAACATAGTCCGCTACCACGAGAATATAAGTGTTCACACAAGATCTCACGAACGGATCCATAAAATCAATGCCCCAAACATAAAAAATATCCACCTTGAGAATCATATTGAGAGGCATCTCATCTTTTTTTGAAATTTTGCTGGCTCTTTGACATGCATCACATCTCTTCACCAAGTCACCAGCATCCTTAAACAACGTCGGCCAATAGAAATTGCAACTCAAAACCTTTGAAGTCATCCTCACCTCTCCATGATGGACATCATTAGGAAGGAGTGAAAAGCCTCCAATATGCTCAATTGTTCACCTTCCGGGACGCATCTTCTTATCACACCATCCATGCAAATATTAAACAAATATGGATCATCCCAATAAAAATCCAATCTGTCTCGCTTGAGTTTCTTCCTTTGGTTAGAAGAGAGCTCACACGGTACATTTTCGGTCACAATAAAGTTTGCGATATCCGCGAACCAAGTCATATCACACATAGAAATGGAAAGAAGTTGCTCGTCGGGGAATGTATCATTTATCTCAATGCCATCACATGGCCTCCCTTCTTCCTCCAACCGGGACAAATAATCCGCAACTTGACTCACACTTCCCTTCCCGTCCACTATTTCCAAATCAAATTCTTGAAGAAGTAACACCCATCTCATCAATCTTGCTTTAGAGTCCTTCTTGGTCATCAAATACCTAAGGCGGCATGGTCCTTGTGCACAATCACCTTGTCCCCCATAAGATAAGGTCGAAATTTCTCCATAGCAAACACAATAGCAAATAGCTCTTTCTCCATCACCGCGTAATTTCTTTAGGCTTCATTCATCGTTTTGCTAGCATAATACACGGGATGGAACATCTTCTTGATCCGTTGATATAACACCGCCCCTACCTCCATATCACTTGTGTCACATATAAGTTCAAAGGGCAAACCCTAATTAGGTGCGGTGAAGATAGGAGTTGTGGTCAAAGATAAACTTGGCTTCTTTCTCTAACAATTTGCAAAGTGGGTTCACAACTTTCGAGTAGTCTTTAATAAATTGCAAGTAGAACCCGGCATGCCGAAGAAAACTCCTCACCCCTTTAATGGAAGTAGGGGAGGAAGCCTCTAAATGACCTCGATTTTTGCCTTATCAACTTCAATTCCTTGCTTCGAGATCTTATGACCCAACACTATACCTTATTCCACCATAAAGTGCCATTTTTTCCAGTTGAGCACAAGGTTGGTTTCTTCACATCTAGACAATACTTTATCCAAATTCACCAAGCATTCCTCAAACGAATCGCCACCCATGCTGAAATCATCCATGAAGACCCCCAAGATATCCTTCACCATGTCGGTGAAAATGTCATCATACAACGTTGAAAGGTCGTCGGAGCATTACATAGTCCAAATGGCATTCTCAAGAAAGTGAATGTGCCATACGGACATGTAAAGGTCATCTTCTCTTGATTGTCCAGGGCAATTAGAATTTGATTGTACACCGAGTAACCATCTAGAGAATAATAGAAAGCCCTGCCCACAAGACGATCAGGCATTTGGTCAAGGAATGGTAATGGGAAATTATCTTTTTTTGTCACCTTGTTAAGCTTCATGTAATCCATACAAACTCTCCAACTTGTAACCGTCCGAGTAGGAATAAGATCGTTATTGGCATTGGTCACTACTGTCATCCCACCTTTCTTTGGCATACATTAGATCGGAGAGGTCCATGAGCTATCGAAGATCGGATGAATCACACCAGCGTCAAGCCACTTGATAACATCTTTCTTTACCACTTCTTGCATTGCCTCATCCATTCTTCTTTGATGAGAAAGTAAAGGCCTTGCATCCTCCTCCAAGATGATTTTATGCATGTAAAATGCGGGGCTTATCCCCCAAATATCGGCCAATGTCCATCCAATTTCCTTTTTGCGCTTTTGAAGAACCGCCAAAGTGGCGTCAACCTACATGTTAGTTAGGAAAGAAGAAAGAATAACTGGAAGAGTTGAATCAGAACCCAAAAATTCATACCTGAGGTGTAGAGGAAGTGGTTTCAACTCCAACACACAAGTGGCTCCTCAATCGATGGCTTTGTTGGTGGAGTTTTGTGGTTTTCAAGATCCAAAGATAACTTTCTAGGCTCATATGAATATGAACTCATACCATGCAATACATTAACACACTCCACTCTACCGACATCATTATTGACATCCATGTTAAGAAGCACGGTCTCAAGAGGATCCTCAACATTTATCATGGAACTTGTGTCATCTACTATCACAGTTGTGACAATGTCCACAAATGAACACACCTCCGTGCTATTGCGTTATGTCATTGATTTGCACATATGGAATACCATTTTCTCATCTCCCACATGTAATGTGAACTCACCAGCTTCAACATCAACAAATTCCTTCACCGTAGCTAGGAAATTTCTCCCAAGAATGATTGGCACTTCAAAGTCCACCTCACAATCCAATATGGCAAAGTCGGCCAGAAATATGAATTTATCAACACGAACAAGAACATCATCAATTATGCCTAAGGGTCGCTTCATCGATTGATCCGCCATTTGAAGTCTTATTGAAGTTGGCATAGGTTGTCCGATTCCCAAAGTCATGAAAACCGAATAAGGCATCAAGTTAATGTCTGCCCCCAAGTCACAAAGGGCCTTGGCAAACTCCGCACTACCAATAGTGCAAGGGATAGTGAAAGCTCCGGGATCCTCGAGTTTTGGGGCCATAAAATGAACAATAGAAGTCACTTGATGCGTCATTTTAATTGTTTCACACTCCATCGACCTCTTCTTGGTTACCAAATCCTTCATAAACTTTGCGTACCCCAGCATTTGTTCAAGGGCCTCCACCAATGGCACATTTGTAGTAAAACTCTTCATCGTTTCAGTGAACCTTTTGAATTTATTGTCACCTTTTTGATTTTCCAACTGTTGAGGGTAAGGTGAGGGAGGCCTGGGCAAGGGTGACTTGGACTTGGGCACCACCGGCCCGAGCATATCAATAATGTGTTACCTAGAAGGGTTTACGCCATCTTGAGTCTCTACCCCATCCTCGTCATCAATATCAATCCGCACATCATTAGTCACATTTGGTTCAACCACATCTTCAATATCCAAAGGCATATTATCATCATGCAACTCAACTTGGTCATTCACAACTTGATTTTCATTCGAGGCATGCACATCACCTCCTCTTCCACTCCTTATTTTAACCGGCATCACATGATTGTTACATCCCTTCGGGTTCACTACTGTATCACTGGGTAGAGCAAATCGAGGGACATGACCGGCGCCTGACCGGGTTGCCCCAGTCAAGCGGACCTGGGTGCCTTTCATTCCCACGCGTTACCCCTGTGTTGATTGTTTCTCATTAACCAAATATATTACTAATCATAATTGATTTCACATTAAACAAATAAAACGATACGAGTGATTCATTAACAAGATTTCAATTTTTACAACGCCCGACATACCATAATAGATATACATAAGACTGGAGTCCCACAGTTTACATGTCTACAGAGCCTCTAGGATACAAAAGGGAAATACAATACTTGCCGGTAACAAGGCTCCGGCTATACCTTACAAAACCAAAATGAAAATCTAAACCGAAGTGGCAAGAACCACACAAGGCCCCGAGGAAGAAAGGGGCTCACCAAAACGGGCAGTGGAAGGAGAAGGATACTACTGCCGATGAGCTGAAGTGCCTGCTACTGATCCACCTACAATCATGACACGAATGTAGCGCCCCGGCAAAAGGGACGTCAGTACACTTGAATTGTACTGGTATGTATGGACAAACTTTGTCCCAAGTAAACTCAAGCCATTAAATTACGTCAACAATTAATTAAGCCAACCAACCATGTTTCCACATTTTTCCTCATTTCAAATAATTCTCAACACAAAGCACTTCCTACGATCAACCAATTTAACAATTACCAATCAATCACGTAAAGCACAAGTAGTCAAACAAAGGGGCAATCAGTGCCCCACAGGTTGCAAACTCTCCTGTTGTCTCCTTTCACAATTTCACATTATTGATTTATGTATCAATTTTCAATAGCGATTTCGATCGCTTTCCATCCTTATTACCCCTGACCACCCTTATTACCTCGGCCACCCTTATCACCCCAACCCAAACCTTATTTCACCACGTCGCGGCGCGCGACACGACCCCGCCTTACAGTTGAAAACACAACAATTTCAAACAGCAGATAAGGTACTACACACAATTTCAACAAGTTCAAATAAGCAACTTACACATTGGTTCATATTCTCAATTTCTTCTCAATTCAATATCACAACCATGTTACAATATTTCCACAATTCAAATGTTTCATCTCTTTCCAAAAGGAACCATATATGCCATAACAACAATTTTCCTCAGTTCTTTACCAATTTCAATTCCTTTGTCATCTTTCAATTCATATTTCAAACCATACCAAATGTAGTTCAACCATCAATTGTATACCCAACAATGATATCGAAAAATCACATAAAATCTCTCAAATTAACACATGCCAAACAATTTCACACATATGGGCGATTTTACAAGAATCAAAATTAGCCATACATACCTGGTGATGATGTTTTTCCTCCTACTTTATGCTTACCCAAGATATCCTACTCTTGCCAACCTTGTTCTTGAAGACTCTTACTTCTACTCACTTCTTTTTACTAGAATTCAAGTTCAATAATCATGCATGAGTGTAAAAATTCTATTTTTAAAAGCTATTATATGCAAACCTCTCTTTACCCAATTAAAACTGAAAATCAAAGAAAATAGTTAGGGTTTTTACCTTGAAAATATTGGGGAAGTTGAATCCTTGCCCTAGAATCCCTTGGAATTAAGTAGTTGGAACAATCTTTGAAGATGAAGAACTTCTCTCTCTAAAAACCCTCTCTTCTCTCTCTAATTTTGGTGAGATAATATGATCAAATGAAGAAGAAAGGTGTTATATTAAAGAAGAGATCGGGTCAAAATATCACAAAAATCTGGGCCGGGGTCAAATATGCGGTCACTATGCGACCGCAGAATCAACATGCGGTCCGCATAGTGGCCGCAGAATGGCTCAAAAATTACGCAGGCTCTGGAACGATTTGCGGTCACTATGCGGACCGCATGTTGATTCTGCGGTCGCAAAAGTGCACCGCGGATTGACATGCGATCGCATATCGACCGCACATTGGACACAATTTTGGGCAACTCTCTGGAACGATTTGCGGTCACTATGCGGACCGCATATTGATTCTGCGGTCGCAAAAGTGCACCGCAGATTGACATTTTTCTGGAAAAATTTTATTCTACATTTTGAAACTTAAATCACTACCAAGGGTCCGAACCGCGGCTCGCAAGCTCGCCGCGAAGAATTCTACGCATTCCTAACACATCATTCGGACCATGACACCACATCTACTAGGTTTTAGATTGTTACATCCCTTCGGGTTCACTACTGTATCACTGGGTAGAGCACCCTTAGGTCGAGTATTTAATGATTGAGATATTTAGCCAAGTTGCACCTCCAAATTCCGGATAGAGGAATTATGAGAAGCCAATTGAGCATTGGAGTCTTGGTTCTTCTTCATCATTTGTTAGAACATCATTTCTATTCTCCCCATATCACTACCCGAAGAACTAGACCCTTGAGATTGAAAGGGAGGTGGATTGTTCGGTTGTTGGTGCATGGGGGGACTTTGAAAGCCTTGCCCCCGTTTGCCTTGATTTCTGTTATTATTCCTCCCTCCTCGATTGTTGTTTTTGTTGCTCCAATTATTATTGTTCTCGTTCCAATTGCCTTGATTGTTACATTGGTTGTTGTTGTTCCAATTGCCACCACCTTGTTGTTGGTAGTTATTATTCCAATTACCGCCGCTTTGTTGATTGCCCTAATTTCCTTGGAGTCGCCATTGTTGATTCCCTTGATTTCCTATATTCCCTTGGTAATTATTGACATATTGACATTCTTCACTTTGCTCATCATAGCACTCATTCGAATAACCACCACCATCATTGTTATTGTCAAATTGCTCACAATTTCCTTAAGGTTGTTGTTGCCCTCTTTGCCTCCTTTTTAACATAGAAACATTTTCCATTGCATTGACTTGACGCGGGTTTTGGACTTATTGTAATTGCGTCTTTGCCAATTGATTCATAGTTGTTGTAAGCTCAGCTATAGCTTGTCCATGATCATGCAATTCCTTGTGTAAATGGATGACCGTGGGGTCACCTTGGGGCACATTTGCTCGACTTTTCCATGCCGAAGAGGTGTCGGCCATTTCATCAAGTACATCACATGCCTCTTGGTAAGAAAGTTTCATAAAGTTCCCTCCGGGTAATTGGTTCACAATGCACTGATTCGTGGTGTTGATACCCCAATAAAACGTTCGTTGAATCATTGCCTCGGTCATGTCGTTATTAGGACAATCCTTCACCATTTTTTTATATCTTTCCCATATCTCATGCAAAGGTTCCATTTGATCTTACTTAAAAGCTAGAATCTCATCCCGAAGAACCGCCATATGACTTGGAGAAAAGAACTTGGCAATAAGCTTGTCCACCAGTTCATCCCATGCGGTGATAGAATGATTGGGGAGCCTTTCTAACCAATCCAACATTTTACCCTGGAGAAAAGCCTCAATCTTAACGCATCCTTGGATACATTTGTCTACTTGCTACCCTAGGATGTATCTATGAACCCCTTCAAGTGCTTGTAAGCATTTTGGTCGGAGGCGCCCGTAAAATACCGTCTTTGATCGAGCAAGGTTAACATGACATTTGTGATTTGAAAATTCCCCACCCGGATTTGTGGAGGAATGATAGCACTCGCATATCCTTGATTCAGAAGGACTCTTAGATCCACTTTTGACGGTGGCAGAGGAGGTTCTGGAATATTCTCATTCGTTAGCATTTGCATTGGCATTTCTACCTCTACGTATCTTGTCTAACTTTGCTAACTCCCCCTTCTCAACCCATATCTTGTTCAGCCTATCAATCATTGGTTGACCTTCCCTTGAATCAGTCACGGAGCTCTCAACTGAGTTGTTTAGGTTCTGGAATTCCATCTCTAGTTGGGGGTTTCGATTCGAAAAAATGTGGTGCGGGTTCATCTCTCTCGACCAGTTCAGGTTCAAGGGAGGGTGATCGAGGGGACCCAGACTTTCGATCTCTTCTCTATGGCGGGAGCTTTCGTATCAAGAGTGTGTTGGGGAGGCCAGGGAAGATTTGTACCTGATTGATCAACACAAACAAAATTAGTGAACAAGAAGGAAAGAGAAGCAAATCACAAAACTAGCTAAACAGATAGTCAACACCGTAAGCTCCGCGGAAATGGTGCCAAAAAGTTGATTGCTGCCAACTTGACACTACACAACGGTAAGAAGAGCGAGTCATAACAGCTTTTACCCAAATAGTAGTTTGGGATCGAATTTCTATAGGGAGCTTAGAATGGAGTTGCTCATGTGCTTTTAATTATACTACTAACATTTTTGGGGGTTTTGTATTTATTACTACTGTTATAAACTTATAATTAAGGCAAAATTATGCGAAATATTGCTAAGTTGTATTTAATATGGAGAAAGGCACTAGGGTCATGACACTACCTAGGTGGCTAGTCAACGGGTAGAAGTTACTAAGGGGAGATTGATATATTTGGGGCTTATGCTATAACCGCTGCACAATCGTATCCATTCTCACACCTCTTGGTAAAGAGAACAATTTTGCCCAATTGACTCTATCGAGACCATTTGGGTAGGCCAATCAGAACAAGCAACTAGGGTTCAAGTAGGGCAATTACTTTCTCGAGGTTTAATTCGTTAATTGGGACTACCATTTCTCATGGGTCCATCCCAAGTCCTTGTTGGGTCAATTTTAGGGTCATGGACTCTCTTTCTCAAGAGGGGTTAGACCCACTAAGCTTGAATCTGTGTTTGCAATAACAAATTTGAAATTTAAACACAAAATTAACCCAAATAACAAACACCCAATCTCAATCTCACCCTAGATGAAAACACCCATCAACTACCCACACTAGGGTTGAACCATAACCCTAGCGAATGAGTTTATCTAGACATAATTAAAGAAGAAATAGAAGAAGAACCAAACATATTAATTAATTGCTAAGAATAAAATACAAGAATCTATTGAGAAATTAATGCTAAAATGCCCAAATAGGATAAAACTTTGGTTCTCACGAGCACAGCTCAATATCCGGTACAAAACTAAAATTAAAAATGGAAAAATAATCTATTTATAGTGGGAAAAACTGGACAAAATACCCCTGTAGGGTCAGCGCGGATCGTGCAAAAAGGTAGCGCGGCCGCGTTGTCTCTTGAAATAATGAATTTTAACTCTTTGAAGTTGAGGACTGTGGACCATGCAAAAATGCAGTGCGGCCACACTGGAAGTTGGTGCGTCCGCACATAAAGTAGCACGGAGCGCACTACTTGACTTGGCTAAGGAATCATCTCTCTGAATCTTTTTAGTGCGGACCGCGCAAAAGTGTAGCATGACCGCATGGCTATGGTCTCCAAACTTGCATCTCTCTGAATCTCTTCACGGGGACCACATGACAAAGTGGCACGGTCGCGTGAGCGGAACGTGGCCCGCATAAATCCAACCGCGGTCGCGTTGTGAAAGCCTTGAATATACACTTCTCTGAATCACTTAGTGTGGCCGCGTGCACTTTTGTGCGGTCCGCACCATGCTCTTTATCCATCACTTTACTTGGCCTTTGATACTTGAGCAGGTTTCACTCTGTTTTGAGCCGATCTTCGATATTAGTCACTTTGTCGCTCAAACCTGCAATCAAGAACAACATGTGAGCATTCTGGGACTATTTCGTAGCAATTTATAGCATAGGCAAGTAGGGGCGTAAAATATGTTAAAATCCTACTTATCAGTGCCTGAAGCTAGTGAGGTTGTTCCCTAACCCGACTGCGGATCTCGAGCGCAAGAGAATGGTCATTTTTAATATCTCGAAGGACACTCGAGGAGTTATACGCTCTGATAGGTGTGTCCAGCAAGCTTCATTGTTTGCTAGGTAATCGAGGAGGACCAGGCAAAAAAGAAAAAAGAAGGAACATCGAGCCTCTTCATTGAGGCGTAACAAGCACTGAACCGGGTAAGAAGTATATTCTTTATATCATTTGCATGTCCTAATGATCTCGTTATTTTTCAAGCATTGGTGCTCTATCATGAAAGCTTCCTTCGGTTCCACTTGGAAATCATCCAGCTTGTGTTCGAGCTCAAAGAGTAAGTCCAATAGAAGGAGATGTACAGGGCACTCAGTGAACAATAAGACGAGGCCCTCAAGGACCTCCCAATTCTTCGAGATGAACTGGAAAAGGAACAGAATGAGGACTCATCTATGAAATGGGAGCATGCCGAACTAGTCGAGAAGGTAAAGATCTTTGAGGCTAAAAATGAGAAGCTATTTATGGTGACTAATGATGCAACTTCGCAGGTCCAAGAGAAGATAGACTTGATTGACCAGCTTTGGGCCGAGATGGATGAGGTCAAGACCACGGTCGAGGTGATGAAAGGAAAAATAAACTTGCTTGCTTTGGAAAAGGAGGCCACAAAAGAGGAGCTCGCATCGGCAAAGGACCAGCTCTAGGTGGTAATGGATAAATCCGACAAGTGGTCTTGGCTAATCGAAGAACTCCGGCCACAACTGTCTTCAACCGCCTCAAAACAAGATGGCCTTGGCCAGGAATATCTTGTGCTAAAGTCCAAGTTAGAGCCAATATCGGCTGATTCTTCCAAGGTAGAAGAAATTTTGACTCAGTATAAAGCCGATATAATGATGGTTGAGGCCCGCTTAAAGACGAAGACCGAGTATGTAAGACGGATATCCTAGAGGGATACCCTCGAGGAGATTCACGCCTGAGGATTCGACCTAACAACCAAGATTGAAGAAGTAAGAGGCTCGAGGCCAAAGCAAATGAACTATATAAGCACGAAGGTCCCGAAGGCTCCGAATGTTCTGATGGTTACGGTAGTGAGTCGAACTCCTGTGAAGATTAGGCGTAGATGCATTAATTATTTTTTCTTTCACTTTTGTACATTATTCTTTCTTGTTTATTTTGAGGTTGTTTTATTGTGCCTTTGTAAATATTTTTTTGAAATATATATATATATATATATATATATATATATATATATATATATATATATAAATCCCTTTGGAAATACCATGCTTTTACTTTTCAATATCTATTTGCAATCTTCTATTTGTGTATCGTTCTTAATGCCTTAGCATATAATCAAACGTAATCTTGGGCATCCATTCTTTGGAGGCCCGAATGTAGCTTGCCTCCTTGATACTTTCAGTATATTTCATTGTCATCTATAGGTCATAGGTTCTAGCCTTAGGTATGAAAAAATTCTTGATAGTGAGCACTTTCCCCCGATTGGAGCCCGATTCGATGGAAACTTCGGACTACTCATAGTTTTGAGACTTCGAAAAAATTGATGGCCTTTAAGATAATTAAGTTTTTTTAGTATATAGGATGATGTTTTTGCCGAGGGTAACCTATTAATAGGTTTTAATTATACGTAAGGGCCTTACTTTTTGAGTAGGAACTACAGACATCTCCAAGCCATTTCAAGGTGGTCGTAGCCTTTTATATTTGGGCACTGCCTAATAGGCTAAGTGCCTCCAAGATTTGATGGACTAGGTCGTCCAATGTTTTATTGGATGACAGTCCCTGAGTTGGGGTAGCTTGTAGGATTTAGGATCTAAGATCCATTGTAAAGCATCAACAAAGAGAAATGCGAGATGCATAATAATAAAGTATGAGCGAAGCAAAGTTTTCTTTAATTTTTAATATGTAGGGTACATAATCGAAGATGTGTAAGCCTTGTGTCATGGATGAAGTGGTCCACATGTGCACGGTTTATATGACCGTTTGACCCTTACAACAGATTCTAATCATCAATCATTGGCTTTTGACATATAAAAGTTTCCCTTTATAAGGATCCTAACCTAGGGGTAATGGCCGCTATTATTTGAGTCCAAACTTGTAAGGGATCAGATATAGTTGGCTTGGTGCAAGCTATCAATAATTCTAGTTGAAGGTCAGTCTTCAAACTAAGGTAGCATGTTTTACTGTTGCCTCGTTAAGAACCTTGCTGAAAACCCCACTTCGGGAATAAATTGGTTCAAGGGAAAAAGAGTAAACACCCGCTTTCAAACCTAATAGCCACGTTTGCTCTTGGTTTATTATCTGCATAAGTTGGTCCGTAATATAACAAAATTAATAAAAAAATAATTGATCTTGTACCTTAGAAGTAGTACCATTTTAAGTGTCCACATTCTAATTTTTTGGTAGTTGTACATCATTTCCCGATTTGACTTTATACGAGCCTTGTCGGTTATTCCACTAACTCTATATGGGAATGTGTGTAGACTCTGTCCATCATTTGAGTTCTTGGTGTGGTGTTACCTTTCTTAATACCAAGTCCCCAAGTTGAAAATATCAGAGGATGGCTCATTGACTGTAGTGCCTCCCTACTTGTTGCTTTGGAGAGGATAATGGGACCAGGACGACTTCCTCCCTTTCATCTAATAATTCCAAGCTCATGGTCATGGCCTCGCCGTTAGATACTTTGGTGGCATACTGGAACCCAAGGCTAGGTTCCCCTACCTTGGGTGGTATTAAGTCTTCTTCTCCATAGATTAGAGAGAACGAATTCGCCTAGATACTCGACTTTGAAGTCGTACGGTATGCCCACAGGACTTCGGGCAAGATTTCCTTCCACTTTTCCTTTGAACCTATTAATCTCTTTTTCATGTTTTAGAGTGTGGTTTTGTTAGTCAGTTCTGCTTGCTCGTTCCCATTAGGGTGGTATGGCACTAATAATATCTTCTTGATTTTGTGGTCTTCGTGAAACTTAATCACCTTACTGCCGATGAACTATTTTCAATTTTCACAAACGATCTTGGCCAGTATCCCAAATAAACATATTATGTGACCTAGATGAATCTAGTTATTTCTTTCTTCGGACATACTCAAATGCCTAGCCTCGACCCATTTAGAAAAATAGATGGTGATGAATAGTATGTATTTGACCTTACCGGGTTCCCATGGCAAGGGACCGACAAATAGGTACGGTGACAGGATTGGGTGGAGAATCTCTCTCGGTTGATGAATCATCAGGGCATGTCTTTGGCACTCGTTGCATTTCATATGAAGTCTTTCGCATCCTTATCCATTTCGTTCCAGTATTAGAAGGCTCTGATTTGCTTTCGAACTAAAGATTGTGCCCTCGAATTGTTCTCACAATTGCCCTTGTGAATTTTTCTCATGTCATATTCGGCCTCTTTTGAACCTAAGCATCTAGTAGTGGGCTGAAAAAAGATCCTCTAAACAATGCTCCTTCGACTAATCTAAATTTAGAAACTTTGGTGCACATGGCTCTCAATTTATTGGGATTCGATGGTAATTTTCCTGTCTTCAGATAGTCTATGTTTTTGTTTCTCTTATACCAAGTCAAATTTCTCTATTGTACTTCAGCATGGCATTCTTCTACCATCGAGTTCATTAGTTGCACCATTATCCCCGAGATAGATTCGTCGAAGTCTACAAATGACCCCAAGTTGGCCATTGCATCAGCCTCACTATTTTATTCCCGAGGTACGTGTTGTAGAGTCCATTCCTTGAATTGGTGCAGGGTTACCTAAAATTTTTCCAAGTATCTCTACATTCGTTCCTCTTTTAGTTCGAACATCTCGTTGACTTGATTTATAACGAGGAGGGAGACACATTTGGCTTCAATCACTTCGGCCTCAAGGCTCTTAGACAATTCTAGAATTGCAATCATGGCTTCATACTCGGCTTCATTGTTAGTAAATTTTATAGTTCTAATAGACTATTTAATTATATTACCTGCAGGACATTTTTGTATGATACCGAGCCTGGACCCCTTCATGTTGGGTGCACCATCCATGAATAGGATCTAGTTCCCTAACTTAGTCTCCGAGGTGAGCAGCAATTCCCTTTCAACCTCAAGTATCAAGGCTGTGAAAAGTCAGTCATAAAGTCTGCCAAAATTTGATATTTTATGTCAGTTCGGTGTCGGTACTCGATGTCGTATCCGCTAATCTCCATGGCCCGTTTGTCCTGCTGGCTTGAGAGCTTGGGCTTATATAGGATATTCCTCAGCATGTAAGAGCTTACAACATATATGGGGTGGCATGAAAGTAAGGTTTTAGTTTCCTTGAACCACTTAGTAAGGCAAGTGCTAACTTTTCTAGGTGAGTATACCTCGTTTCGGCATCGCCCAGTGTTCTACTAACATAATAAATATGGAATTGTGAATCTTTTTCCTCCGGGACTAAGACACCACTTACCGCCACCTCAGAAACTGCCACGTAGAGGTATGATTGTTCATCTGCCTTCGAAATGTGTAGTAAAAGACGGCTTGACAGGTATCGTTTGAGTTCTTCCAAATCTTCCTGGCATTCCAAAGTCCAAGAAAAATTGTTCTCTTTTTAAGTAGTGAAAAGCACCAATGGATATTATCCGACGGTCTCGAGATGAACTGGCCCAATACGGCTATCTACCCGATCTGTCTTTGAACCGCTTTGACGTTATCGTCTATGGTGATGTCCTCTATGGTCTTTATTTCACCGGGGTTGCTTTATATCCCTCGATTAGATACCATAAAACTGAGAAACTTGCTCGAACCGACCCCAAATGCGTACTTCTCAGGGTTTAGCTTCATGTTGTACTTCCTTAATATGTCACAGGTTTCCTACAAATGTTTCAAATGGTCCTTTACTCGTAGGGACTTGACCAACATATCTTCAATATAAACTTCCATTTATTTTCCTATTTAGTTTTCGAACAACTGATTTACTAGGTGTTTGTATGTGGCATAGGCGTTCTTTAATCCAAATGGCATTACGTTATAGCACATATGCCCAATTTTATTAGAAAAGAAGTATTTCCTTGATAGTCAGGGTCTATCCAAATTTGGTTGTACCCATAGTAGGCATTGATAAATTGAGTATCTCGTATCCGGTCGTCACATCGATCATTCTATCGATGTTAGGCAAAGGGAAACAATCTTTTGGACATGCTTCGTTTAGATCCTATAATATACACATTTTCAATTTATTTCCCTTTTTAGGTACTATCACTACGTTAGCTAACCAATCCGAGTATTTAACCTCCTGGATAGAACCTATTTAGGAGTTTGGATACCTTGTCCTTGATTACGCATATTTGATCTCGGGTTATGGCCTTCTCTTCTGCTTGATCAGATGAAACTTTGGGTCCAAAATCAGTTTGTGAGTGGTTACCTCTAGTAGGATCCATGTCATGTCTAAATGGGACCAAGAAAAATAGTATTTGTTAGATTTAAGAAAATTAATAAGATTTTTCCTGAGTTTGGGGGTTAACCCCGTGCCTAGGTATACCTTTTGATCCGGTAGGTGCTCGACTAGTATAACTTGCTCCAACTCCTCGACCATTGGTTTGTGGTGTCAGTGTCATCAGGAGATATGAATGATCTTGGGACACTGTAATCGTTATCATCGTCTGCCCTTTGTTCTTCATGTCTCTTGAATTCGATCGAGGCCGGCGCCATTGATTGTAATTTAGACCCTTATTTTTTGGTCGGTTCCTCGCTCTCGATGTTGAGATTGCGGGCACCGGGATCAGCTCATCGACAAAAAACATTTCCTTTACCATTGGCTATTCGACGTAGACCATTTTGACTCCCCTGATGTGGGAAATTTCAGCACATGATGTAAGGTCCAAGGTACCACCCTCATGTTATGAACCCATGCCCTTCCGAATAAAGCGTTGTACCTGATATCACATTCGATCACATAGAACTTTTTCTTGGATTGTTTTGGCAGTGTTTATCGGCAAAGCTATCTCTCCTTTCGTAGTCTCACATGCCATGTTGAATCCATTCAATACTCAGACCACCGGTACGATTCATCTTGTAATCCCAGTTGTTCTACGACCATTGATCTGATGATGTTGGCCGAGCTACATGGATAAATCTACACACTGTTAACCCAAAATTTATTGATAAGTACAAATATTACCAGTACATCATTGTGAGATTGTATGATACCATAGGCATCTTCGT
This sequence comes from Nicotiana noctiflora, assembly GCA_032618575.1. Taxonomy (NCBI): domain Eukaryota; kingdom Viridiplantae; phylum Streptophyta; class Magnoliopsida; order Solanales; family Solanaceae; genus Nicotiana; species Nicotiana noctiflora. The sequence continues at coordinate 17,613 of JASVEL010005545.1, forward strand.
TGTTGAACAAAATAGCTCCCTCCGGAACATAATCCCGGGTGTATTTTTCCCTCGTTATATACACATTAGTGCTTTTTATTATTGGCCCTTGGGGGATATCAACTCCCCCAATGATCATGTCGATCACGTGCTGAGGGTCCTCTATCCTGACCTTTTATTGGAGGTGTCCATTATGGAACAGTCGAGTAACTTCTTCTCTTAACTGTCGGCAATCTTCGGTCCTATGGCCATGAGTCACATTAGGATCTCTCTAATTTGGTTTGGACTACAATGGTCGGGGCCAATTGGTCTCTTTGATGTGCCCTATGGCTGACACGATGCTTGCAGTGTCCATGTTGAAGTTATACTCAGATAATTTGGCGTCTCCCTACTCCCGAACGACCTGTTAAACCCATCCTTACTCATCAAGACCCAGTCGCTCGTCCCTTGATCATTTCACTTCTCGTTCCTTATTGGGTTATGCCCAGATCCATTTCTCTTCCAGTTTGCACTCTATGGTCGATATCGATCTCGGACAGGTCTTGGCTCATAATCAATATCTCTCCTAGATCTATCATTAGTTTTGATGTGGTACACAAATCCAGAAAGGGCCCACGAGTTTGTCGTCCTCGACCTTTATCTTCCACTGGTACCTGTTGTGGACGCCAGCCTAGGTTACTGCCAAATATTCTATCATATTCTATTTAAGTTGTTGAGAGGCCACAAAATTTTAAGGGTTGAGCCCCTGAGTGAATTCCTTAACGGCCTAATCATCCTTAATGGGTGGTAGATCTATCCGCTCTATCGAGAATCTTGACACAAACTCCCTTAGCATTTAGTTATCTATCTGTTTGACCTTGAAAAGATCTAACTTTTTGGTCTCGATCTTGATGTCTCCGGCACGGGCCTTTATGAAAACATATACAAGCATAGCAAACGAGTCAATGGAATTTGGAGGCAAGTTATAATACCATATCGTTGTTCCTTTGGACAAAGTTTCCCTAAAAATTTTCAACAATATCGACTGAATTTCGTCATCTTCCAAATTGTTTCCTTTGATAGCACATGTATAGGAAGTTACATGATCATTTGGATCTGTGGTCCTATATATTTAGGAAAATTGGGCATCTGAAACCTCTTCGAGATCAGCTTAGGTGTCACGCTCAGGCGGAAGGGCTTGTAGATAAATTTTTTGGAGTCCGGTCCCTTTAATATTGGAGGTGCTCTTGGGATCTGATCGACCCTAGAGTTGTATGTTTCCACCTTGTTGTCGTTGGCTGCAATATTTCTCTCGCTTGACTCCACCTGTTTAGTTAACACTTCGAGCATCCATATTACCTCTGATATTTACCCGAGCTCGAATTTACCGGGCAAAAATGACGTGCTCACACTTTTTTTAGGATTGTTCGGGTTCGGCCATATTAGGGGCGTGACTTTGATTCTGCAGTTCTGCTATCATCACTTGTTGAGCCTGTAACATATCAAAAATCAGTCACAGGCCCACCTTATAACCTTCTCCTTCGGGTGCTTCTTGAGCCACTGGCTTGGTCCCCCGCAAATACTATTTCGGGATCTGTTATCAAATTGATGTTGATGGCCACCTACGAGTTATCATTGACCGGGTTCGTGGATAGCACACCATTAGGATCAGTAGAAAACACATCATTATTGGGCACCTTATTATTATTTTTGTCGTGATAGCCTTACTCAGCTTAACGTTCGAGTGAGAAGACTGAATGTTTGACACTTTTAGGCTAACTTGGAATTAAGATTTCAAATAACAATCACAAAATAGGGTGTGTTATGAAGAATTGAACCAAATCACCTCTATTATCTTAGCCTTACGGTGGATGCCAAATTGTTTATCCCAAAAATGGGTAACAATTAAATTTGTACGCAGATTAAAGAATACATGGTTTAATCCAATACGAATAATTAAGAATAATAAATAGATGAATTAAAGGAAAAATAAATGATCAAACCAATTGCAATATGATGACCAAGCCTGTTCTTAGATTAAATAGTGGAATTCGTCCCCGATCAGACCCTCGACACAGCTTGGTTGTGCATAATAAATAGAACAAACAAGTAATACCTTGAACAAAAGCTAGAGGACAAAAGTAGATTTTTATTTCTTTGAATTGTGTGTTACAATGTGCTATATTAAAGAAAAACTTCCTCTTTAAATAGTAGGAATTTCAATCCTAATACAAGATTAAAATCATGTTTTCCCGATAATTATTGATCCATGATTGATACCTAATAGGATTCATGCCATAATATCCAATTGAGGGCGAATGTTACTATCCACTATCTGTCATGAATAACCGTTCACCGCATCTCCCAAGGTACAGAAGCCATACTTAGTCCGGGCATGTCAAATAAACTTGATTACTTTTAATACATCATTCATTATTCATGGATCTCGATATGAAGGGTTCCTGGCCTCAATTCTTATTTCATCGATCCATACTTCCCCTTCGTTCTCTCACCGGGAAATCAGGGGAAACTCTGCCCCCGATTTGACCTATACACAACAAGCATATTAAAAGGAAGCATTGGAAGCAATTTAAGAAGGAAGTGATAGCATCTATATGGGAGCATTGTTATACCTCACATTAGGGTGGAATACGGATAAAAAATCGGTGAAGCAACGGTTAATATGGATTACCATATTATCCATGGCTTTTCGAATAAGATCGTTTTTTGGAGAATTCCTAGTCTTTCAAGATTGAGGAACTCCTAATTTGAACTCCTAATTTGAGTCTTTACAAATGTAAAAGCTAAACTCATTAGTTATCCATTTTCTAAATGGATAATATGACCCATTTTTAAAAAGTTTATTATCTGGCCCATTTTCTAGTGAATAATATGGATAGATAACCTTTTTTTAATCAATTTTGCCACTACTGCCTCACATGAAAAACTAGAGAGTGAAAGCTTTTCAAGGAATAACTATACATACTGAGATGGTAAAAACAAAAATAACAACAATAATAACATACTCATTTTTATCCCACACTGTTAAATTTTGGGATGATAGTGTATACACAGACCTTACTCCTACCTTGAGATGGTAGTCACAAAAATTAAGAAAGAGATTGTAAAAAGATTATTATATTTTTTTAGCAAACAGGAAATAAATATATTTAAAGTTAAGGAGCGTGCCTTATAGACGATTTGTAGTTAGTGTCACATAGGATACTTTGATTACCTAAAGCAGCTAACACATTACAAGTATCATAGGATAAAAGTTTTTCAAAAGCATATTGTTCTGGTACATCAAGTTCTACTAAGATTTTAACATCTTCTAGAGGATCAACAAAAAACTTTCTTCTTCTTCCTGGCATTAGCAATTTCCATTTGTGCCAGCTGGTAAGCTTTCTTATTCTCTTGCAGGAACTCGTGCTGGAGGATGACCTACTTATGTTGGTGCATTAATAATCTGCATTTATTGAGAGTGTTAGCATACAGATTATTACCTTGTTGGATTGACAGGATTACCTCTGTGAAGTCTGTTTCAATTTGTAGTGTAAACAACCCCCACTCAAGGATTGGTTTTAGTCCTTCTAGTAATAAGACTTTGATCTCAGCTTGTAGACTACCGTTTGCATGTGCAGATTCTTTATAGCCATAATTTAGTGGCCCTTAGAATTTCATATTTCGCCACCTAAGCCACACATTTGCATATTTTTGTGAAAACTAGCATTAATGTTTAATGTAAATCATATCATTGGAGGTTTATACCATCTAACCTTGATATAGAGCTTTGGAGATGGAAGCACATTTTTTTTAGTTAAGAGGCAAAATTCAATAGTTCTATCCACGATGTGATTAATTTGTATAGGAAAATTAGCATTGTGTTGGTTGTTGCTATTCCTATTAATCCAAATATGCCAGACAACAAAAGGGAAGAAGAGATTTTAATGTAAAAAAAATGAGGGGGTAGTTAAAATTTTTTAATTGGATTAACCAGTGATCACCGTCGTCCTTACAAAAATTTTCCATCCAAGGGTGTCCCGAGATGTTTGCTTTCTTGGCACTTAAAGAAGATATCAGTTATGGATTCATCTATATAATTTCTACATATATGATAGTGAGGGTCGATATTAAGACTAAATTTTGACAGATATTGTCTACAAGAAATTCTATTGTGAAGACATTGGCAAAGAAAGAATTTAATTAGGGCACATCAAATCCCAATCCAATTAAAATCAATTTTCCTGCCCTCATTAGTGTTAATTAAATAATAGCAACTTTTGCTTGTAAAGAAGCCTTTTATATTTAGGACCAAATAGGGATATCGCCATTAGGACTTTTAACAAGGATTTTGACCTTTGATACGGAGTCCTTGATATATGTGGATAGATTAAGGGATATATTGGCATAGTGCCAATTGTTGCCATCATAGATTCTCTTATTTTTAAAGAGTAGTCATACTTTAATAAAGGGTTTTCTATTATTTTTCTTAAGGTTAGGGATACAATTGCTCTTCTAAATATTCATGTTTGAGCGATAATGAAGTTGCCAAATGATACCCTTGAGCATAGTTTCCACCCCTTTTAAATACGTTTTCATATAAAAGAAGTACTTCTAATGTTATAGTTGTTGGTACAAGTAGATATAATAAGATGAGCCCAACGGGTGTAGAAAAGTACACAAATCTAAGGTTTTTACAAAAAAAAATCCATATAGTGCAACTAGTGGATATTTCTAGGCCTAAGGATCATAACATTTTTTTATTTGTTGTTATCAATGATAATTTACAGCGTTATAGAAAAAAAAATATTGTTGTATTCATTGATTCACCAAGATTAGATCTAATTTGTCGATGGCTTAGTTGTGCTAAAAAAAAGTAATCTAATTCAACCTTAAAAGTTAGTGGGTCAATTGATTATTTGACTCTTTACATACTTGTTTTTAGTTGTATTTTAATAGCCCAAGTTTTGTTTTACTTACAAAAAATAGCCCTTCGGCCGAAAAGTATTCCAATGTATCAAAATTGTATATAATGTGTATTTTCTAATATGGAAACATAATATATATAAATTATATACAATTTTGTATGTGCAATGTGTGCACACGGTGTATTTGGAGTGTATCATGTATTTTTATATAGTGACAATCTTTTTTGTATATATTTTGTATAATTATATCTATTTTGTATATATTTTGTATAGTTACATCTATTTTGTATATTTTTTTTATAATGACAGTATATTTACCATAATCGTTTGTACAACGCTATAAACTTGAGTTACACAATATTGTAGTATGCAAAAACTGTTGGGTAATATATAAAATTTATTCGCACTTCAAAATTATATCGAACCAATAATTATAAAATATTTATTTTATACACACTTTCCTCACTTAAGTATATTTAGTGTTATTTTTATCTTTAAATAGTTAATATTACCAGGCCAATCGGCCTTGAATTTTTCGTAAAATCACACTGGTATATTTTACTATAATATAATAATAAATATGTTATTTGTTATAGTAAATGAAATTATGTTGCACTTTAAAAAGATCGAAGTTGTCACCTTATCAATGAATGGCAATTCCGTAAACTAAGGACGAAAATTAGGCGAGGAAAATGGGAATGTTTGCTTTGGATTCTCTCTTCTCTGAATTGCCGAAGAAAAGAATGTTCTTTTCTTTTTCAAGGAGATAGTGGATGGAGGGCAGTATTCCTATGGAAGTGACTTGCTGAAAGAATCAATATGCCGAGGAAAATGACCTGAGCATTGTCTTTTCATTTAAAGGGGACTGATATTTCATAGATAAGAATGTCCGCGCCCCACCCTAGACCCACTAGTATTTTGGGCTACCCACTAGAATAACTTTTAGGCTACAAAATGTATATTATGATTTTGGGCTACCGGTTGTTATTAGTTTGACCCTAGTGGCTATAGATGATATTTGCTCTTTTGTGTGTTGTTTTTAATTGTATGGCCCTAACTTGTTTTACATACGAGAGATTTATTTTTATACGTAATGTATCTATCTTTTACGTATAAAAATTTTAAAAATTATTTTTCTAAATTTAAAATTATAAAGGAGCATAATATAAGTCAGCACGAAATGAAAATTACTCAAAATTATATAAAGAGTCATCACTTCATTTTCCTAGTAATTGTAACAATTGAGTGTTTACAAAAGAACATATGATAAATTGTAAACATAGGCATCCAATAAGAATAGGTGAGCTTTTCAATTTTGATCGGAATTCATCAAATTCATGGAATACGGCCAGCCTATATTTTCCTGTGCCAGTATACATAGGCATCCAATATGAATTGAATATATTTTCCTGTGCCAGTATACCACCAAATTCGATAAACAAATTAAATAAAATATTCTATTCCATGTATACAAATCTCTTCTGTTAATTCTTAACGGCCATGTGACGGAGATGACGACGTTGAAACTGACGGCGATGAATGTGATAAACTGTACGACGTCGTCCCTTGCTCTGAAGACCCGGTTCCATGAAATAAATCCGACAAGTAATTTTGCAAATCATCAGGGGCAAATCTGATAACTGACTTCACTCCGCCACTTCTCAGTGTTTCCCGATACTTCTCATAGAACGTCCGGTAACCGGGAATAACTTTTTTAGCCAACGATATTTTGACTCCGTCTCGGATTTTCGGGTCGGGTATAACCCACGAACTATGCATTCGATACACTTCCTCAAAATCCGAATTGAATTTGATGAACCAATCTCTTGCTTCCGGGGGAGACATCTCAGCCGTAGAATTTCCCGGGAACGACGTCAGTACTTTGCTCCATCCCATTCTCTCGTAATTTGAAATGTACTGTTTTACCTTCACTTCATGCTTTAATGACCAATCGGATCCAAGTAAAAGCTTAAGGTTCGACTTTTTGACCTTTGAAACGACGTAGTTTAAGTTGTTCGCTAAAAACAGATAGGATAATGAAACATCTTTATAGTGCTGAGCTTTGCCGTCAAGTTTGCACAAGAGGACGAGGACAAGCCATGCAAGGTGGACGGAAACGGAGGAAGACGGCGAGTTATCGTCGTCGGGAGTTGGAGTGAGGAAGTAAGATTCCGGAAACGGCAATTGAATCGACAGCGGCCAATCGACGATGATTTCAGAAACAGCATTGCTATAATCGCCGAGGAAAACGAGATAATTCATGACGTAGCGAGTCAAAGGGTGGACACCACCGCCTGCCACCGCTTTCGATGAATCTTTCTGGATCGCCGATTCAAACTCCGAAAGCATAAACCTCGCGGCTTCGCCGAGTTTGACCAGTGACGTCGCCGCCTGAGATTTCACCACTGTCAATGAATTGAAAATGAAAATCAACTCGATTTCATTCCATAGCTCGGAAATTGAGCGGTATAAATCAAGCACGCTGAACATTTTCTCTAGAGATAACTTTTTGTACTTTGCTACCATTTCTGGAAACGCAAAGAGTGTGAGTGCACTCTCTTTAGCAATTTCGGAAAAGCACGTTTCTGTGATTGAATCAGAAGCAGAGAAAACGTGATCGCAGAGAATTTTTTCCCCTTGAAATAGAGTACTCACTGCTATTTTCACAGCACTTAACCAATTCTTTGTTTTCTGCTCCAGTAATGACCAATCCATTTTCTGAACTTGTGATAAGGTTAATTTTTCAACACCTAAATAATACAAAGTCTCGTCGACAACTGATTTTCGATTAAGTTTGTAAATATTAACGCACTCCGCACCATAACCAGCACCAATCATGCAATCAGCTATGGCTTTTAAATCCGCCATAACACGTTCAGACACTTTTTCAATCTCTGAATTTCGATTACTTGAAACCGAAACCGCGGCGTCAATTATCTCATTAATTACTTCATCATCTTCGTCGGAAACACTGGACCGAGTTGAAGCTCTAGAGGATCGAGAATTAGACACGGTTTCTGAGTCTAATAAATAACGATTTCCAGATAAAATAGTGTACATTTCTTTTTGAAGTCTCTTCATAGCAATTTGCATGAGATTTTGAGCCTGAATTAGGAGTTCGGATCTAGAACTTTCTTTAATAACAAAATGCATACCATGTTGTAATTTGTTTATTGCGTCAAGAAATTGATGTGCCTCATCACGATAATCTCTGAAAAGATTAGCGACTCTATTGTAAGAACTACTGGAAGAGGATACGTCTAAATCCCATCTTTTAATAACTGCTCCAGCGTTGTCAATTGTTTCCTCCATTAAAGTTTCACAAAAAGTAGTGTGACGTGAAGGAGAATTAGAAGTAGTAGAAGAATGTATAGGTGAAGAGAAAAAACCAGTCCTCATTTTGCTTCCTTTACAAGTAATAAATATTTCAACTTTTAGAGAGAGAGGGGGAGAGAATATTAGAGAGAGAATATGATCGATAGATTTATGGGGATTTTGAACGAGAGGGGTTTTATAGAAGGGAGGTAGAGAAACGTTGACTGAAGGCAGAAGGGTATGGAGATGGTTGAAAAGGGAAAGCAACGCGTGATTGTTGAAATTTTGACTTTTTATTTTTGGATTTATTCGACTGTTGATAGAGAGCCGTATTGGCTTTTTTACGAAGATCACGAAGGTTTTTAAATTTTTTTTACTTCCTCCGTTTAATTTTTGTATCTTATTTTTTAGTCTTTTTCAATAAAATATATCTTTTCTACATTTTAACTCTTTAACTCCTTTTTTTCACGTGATTTATTTAATACCCCAATAATTTAATAATAATATTTTATACATTACATTAAGGTTGTATATGGACCGAGTTGGTTCGATTTTTATCAAAAACCGAATCAATCCAATAATATCGGTCTTGGTTCGATTTTGTCGGGTTTTTAGATTTTTTATTACTTAAATATTATTTCAATCTTACTTTGTTAAGTATATGATACGTATACATATATTTAGTAAAAATATAAAAAATTGAAAAACATATTATCAATTAAAATATTCTTATGCGAGAATTTTATTAGTTAACACATAATAACTATTTTTTAGTTATCTGTCAATAATTTTTCGTTCATATACAATTTTAAGCGAATTTAGTAATTAAACATAAAAATTAATATGATACCTAAATATTCATAACCACTTCACATTCGAAAAAGATATAACAATTTAATATATCTTAACATATGATATGAATATGTAAGAATAAAGAGATAGACGTATTTTAGTAACACTTGATAAGAAACTGATCATACAACTCATTATTTAAGGTCAATAAATATGGAGCGCTTCATATTCTATTAAAATTTATATCCCGCAAGAGAATCCCAAATATTTTTAGATATTTTTTAAATAAAACTTTATATAAAATCTTAAATAATATATATAAAAATTATATATTTATACGTGGGATTGATTCAGATTCTTTTATTCAATACCAAACCAAATCAAATCAAACCAAATCGAGTCGGATTTTTTAACCAGTTTGGTTTGACTTTTCGGTTTTGTGCCGTTTTTCAGTTCGGTTTGTACAACCCTATATTACATACATCATTAGCTTAGGACGACAAGAGTTAGAAGTTTTATTTATTCCCTTTGTTTCAATTTAGAGGGCATTTAGATTTGTTTTTAAGCTGGTCAATTTAGCTCTTAAATAATTTTAACTTTCTTTAATTTTTTGGCAAAGTCAAAAAGTACTTAAAATAAATTGGAAGCTGCTTAAAATAAGTCAAAAGCAATAAGCTTGGCAACCCCAACTTATTGTCTTTTGGATTAAAAGCTATTTCTACCGAAAAATAACTCTTTTTAACCAAATCCAAATGGGCTTATTAGATGATACACTTTCTATATTAGTCTTCCAAAAGGAATGAGACAGTAATTGGAAATAATTCAAATTTAAACTCTTCATATTATCCATTTTAATATTAATGGGAAGTTTTTCTAACCACGCAAATGATATGGCCTCAGAAAGCTTTTACCTCTTAAGCCTTTAATACCATAAATTTTAAAAGTCTCTTTTTTGTTTTTCTTAAACTCTGTGGCGAGTCAAACTACCTTGTGTAAATTAAAACGAAAAGGTATTTTCTTAAGTTTCATTCTTAGTGAAGCTAAGATACACAAATTGAAACAGATAGAACATTTGTACACAAAGCTCTTGCCACTTTGATAACTAAAGAGAATTAAATCTTATACATATTATGTGCAAAATTTACTTAAAACATTGTTTTAGAGGTTAATAGCCCAGTAGTTTCTTGGTGGGATAATTGCATAAAAAGCTACGACACTGTTATATATTAAATAGGATAAATCCATTGAATTTATCTAGAAATCGAACTGCTAATATAAACTGCTGATAGTTTGCTGTAAGGGTGCATATAGATTGGGTTGGTTCGATTTTTATCAAAATCAAACCAACCCAATAATATCGGTTTGGATTGGTTCGATTTTGTCGGGTTTTTGGATTTTTTATTATTTACATATTATTTTAATCTTACTTTGTTAAATATATAATATGTATTTAGCAAAAATATAAAAAGTTGACAAACATATTATCAATTAAAATATTCTATGCTAGAATTTCATTAGTTAACACATAATAATTATTTTTTTATTTGTCTGACAATAATTTTTTGCTGATATACACTTTCAGGCGAACTTAGTAATTAAACATAAAAATTAATATGATACCTAAATATTAATAACCACTTCACATTCTAAAAAGATATAACAATTTAATATATTTTAACATATGATATGAATATGTAAGAATAAAGAGATAGACGTATTTTAGTAACACTTGGTAAGAAACTGGTCATACAACCCATTATTTAAGGTCAATAAATATGGAGCACTTTATATCCTATAAAAATTTATATCCCACAAGAGAATCCCAAATATTTCTAGACATTTTTTAAAAAAAATTTAAATTATATATATATAAATTATATATTTATATGTCGGGTTAGTTCGAATTTTTTTAATTCAATGCCAAACCGAGTCGAGTTTTTTAATCAATTTAGTTTAACTTTTTGATTTGGTGCGATTTTTCGTTTCGATTTGTACACCCCTAATTTGATGTGTCAAACAATAATTTCATAGTAATTAACCGACAAGGACAACTCTTAATTTCTCGCGTGACAAGCAACGCGAACGCGATGAAGGAAAATGCCTGGCAGTGAATTAAAAACCAGAACATAACAGTCGCGACCCCATAAACAAAAAACGCCATTTTTGAGCTCCAAGAGAGGAAATTGAAGGGGAAACGCTGGGATATCATCGAGAAATCATCGGGGGTAAGTTTCTTGACCTTAATTCGTTAGTTTATCATGAAATCCTTGATTATTTCACTGAAAATGGGAGATTAAAGGTGGGTTTGAGCCCTAGGCCTAAAATTTAGGAAATTTTTTATTTGAATGGGCAAACGGAGTCCGATTTTGATAAATTTTATATGCACGGACTCGTATTGAGATAAGGAACCCGAATATATAAATTTCGTGATTTTTTGATAAGCGTACCAAAATTCGGATTTTGGCAACTTGTGGGTTTTGGTGTATTTTGAATGTTTTGATCGGGTAATGCCCAATTGGCCTATTTTGATGTGATTCTATTGATTTTTATCAGATACTACATCGGTGGAGTCCGACATTCGCGGCAAGAGGGTTGTCTCTTAGCGGTTTTGTACCGGAGTCGAGGTAAGTAGCTTGTCTAACCTTGTGTGGGGGAACTTTCACCCCTAGGATATTATGTGATAGTTTAAATGCCTTGTACGCGAGGTGACGGGCGTGTACATGCGCTGGTTGTTGAACACATACTTTACTTAAATTGCCCGATTAGTGATATCCCTGCTCTTAGCTGATTAAATTGATATTCTTACCCGGTAGTAGTTAGAAAAGCATGATTAGGTAGTATTTAACTGTCTAGTTGCCTAATTGTCTTACTTGAACTTCTTGATAATTGTTGGGACTAGTTTCGATGAAGTTGTAGTTAAGCATGTTATATTCTCTCTATGTATTTCTTATTTGTTGTGTTTGTGGACTGCGGGTTCGATTCCCGGAGATCCCAGGGCTGTGGGTTCGATTCCCAGATACCCGGAGTGGTATTGTTTGTGGACTCCGGGTTTGATTCCCGGATATCCTGAGTTATTGAGATATGGACTGCGGGTTCAATTCCCGGAGATCCTGAGTTATTGTTGTGGACTGCGGGTTCGATTTCCGGAGATCCCGAGTTATTGATATATTATTGAGATGTGGACTGCAGGTTCGATTCCAGGAGATCCTGAGATTTACTGAGACATGGGCTGCGGGTTCGATTCCCGGAGACTCAGGGGTACTGTTAATGGGACTGTGGGTTCAATTCCCACAGGTCCTGGACTTGTTATTTGAGTTTTGTTACTTGTTGTTAGCTTACTTGTAGACGGTTGTAGCAATCTCTTCATTGTTGTTATTTCGGAATTATTATCCTTTAAACTGCTTATTATTGTTACTATCCTTTTATTTTTGTTTCTTCTTAGTAGTGCCCTGACATTCCTCGTCACTACTCCATCGAGGTTAGGCTTGGCACTTACCGAGTACCGCCGTGGTGTACTCATGCTACTCTTCTGCACACTTTTGTTGTGCAGATCCAGGTACATCAGGACAGACTCATACCAGGTAATTCAGCAGCGCTTTGGAAGACCTCGAGGTATGATATGCTACGTCCATAGATCCGGAGGCCTTCTCTTCTATTCTGATCTTTTAGTTTTCCAAATATATATCACATTGTAAAAGTATTTTAAAAGGGGAAAGCGTGAAGGATGCAATAAGCCCTTTGTAAATTTTAATGTTTTATAGTATTAAAAGAATATGGATTGACCTTATTTGATCATGAATAAGCAAACATTTCCCCCAGATATCATTTGATCATGATTGCTAAAGAATTCCATCTTTTGCTTCTTTAGCATTATAATAATCTCTTTTGTTGTCATGACTTGGCTGATAAGTTGGACTTCCATACCAGAGAATGACTCAGTCAGTCCCTTTCTTCATTTTTATTTTATTATCCAGAAATTCATCACGCTAGCGTTAGACTACTTCTAAATGAACTTTTGCTCTTATAGATTGTTGTTTACTGGAGTATTATAATACAATAAGGTGAGACTTTTTCCACTCAAAACTCCAAACGAAGACGAACAAATTGCCTCCCAAAAAAAATATTATTTAACTATTTCTAATTGCTGAGTCTCGTGGAGCCACCCTCTAATTGAAAATTGAACCTTTTAAGTTGGACTTGGTTGACAACATAAATTGTTTGTCACCCCTTAATACTCAAAGCTGGATGGTTGTTACATGTTACATTGCATCCTATTGTTATTTTAAATATATTGGTTATTTTGATCGTTACTTAAATTTTATTGTATTTTAGCGTTAAATTCGTCATTACGTAACGACGAAAAGTCACTTTATAAAACAATGGATTTGGTGTGGTTGCGTTGTTAACTTAATTTTTTTTCTCTCGTCTTTCCCTTTCTTATTATGAAATAATCTTATTTTATTATTTATCCTGCTTTTTTATACAATAATTAATTCTATTTTGTTTCCTATTTTTTATTGGTAATGTTGCAAGTTTATTTTTTATATTGTTGGTGCTTGACATCATGAAATGACGGTAACGATACAATGTAACCAAGCGTTGTATTCATTAAATAATACATGTCCAATACAATATAATTGTGACGACCTGACTCGTCGTCTCATGTGTCACTCCTCTATTCCCCAATTTTATGCTTCTTCATATACTATTATCAGTATATGGTGTGTTAGGGTTGATTTGGATTGGTATTAGTAGAAAATGAGACACTTAGTCTCTTTAAGGAAGGCTTAAGAGGGAAAAGTGAACTGGACATTGACTTACGAGTTATAGGGCTCTAAAGTGATTCGGTTAGCTTCGAGAGATAATTTGTGAGTTAGGAGTGCAATCGGAATTGATTTTGGAGGTCCAGTGTAGAATTAGGCTTGAATTGGCGAAGTTAGTATTTTGAAGAATTCCGGTTGATGGGTGAAAATTTGATCTGAGGGTCGGAATGGAATTCTGAGAGTTGTTGTAGCTTTGTTAGGTAATTTTAGATATGTGTGCAAATTTTTAGGTCATTCGGACGTCGTTTGGTCGGGTTTTTGATCGGACGTGCATTTCTGTCATTTTTGAAAAACTTAGGCTTGAATTCAATGAGAATTGATGATTTTAGTGTTGTTAGATGTATTTTGAAGGTTGTAACATGTTTGAATGATCTTATGGGATATGCTGGTGCTTTTGGTTGAGGTCTCGGGGGCCTCGGGGTGATTTCGGATGGCTAACGGGATGAAATTTGGAGTTTTAGGATTTCTGATGTATCTGATATCTGGTATTTTCGCTTCTGTGGAAATGGACCACAGAAGCGGTTCCGCAGAAGCGAGAGGGGAAGCCGCAAATGCGAAAGGAGGAGCCTGGAGGTTTCCGCAAAATCGGACAGTCGGACCGCAGAAGCGGTCTCGCTTATGCGGGTGGGGATCGCAGAAGCAGTCCTTGGCAAGATTGAAGGAACCGCAGAAGCGGATTATGAACCGCAAAAGCGGTGTCGCAGAAGCGCAAAGTGATTGCAGAAGCGAAAAAGCTATTCAGAGGTATTAAAATTCTATCTTCGCGAATTTTTGAAAGAACCCAATATTTTTACTTCGGACTTGGAGGTTTTGGTGCGATTTTGGAGAGGGAATCAAGGGACTTCAATGAGGTAAGGAATTCTAAGCGTAAAACCTAAATCCCATGTGTTATTACATGAATTAAGGGTGAAAATCAAGGAATTAGAAGTAAAAAAATGATGGTTTAGTGCTTGAACTTAAGAGAGTTTAAAATTGGGAATTGAGGGGTCCAATGAACTTCTTATTTTGATAAATTTGATATGTACGGACTCGTGGCGAGATGAGAAATCTGGTACTGTAAATTTTATAATTTTTCGAGAAGTGTGCTCGGGGCCCGAATTTTGCTAGTTTCGAGATTTTTGCTATTTCTCAATTGATTTCGATTGGGTATTGTTTCCTTAGCATATTGTGATGTATTTTCTCTGATTTTTGTTAGATACGACGCACGTAGAGGTCGATTTGAGGGGCAAAGGCGTCGCGAGCTAGAGATTTTGCCGGTTCTAGGTGAGTAATACTTGTAAATGATATCCGGAGGGTTTGAAATCCTAGATTTTCACATCATAGTGATGTATTGAGGTGACTTGCACGCCGGATATGAGCGTGGGGTAGAGCACCATTAAGGATCGTGACTTGGTCTGTCCCGGTTGTTGATTTTACCGCGTATTCGACTGAAACTACTTGTCATCATCATAATTTGGGGTGATTGCCATGTTTGGGCTTCAACTATGTGAATCCTTCGGGGATTAATATTACTGATTTTGCATTACTTTGCATATTATTTGATCTCGGTCTAGGGTTTTAATATTGTTTTGCAAACTCAGCCATTTTCTAAGATTTGAAAACTTAAACAATATTTCATTGACGTATTAAGCTGAGAACTATCGTTTTAATATTGTCCAAGTGGCTTATGTGCATTTCTGGACTGAGCGTGGATCGGGATGCGCGCCGCATCAGTGTTATAGTAATTTTTGGATATATGGATGACTCGGGCTTGACGCTGCAATGGTGTTATATTGATATTGCGTTTGGCCTGTAGGAGCCCCTCTAGAGTCTGAACCCCCATAGTGAGCGTGGGTACACAAATGGATAGGGCTGCGCGTCGCAGTGGTCATATGCATTGCATTGCACCCATGCATTGGTTCCTGTTTGTATTACATAACATGACATTCAGCTCTCTCATTTCATTGGCATCCATGCTACTTCTTGCCTTTTTTACCAGACACCCTAGCATTATTTGTTAATGGAGTGTTGTGCCCGAGGGGCTGACTTATGTACTGACTTTCACAATCTGTTTTGCATATACTTGCTTAATTGTTGGAAAAGATATTTTCAAAAGAGGTATTAACTGAGCCCACATATTTTCTAAAGGATTTCACGGTTTTACTGTTTTCTCAAAGGGTTGCACTATTCTATATATTATGATGGAGTGTCTTACGTGATTTCTTGTTGCTCAGTTATTATTTACTCTTATTGCTCACTGAGTTGGAGTACTCACTTTATTCCCTGCACCTCGCGTGCAGTTATAGGTATTTGTTACCCGGTAGCGGGTTAGAGCTGATTGAAGATTTTGTTATCGTAGCTGAGCAAGGCGACCGCCGGCGTTCGCGACACCAGACTTCGTCTTTTGATTCTGAATGTTATTCTATGTATTATTGGCCCTGTAGTTGTGTTCAGATTTCTCTAGATGTTCGTGACTTGTGACACCCCGCTCGGGTTGTGTTGGGTTGTAGATATCTATTATTATTGTCATTAAGTTGTATCTACCTATTCATTTATGTGTATTTTTTTTTTTTTGAAAGAGGCGTCGTTGTTCTGTTGGCTGGCCTTGTCTTCACGAGAGGCGTCATCACGATCGGGTTTAGATATTGGGTCGTAACAATATTACATACAATATGAAACAACATGTAACAGCTATCCAAACAAGCTATAAGATATATATTCTATTAATTTATCAAGACAAAATTTCTGTATTTCCCCCTATCAATTTGGTGGACATCTTTGCTCATGTATTATGAAAAATAAGAACACGAGAAGTAAACATTAATAATGTTCCTTTTCTTAATACTGGCATTTGCTTACGTATTATTAGTTGCTTTTGCTGACCAGATGATAGCTCGTATCAGTACAAAGATATATATGATAAATTAATCGCATTATTGCAAGTTTCTAAAGATCTCTAATATTGGATTTATTATAGTAAATAGACAGGCGAAATTGGACCAGCAACTTTAATTAGTTTCGTGCAACCTTTCAATGTTAGACGAGTAATGATATGGTGCATGTTAAATCTTTTGTGAAGTTTTATAAAGTCAAAAGGAAACGAAGGTATCGTAGGAAACCAAACGGAGGTCGAACTACGCAGCTGGATGATTAAATCCAAGTCATTTCTATATAAAAGGTTATTAAATGCCAAAATAGGTCACATCAAATTAAGTGCCCGCAAGGGTTGGTTGGGCGTAGGGGTGTGCATTCGATTTATCGATTCCATTTTGACTCCTATCGATAATTACTTATCGATTATCGATTTGTACAACTGCTTATCGTTATCGTTTCAATAAGGTTTCGATTTTTTCGATTTCATTTCTCGATGAACCAATAACAAATAATCGATTCGATTTATCGATAAACCGATTCGAATGCACACCCCTAGTTTGGGCGTGAGGTTTCTCCCTTGGAAGATTTGGGATCTATTTCCCTCGCCAACAATCTCTTTGGTCAGAGTTCGTCGCATTAGATTTGTATAGTATGATTTATATCTTATGTGTGGTTTGCGAGTTATTACACAGTGAACAAGTTATCCGATATGCACCCGAAGGATAGTGACAAAGGGTTTTCGTGGGAATTTTCTAGGGATATTATCATTTTTATCCCACACTAGAAACTATTTACAACTGATAGTCCAAAAAATATATAAAATATTCTAATTTTTATATACTTTTTCGACTATTAATTTTAGGGAGCTATATAGTGTCATTTTTCTAATTTTTTAAAAAAATCCGCTGAATAGTACTTCCATAAATTAAATTCCCAATTAAGAAGGAAAATATATAAAGTAGTGATGCACACGTGAATATAGTAAGTTCTGGAAGTCCCCTCCTTTTACTCCATTGACTTTCTCAACCAATACTTAGTTATCAATCTGGATGGATGAGCTTTGATATTTTCCAATCGTCATCTTCCAAGATAAGACGTACTTTCAAATAAACACTGGTAAACTATTTTATTTTTGTAGCTAAATGAATTTATTTACCAATATTAATATGTACAATGCTCCAGCCTCATACAACTTCAACAACTCAACATCAGTAATAAAGCTTAAAGATAAAAATTCATTTATGCTATATTATTCACTTACTTGCAGAATCTGCCCAACTAACATTCTTGGTGTCTTCTATTGCTGTTGAAATAGTCTCCTGTTTCGTTCATTCCATAGATGATATTGTCAATCTGTATAGTTGTGCAGCTGTAGTAGTGTTTCCTTTTGCATTGTCTTCTGTCCATCGTATCTCCCTCTGCCACTCCATCGCAGCTTACTCCATATGCTTTCAGCTACTCCACATCTAAACATAAAGTGATCTATAGTCTCATCTACATCATTAAACATAGGCCAGTTTAATGCATCCATCTGCTATCCCCCACGGAGCCTACTCCTTGTAACAAAGATCCATTTTGGAGCCCCTAAGTTAGTTTCTTCTTCTAAGTTACTTTTTGAAACTCTCCTCTCATGGCATTATATAGCTTCTTGACACACAAATAATTCCAAGAGGCCATGTCCTGCATATTCATTTCTGCTGCTTCTACATATATATCCCTTGGCTTTAATTAATGATCTTCTGGACCATCCAAGATGCAGTGTTTGGAGTGCTTTCCCACACTACTTGTTTCTTTCCATAATACACGTGAATCCATGGGACCTGCAACTTGTCCTTTTTCTTACACAGATTCCGTAGCAGTTTATAAATTGCAGCTCTATTCTAAGTATATACATCAAGTACATTGTATCCACCAACAGTCTTTGGGGAACATACTTTCTCCAATGATAGCAAAGCTTTTTTTTATGCTTCTACTCCCCTGTCCATAGAAAAGCTCTACAGATAGTTTCTATCTTTTTTATCAGCTTCCTAGGCATCGGAAAAAAGACAACCGAATTCTTCGAGAAATGACACATCAAGCGGATACTCTCCACCCCATATCAACCCGCAGCTAACGGTCAAGTTGAGTCCTCCAACAAAACAATACTGAACATACTAAAAAAGAAGCTCGAAGAAGCCAAGGGGCTATGGCCCGAATTATTACCCGAAGTATTATGGGCATACTGAACTACACCCAAATCAAGCATGGGGAAACACCGTATTCGCTGGTCTACGGAACTGATGTCGTTATACCCGTCGAAATCGAAGAACCTAGTTTGAGATACTCCAATACTAGTGGAGCAGACAATGACGACAGCATGTTACAAAACCTAGACGAAGCCGAAGAACAAAGAGATATAGCCCATATAAGAATGGCCGTCCAAAAACAATAACCAAAAAGATATTACAACAAGAAAGCCAGAATAAGATCGCTTAGAACCGGAGACTATGTCCTCAAAGCCAAAACGCTGGCATCAAAAGATCCGAACGAAGGAAAGTTAGGAACTAACTGGGACGGGCCATACAAAATCACAGCAGCAGCGAGCAAAAGAGCATTCCAACTAGAAACAATGGAGGGAAACCTACTCCAAAACAATTGGAACATCGCCCACCTCAAACACTTTCACTTCTGAAAGGCGTCTCTCAAATTGTACTCTTTTTCCCTAGCTCGAGTTTTGTCCGAATTGAGTTTTCTCGGGGAGGTTTTTAACGAGGCGATGAAGGGGATGCCCGGTGGAACAAGGAACACAAGTTCACCATATCGGCCCACCGATACGATCCGTAGGCCAACATAGTTAATGGAATACTATAGATTCTCCATTTTTCTCCATTGTATGATTCTCCATTACTCTCCACTATATGAACAAGAGCTCCGTTACACGAACAAGAAATAGTCGATACTCCACGATGGGTACTACTTTAACGACAGTCGAAGCAACATCTCAATGGCTAAGGCCATCGACCAGTTCGACCTAGGGGGTGGGCATAAAATCCGAAAAAGCGAATTCCGAAATCCGAATTGAATTTATTCGGTATTTCGGTTTCGGTTTTTTTCGGTATTTCGGTCTAATTCGGTATTGCAATTTCGGTATTTCGATATTTCGGTACGGTCCTCGGTATTAAAATTCTGAAATTTTGATATTTCGGTGTACCGAAATACCGATTTTTAAAAGACATTTTCTTAATAACCCAGCCCATTGCCCATCGCCCCGGCCCCAATGCCCAAGCCCAAACCCTTCTTTATTTAATTCCCAGCCCCAACCCAACGCCCCAGCCCACTCTAAACTCTAATTTCTAAGGGTTAGCTTAGCTTAGTTGGCTATATGAATTCTTTTCATCATTCCTCTTATCCAGTCTTAGTTTTTTTGCAATACTAAATACTTATGTCTATTGAAGAATCAGGATCATGTGTATGCCATGAGTTCAAATAAAATCTCATTTATGCTCTTCTGAACTCACTATTCTTCTTCTTCTTTTGTTATCAGCTGTTATTAGGGCGTTGGACTTGCTAATTTAGGCAACACATGCTTTCTAAATGCGGTTTTGCAATCTTTCATGCACACAGTGCCTTTGCTTCAGCTCCTTACGTCGAATGATCATACATCGCCATGTGATAGTAAGGATTAACAAAGAATTTACTTTTGTTTTAAGCCGCTTTGAGTTATTTCAGTGTATTTGATTGTCTCAAATTCTCTATTCTTTATAGTTCAGAACAGATTTTTCATTCTTTCACAGTGATAGTTTCAGTTGTGCATGTGCACTGTTAGCATTAATTATTCAGTGACTATTAAATCGAAACCGTACCAAAAGCGTACCGAATTAAAATAAAAAATACCGAACCGAAATATTTTGGTACGGTATTTGGTATACACAATTAATAAACCGAATACCAAAATACCGAATCGAAATTCTTAAATACCGAACCGAAATACTGAATGCCCACCCCTAGTTCGACCTAGTTCGAACCATGACGGATACTACTTCGACGATAATCGAAGTTACATCCTAATGGCTAAGACCATCGACCAGTTCGATCTCGTTCGAACCACGACGGATACTACTTCAACGACAGTCAAAGTAACATCCCAATGGCTAAGGCCATCGACCAGTTTGATCTCGTTCGACCCACGATGGATACTACTTCGACGATAGTCGAAGTAACATCCCAATTGCTAAGGCCATCAACCAGTTCGACCTCATTTGAACCACGACGGATACTACTACGACGACAATTGAAGTAATATCCCAATGGCTAAGGCCATCGACCAGTTCGACCTTGTTCGAACCACGATAGATACTACTTCGATGACAGTTGAAGTAACATCCCAATGGCTAAGGCCATCGATCAGATTCGACAGTGGTCGAACCATGGATCGAAAACTCGAAAAACGAAAAAGAATCTCTACGAAGACTAAGCATTACAAAAAACAGACGAAACAATAAAGATAAAAGTTATATTAAGACAAAAGTTATGTTTACATTCGCCCCCACGAGCGGATCCAAATACAATATACAAACCGAAAATACATATACAAAAGGTCAATGAACAAAAGGTCAAGATTGGCCATAACCCCCCGACTGATAAGCAACGTCATACCAAGGGTCAGAGTCAAGATGGTTGACATCTTCGGAAGCAAGCTCGCACCTATCGGGAGAGCAACAATCGTAACCGCAAACTTCACGAGCGGTATAAGCCTCGTCTCTTTGTGCTTGGACTTCTTCCTCAGTAGCCCGGCCAACAGCACGAAGCTCGCTATACACATCAAGCTTGGCCTTCACGAAAATCCACTTCTCAAAAGCATTACTACGTGCAGTCTTTTTAGGTGAGGGACGAGAAGTGGAAGGACGTGAAAGCCTACGAATCTCTGCCGCCTTGGCATCAAGTTCGGCAGTCAGCTCTACCACCCTCTATTGCAGGTCTGCGTTCTCCGCCGCCACCCCCGGCTCAATTGGCGCTCATCATCTTTGGATCTGAGGAGCTCCTCTAATTCGCTGTTGTGGGCTACGACCCTCATCAGCTCGATGTCCGCCTCCTCCAGTTTGGCTCCTCTATGCTCTGATTGGGACTGCCCCCGATCAACCTCCGCGCGATATTTAGAGCGGTACTTCTTGTGTTTCTTTAACATTTTCTTAAAGAGGGCAGTCCGTGTCCGCTCACGGCGTCCCCTTTCTACCTCCAAGGCAAGGGTCGGTAAGAGACAGAAAAGCAAAAGTAAGTATATTCCAAACCTATCCGACAATACATGAAAGGAAGAAAGGAAATAAAAATACATGTAGGGCCATGCTCGATACCCTACGGACAACTCCGCGTCGCCCACCGTACTGAGCGTCCAGCTTTTGGGGGCTGCACACATTAGGGTGAAGGCCGAAATGGCCTGCTCACTGTTCGACAAGAGGATAAAAGTCACCATAATTGTAATGCGATGGTCAGAGCCGTCTGTTGCCATCTCTACGTGGGTAAGACCACCCACAAACTTGTCGACATTTTCCTGAGCAATGTCGGAGTCCGACCCTTTCGCCACACCACTAGGTTCTTCAACATTGATGATGGCTCTCCCCCGACTACTCGCACAAGGCTAACACCTGGAGTGGCACCTTTGTGTTGAGCTGACCTCCCCGAGAAAATAGCATCGGCCATGAACGCAGGTTTAGTCATTGGCCGAGGTACCTCACTCCTTCTGGCTTCAGTCGCTACTGCCTTGCCTTTTTCGAGCCCCATCCGTTTCGTCTCTGGCGACTCCTCGCCATCAGAGGGTTCGTCCCCTGGGTGAGGAGCTGGAACCAATGGAGTTGGCTCCCATGTGACCAAGGTCGTGGAAGTAACCCCTTGTAAAGGAGCAGGCGAAGGATTCCTTTAAGAGGACTCAGCCAACTTGTCTTGGTCATCAGAGGCAGTATTAGCTCGCCTAGAAACAGGGATTGCTGCCTTTTTCCTCGAAACCCACGAATTGTTGCAAAAAAAAGAGGGGATGAATAAGTGGAGTCATGAATTGTGCACGATAGAAATTGGAAATTTACCTGAAGAGACTCTTGGCCGTAGCGCTGCATAAAGGCAGGCCAAGTACGGGTCCCCTCCGCGTGAGGTAATAAGCCAGCAACCCATCATCTAAGATTAGCAACGGGCCAGGGTGGATGAGCCATAGCTGCAACACAAAGGGTTAGAACAGAAATGGTCGAAAATGAAAATATGTAATAGACTGCGACACTTACATTTTGGATTCCACCTCTCCGGAAATCCGACGGGGTTGGAGACCAAGTGATCGGTCCTAACGAAGAAGTACTTGCGCCAAAACCTACGGTTAGCCTAATCGTCGGTCTTGACCACTAACCCCCTCGTACCACGGCCCCGCAAATGTACCATGGTCCCCCTCATATAACAAGCGTTGAACAGCTACAGGAGGTAATGGATTGTAATGCCATACCCCGCCAACTCCGCATACTTAGTTAACAGCCGGAGTATCTTTAGAGTATACGGCGTAAGCTGAGGCGGGTAGATATTATAAAATCAGAAAAACTCCTGTGCCAAGGGAGAGAAGAGAAGGTTGTGACCAATCATGAACGAATATCATAAAAGTCCCAAAACCCTGGCCAGTGAACGGTCATGTAATCCTCCGCAGCTGGGATTATCTCCACGTGTGCCGGTATATTATATTTAAAACGGAGGTTATCCAAGTGGTTGTGCAACGATTTGGAAGACTCCAAGATCGGAACAGCAGAATCCTTGTTAAAATCATGCCGAGATGAGGTGCATTGTAGCAGCAATGCCTCCACGGTAAGAGGACTCATACCTCTTTTTCCTCTGGCCCGCCGCTATCAAAAGACAATGGCGTGTTCGCTAGAGCAGCTGTCGGAATCATCTCATTACCACGACGAGGATTAGGCATGGTGGTGATAAAGAAAGAGCTATGCACGATACAGGGAAAGATAGTTCTCAGTCAAGAAAAACACACCGGGAGAAGGAAGTGTGTGCTAGAAAGGGGAGTGTAAATGATCAAAAGTTTGGGTCAAGTTAAATCCCACCCCTATTTATAAGGATTGAGAAGCGCAAGAATCGAAGAGGCAGAATTTGAACGAATGCGGGAAACCAAGCACCAGAGCCATTGAGTTCCCTCCTCGAAAATATGTGAAATGATGACGTTTGCAGACGCTGATGTCACATTAGGAAAGGCGCCACGTTTTGACGACCTGACAAGTCATGATAATTTCCTCTCATATATCACATTCCGGTCCCTTGGCGGGGTCAAACTCTCCAAAATTGAAGGTGTTAATTTCGCCTGTCGAGGATGCACCTCGCTGCGACCCCGACGAACGGAGGGACTAACTGTATGGGGTCGAATTTGACCGACCACTT
Source organism: Nicotiana noctiflora (assembly GCA_032618575.1). Taxonomy (NCBI): domain Eukaryota; kingdom Viridiplantae; phylum Streptophyta; class Magnoliopsida; order Solanales; family Solanaceae; genus Nicotiana; species Nicotiana noctiflora. Next base: position 41,671 of record JASVEL010005545.1, read on the forward strand.
GCCAAGCAAGCATGATCAACCGTGTATACAGAGGTCTAACTAAAAGGACGACCCAAGGACAATAGAATGGATGACCATGCAATCATGTCGGCACCTTAACTGCGTGTACTTTATCTTTGTCTTATACTACTGTCTGGATGTTTTATGGAGAGTTAAAATGAAACATCCTCGCTATATAAGGGAGGTTCTCCGTTGTGTAAAGGCATTAGATCATTATTATTAATAATTTTTTCTCTCTCTATAACAGATTCTCTCCCTCTTTCTCTCTCTCTATCCGATTTACTTTTTCATTTCAATAATATTTTTGTATTATTTCATTCCCCAGTTCTTCGAATTATTATGCAACAAAGGGCGAAACGTATCCTAGACTCAATTATTTCCGTTTACGATTTATCCCTGTTTGTATATTGATTGATTTCCTTAAATATTGTTCGATAACATTTTAAGTCAAACAAGTAATTTTAAACATTAGCAGAGAATTGTTAAAGTGAGATTAGCAGAAATAAGAGGACAAAGAAAAGGAGATCTATAAAATTCCATCCCATCATTGCTGGAGTTGGCAGAAAAATATTTGACTTTGAAAAATAAGTTTCTACTTTTATCAGTTGTCACGACTAAGGATCGGATTTACACTGTACATTGACAATATATTACATATATATATAAAGTAGTAAATTTTCTGATATATCGTAGTGGATACTTTGGCTGACTAATCTCAATTTTTGTGAATAATTACTTACAACAACAATAACGATCCAGTAAAATCCTGTGTATGCAGACCTTGCCCCTACCCCGAAGGAGTAGAGAGACTGTTTCCGAAATACCCTCGGCTCAAGAAGATAAAAAGACAAAAGGGGACAATTGTATGGGGGTGAATCGAATGTAGAATGAGGCGAGTATGTATATATGCACGACCAACTCAGACGCAGTACAGGCTGAGCCCGCCTCCTTATGAGGCCGACAACATTTGGAGACGTCCTCCCTAATGGCCGCTGTCACACCTCTTTTTTGCGCACCCTCAAGGATGCAAAGAGTTTTTCCAATTAAAGGACAATCGAAATGGGATTTATTTAATTAATTCAGAGTCGCCACTTGGGAGATTTATGGTGTCCCAAGTCACCGGTTGAATCCCGAATCGAGGAAAAGAATGACTCTATTTAACGGTCCGCGAACCAGAAATCCGGATAAGGAATTCTGTTAACCCGGGAGAAGGTGTTAGGCATTCCCGAATTTCGTGGTTCTAGCACGGTCGCTCAACTGTCGTGTTTGGCTTATCTATCCGCTTTTTACAATTATGTACTTAGTGCAAGTTAATATCCCTTTACCGCTTTTATTATTGGTTATGGTTTACGAAAGAGAAAGTTGCTTAAAAATATGCTTTCGAATCACGTCACATGAAATGCACCCGGATCCTCGACATATTCTTATTCAACATTTCGGGGTTTGGATTCGGGTCGCATGAAATGCACACCCGTATTTAAGAAGATAGAACTAAAATATGCGCCCGGATCGACTACTTATTTACACTGTTGAGAAGGGCGTGATATTCGTTAAGAAGCGACGCATCTCAAAATCTAAGTATTTTATATGTACATTTATGAAGGTCGTGCGATTAGTGTAACTATTGGGCGAGGCGCACCTTTGATTCAAATCTAAAGCGAACTACACCCCACTATATTTTGCTTAGGAGTTGATTCCAAATTATTTAAAACTTGCTACGAACCACACCACATGAAATGCGCCTGTGGTTCCTGACATGCTTTATTTGCTCTTGCCCGAAATTGGGGTCGGGTCACATGAAATGCACCCCCGACTCCTTTAATCTAGCTACATCGTGTAATTAAATAATGATGAACCGATTTCTACAATACGATAACTCCTACCCAATTATAACCGGTTCGAGTAAATATGCTCCTAGCTAACTAAGTGAACAGATTCGAGACCATGGTGGACGATTATGTGAAAGTAAAATTTAATTCGAATTCAAAGAATCCTCACAGAGCCATTGGCATCTAAAAAAAATCCAAGATATCATTCCTTACGGGTGTTTGAATTCTCTTAGACTTCTTCTTCTAGATGACCAATCTCAATTTTAACACAAGGTTGGGTACTAGCAGTCTTGGAAGTCTTATGTCATGGGATTCATTTCATAAACTGAAACTAGAAATGAATCAATGAAATGAACCAATCCATTTTAAACGGGCTAATGCATTCTAATGCTTGTAATAGGATTGAATCAGCAACATCGAATTAATTCTTTATTTCAGATTTAATTTCCATGTCAAGCAAACCACAATCAAACATTTGTTCTAGTAAAGCTAAGAGAGTGTTCATACGACTACAACAGTCCGACAATCCCTAATTACAGCTCGAACATTCCTTGATTAACAACAACTGAAAGTAGTTCTATCAACAATAAAATATGCTAATGGACAAAATATGCTAATGGACACTACTCAGATGAATCAAAACAGCACTCTATTTACTGCCAATTTGAGGGACGCACTGAGATGAACTACGAATGTGTACCTGGAATAGGAAACGGGGAGAAGAGTAAGCAATGACGAACAGCCAAGCAACCAACAATATAGTAGTGACCACAACAACCAAGATTGATCCCAGAAAACAGATTCCACAGGAGAAACCAACGGCCAAAGCTCAAGTACTTCAAAGAAACCAATAAACAGAGAGTTCTAAATCAAGAGAAACCTCTACCCTTCTGAACTGCCTTCAAAAGATTCGTACACCCAACTGATCGATCCACAATTAAACGCAAACAAACGATCCCCAAATACCCAGAAATCTCTGCCTATCACCTATCCCGAGTGTGAAACAGGGGCAAAGAATCCTAGAACCTTTTAGTTTAGAATCAACTGGAAAAAATGCAACTCAAGCTGGATACTCTCCTGTAAATCTCTCTATGTGTTTCGAAATGTATTTCTTGCTGTGTGTATCCCTCTCCCCCCTGTTTTTTCAGAATATGTATTACCTTTCTCTCTATGTTTCAAAGTATTCTCTCTTTCTATGTGTTTCGGAATGTTCTCCAAAAAATCTTTCTAATGTATGCTCTGTAAACCCCCGAGAAGAAAAAAAAGAGCACCCCTCTATTCTGTTCAAACCTTATACTTATAGTTGAAAAGCCAATGACACTCTAAAATACAATAATCAGCAGACCCACCCTGCCCATACTCTTCTCTGCCAGCCCAGTAGATTCCCCTGGGCAGACCCATCCCTCTGCCTAGCCCATGCTCTGCCAGCCCACTAACAAGTGCCTTATACCATTATTTAATCAATCAGTGCATTGGAAGTCATGACATTAACATTCAGGCGTGCCCTCCCTTAGTGATATTGTACCCATGTGATTCCTACTCAACTGCCAGTGTTTTACACAGTCATCCGCCCTCATTAAGCTATTACTTTACTTAGTTCACAACAGGCCCATCAGCTTAATGCTTTGCAGAACACTACCAGGAGTACGATTCACGGTCCTATTTTCTTTTTAATTCAAACAATCAAACCAATTCAGTTCCTATTTCATAATGACCAATCAATCAACCAACCAATTTAACTCCTAACGGCTATTCAATCAATGCTAGTGAACAAGACCTACGAAACTACTCGACCACATTGATTAGTCGACGACAACATACACAATTGACAACAAATGAGCGACCTACAGTTTGATTCAATATGCTTCAAGCAGAATCGAGGAACCAATCGAATACGAATTAAATGCTTGACGACCTTAATCGAACTGAATATACGATTCATTTTAACTACTGAAAACAGAAGGAATCAACCAAATAAAAGGTCCATTGAAGATGGCCAGCATAATTTAAAGGATGAATAGAAGAAAAAGAACAGGTTAAGCAAACTAAACTAAACATTTAGTTAGACATTAATTACCAATGACAGCCGCACAAACGGGAAAGGCTCCAAAGCTTTATACTCGACGGACCCGAGCTCGCCTCAGACTTTGCTTGCTTTGAGGTCGAACGAACCTTAGTCGAAGTGTTCTTAAATAAAAACACTTCGATTAAGGCCCATTAGACCCCAAATCTTTGATTCATTGGACGAATTTTAACATTTGATTTTCTAGGGTTCTTGAGGGTCCAAATTTGGGGCTTTACTGGTTCTGGTTAGATTCGACGGAAATCAATGGGGGTTATGGTGTGAGGGAGGTCCGGTAAGGGTATGGCCTGAGTTTGGGGTCAATTAGAGTTGGTTGAAGTTCGACTCGAATCTTCAAATGAAGATTCGAGAAGTTCCAGATGGATTCGACCTAAGCCATGCACGGGGTTGGGATGGGGAGGTTGAGACGAGTGTGTGGTGTAAAAATGGGAGTGATTGGCCTACCGGAACCGCCGTGAGGCGATTTCCGGTAGGCGGTGGGCGGTGGTTCGACGGTGGTATTCCATCGCCTCTGAGAGAGACAAAGAAAGGGTCTGGGTTTGAGATGGGGTAACAGGCCTCTTGGGTATTAAAATTAACCTTTTAATCCCAGCCGTTGGATCGTAAGATTTAACGGTCGTGATCATTCCCCTATGAGTAGATGGACCGGGTCACGGGTTAGGCGGGGTGGATCTGGGTTGTTTGGATCAGGTGTGCAATTTTTGGGCTTTAATTCTGATCCGTTGGATCATGACAACCGACGGTCTAGATCACTTAGAGGCAAAATCAAATGGGTTAATTGGACCAGGCGAGACAACTTTGTTTTGGGCCCAAATTCTTTACAAAATTAGCCCTTTGTTCTACTAGCCATCTCTAAAAATAAAAAATTTGGGAGATAAAAACATGCCTGTTAGTTTAATACTCAAAAAATGAAATCAACTAATTGACAAAGAACACAAAAGAAAAATGCACATTTTGTAATTTTCTGTTTTAACCATTTTACGGTTACTTAATTCCTATGAACTCAAAATTAGTTCCTACACGCCCACAGCACCTATTTTTGTATTATTTAATTTTTTTTTTTTTTTATTTATTTATTTATTTAAACAAATAGTCATGTGCACGCAAATGCAAACAATAAGAAAAATAACAGAAAATCTACGAAATATTGCAAACAACACCAAATTATTTTATTTTAAATTTTGGGAGTAATTCTCATGTAGAGCAAAAATCACGTGCTCACAGTTGCCCCTCTTTGCGCGGAAACATGAAGAGTTTTTCGCGCAAAGATAAGTGAGCGGATACGAGCGATTTTTGCCCGTTAGAGCACTCCGTCTGAAGCATTTTTTTGGAAAAGTTTGACCGAACCTTTGCTTCAGAAGGTCTCCTACATATCCCTGGCTAAAAGGGAATCAGGTCAATGTAGTTCGGGAAGTTTTGGTAGCTGGGACTACCGTGACTGCTGTGATCTTGCTGTTACTGTTGTTGTTGCTGTTATCACTGCTTACCGATCTCCTCATTACATCGTGCTAAAATAAAACAAGAAGCTAGGCTAGCCTACGGATCGCATGATCCTATCTATCTTCAACTTGCTTTTGCCGCCTTGCTTTTTTGTTGGCTTGATTGTTTCTTCTGATGTTTCTTCTCTTCTGCCAATTGTTATTTCGGCCTATCTTGATTGCCGAACTCCGACCATTGGTCCCTTCCTTGTGATCTTCGAACTATTCTGCTTCGAACTCTGAAGCTATCTTTCCGACCCTTGTTGCCTTCCTTTGATTATGAACTTGGATTCATGCTGGGGATTTCTGTTATACTCTACTGCTTCCTCAAACAACTTCGAAAGTAAATTGCCACTCCATTCTTCAGGCGGGCTCCCTGACTTCAACAACATCTTTTGAAAATAACTCGCCATTCCTCTCTTTAGGCGGGCTCCTGACTTCAACAACATCTTTTGAAAATAACTCGCCATTCCTCTCTTCGGGCGGGCTCCTGACTTCAACATCTTTTGAAAATAAATCGCCATTCCTCACTTCAGGCGGGCTCCTGACTTCAATCATCAACTTTTGAAAATAAATCGCCATTCCTCTCTTCGGGCGGGCTCCCGACTTCAACAACATCTTTTGAAAATAAACGCCATTCCTCTCTTCAGGCGGGCTCCTGACTTCAATCATCAACTTTTGAAAATAAATCGCCATTCCTCTCTTCGGGCGGGCTCCCGACTTCAACAACATCTTTTGAAAATAAACGCCATTCCTCTCTTCAGGCGGGCTCCTGACTTCAACAACATCTCACTAACTCCATCCCATCCATGTCGCCTTCCTTTGCTTCCTGCACCACTTTCTTCTTCCTGCATCGCTTCTTGGGCCATCCTATCTTCCGAATTACCTTGTTTTGGAATTGCTTTCCTCCCGGGTTGTGTTATTTTTCTCTCGACTGCTGGGGATGTCTTTGGAACTAATTACTTACCTGCTGGGGTAATGCTGCTGGGAAAAATCTTCTTTATTTCCTCCTTTTTTACTTCCTTCAGAACCTTTATTCTCTCTCGAGATCGCTGGGGGTTGAAGTGTCATCAGCTGGGGATTACCCTGTCGGGGGATCCCCTTTCCTTCTCCCTCTTCCCAAACCTCCTTCGGGGCTCGCGCTTCGCTCCCTTGAAAAACTTGTAGGATATAATGCTGCCGGTGAAATCTCGAAATCAATGTTTCATTTTCCGAGGACTGCTGGGGGTGATACCGGCCTCTTGCCTTTCTGAACGCAAGCTTCCTCGTCTTGTCCTGTCTGTTGGGGGTATAATTTCATCTATCACAGCTTGTTGTTTTCTTTCTTTCAAATCTGCTGGGATAACCGGGTTCAAAGATCATTTCCTCGCGCTATCTGGCTTCTTTCCCTAACCAAGTATTTGGTTTCGAGAAAATTTTCGCAACAGGAGAAAATTTTCTGCCCCAGTTTGAGAATCTTCTTCGTGGCATGCTTTTCTGCCAACAACCCCTCTTTTTCCTGTTTCAAATCAAAGAAAAATTGGTTAGTTTTAAAATGTGGTGGTTGGTTGTGGTGCTCCTGCTGGGGATGGTTCTCCTCCTCTTTCCCTGCTCTGCGTTTCATTATCAGAACTTGCTGGGGATGTTATTATTTGATGATGGGACTTCCTTTCTCCCTTTACCACTCTGTGTTGTCCAGCCACCTCGGAACTTGTTGTAGATAACACTGTTGGTGGATTTTTATTTCCTCGAAATTGGTGTTTCATTCTTCTTGAAGGCTGTTGAGGATGACATTGGTTCGAAGACCGTTTTTCCTTCTTCCCCAAGTGGGTATTGACTTTCAGAAAATTTTCGAACTGAAAAGAAAATTTTCTGCCCCAGTTTAATGATCTTCTTTGCACCATACTTCTTTGTCGTCAATGGCGTTTCCTTGCCTTGCATAATAATTGGACAATTGGTGGCAAGTTTTGAAGTCATTTCTCACTATGTTTTGACTAGACTGGCTTTGATGGAGAGTTTTGACAAAAGGAGAAAGATAAAAAGAAACAAAAAAAAATAGACGACATGGGAGGACTGACTCTCTAACCAGAAACAACTATAAAAACTTATCAAACGCGGATACCAACTCTACTGGTCATGACATGCACATATGGCCTACCCTCCGTCGTTAATTTCCTTTCACGATTTCTGTCTCGTGATTTCCATCTGATTATCACCTTTATTCGACTTGTAGTGCCCGAAGGGTTTTCACTTTCAAGCCTCTCTCATTTTGATTTTCTCTCAGCTTTCGTCGTCTTATGGTGCCTGTGAAGGTTTTCACCGGTAAGACTCTCTCATTTGTATCACTTTTAGCTGGGGATCGGGGTGTCACTGCTAAGACTCTCTCGTGTTTCCTTTCTGCTGGGAATCAGAGTCTTTTCTGCTGAAAATCAGAGTGTTATATTCCGATAGGACTCTCTCACTCGCCTGACGTGGCATCTTTTGAAGACTGATCAGAAGGTCTTTCTGGACCGTAATGTGGGATTTGGATAGGGCTAGAAAGAAAGGGTATTGAAGGCTCAAAACAAAATCAGTTTTGGGTTCAAAATTTACAACCTTCGGACCTAAATTTTTATAATCAACACAATTTTTCTTTGCCCCGGTTTTTCTTGTGGAATTTTTATTACTTTATTTACACTATGACCGAGCTGTGAAGCGCCTACGTATCCTCTTTAAGGAATCAGGTCAAACGTAGTTCCCAATTCCTCTTTTTCAAGTTTCTTTTTTTTTTTTTTTTTTTCACACATTTTTCTTTTTCTTTTCTTTATCTCTTTTTGTTGTTTTCTTTTTCTTTACTTTTCTTTATCCCTTTCTTCTTTTGCCTTTCAAACTTGTGTTTCTAGTCTTTGCAACTAATTCCAAAGGAGGGGATGAAAGAATTTAAAATAAGGCTCAAAGGGTTGACGATGGATAAAGTGTTTAGATAGCAGAACAAAATGCCTTCGTCATTCCAATCTTCAAAACATGCCAAGTGTAAACAACACAATTAACATTCGTCATATCTTTAAAGCACGGTTGGACAACACTGTCATTTTCATTATTGTGAATGACCCCACGTCGATTTGGCCAGCTTGCCTTTAACTGTTTCCTTTTTAGTTGCCCCGGTTTCACATGACTCGGGATCCAAATAATCTCAAATTGTTTTTATTTCCTTTAAATGACCCGATCATCTTCCAATTGCTTCATGATTAACTTTTAGAATTAAGCCACAATTATGTGTGCGCATGTCATGTCACTAGATTCGGCGTTTGAGCACAAGACAAATCTAAAGGGTAAACAGAACTAAACAGATAAAATGACCGGAAGAACAAAAGACCGAAAGCTTCATTAAACTAATGACGAAATGGTTCAATGACAAAACAAGCAAAACAAACTAGAGTACAGCCCTGAAACAAAACTGGGCAGGACCAAAGCAAACTGCTAGGACAAAAGGGTTTGACCACAAGAAAACCCTGAAAATAACTCGGATAACAAAAATGACCACAAAAACGAACCACCAAAGCTCCATCTAGCTGACCGAAAGATGGAGTATCTTCCCAATTTCCAAGCACAACATTTTAGCCACTAAGTTCTGCATCAATATTGCCAAGGCTGCCAACTGCTTCAACATTTTTAGCTCCAGTCGGTACACCCCCAGGGGATTTGTGTGCCCCATGTCATCATCATCGACCACAATCAACCACCCTTTTTGAATCATTCTTTCTATTTCCTTTTTCAAGGTACGGCAACTCTCGATATCGTGCCCTCTGACATTGGAATGGTATGCACATCGTGCAGTAGGATCGAAGCTTCTTGCACGTGGATCGGGAGTGTATTCGGGGAGCGGCGTAATCAGGCCGACATGTTTTAACTTTTCAAACAGACTTGCATAGGACTCTCCGATAGGGGTGAGCGCCTTTTCTCGCTTCAACAACCTTTCCTCCCTAAACGCCTTATTTGGCCTGAAACCTGACCCGGGGGGTTTCCGGTATGTTCGTGGGGGTTGGTAAGCCTTTTGTGGAGCTGGGTACCTGGAAGGTGAAGTACGATTTTGGTTGTCCCGGGGAGAGTAGTGGTGTTGGGGACGGGAGTAGCGTTGTGAAAACATAGTTGGGGGACGAGTAATTGAGTTACTCGAATGGCTGGAGAAGTTGTGATAGGCGGGTATATATGGAGAGTGTGGGAGATCATCTGGCATCGGGTTCATGGTACGGGTAAGGACAGAGTCCAGGAAGCTAGGTGGTGGCGGAGGTGGTGCTTTTCCATCCATCCACGCCCGATACATATCAGCCACGTGTTGTCTCAATATCTTGACCTCCTCTACTAACCCGTGGTTCCGTTCAACCAGCTGTTGTCGGGTACCTGTACCAACCCACTCGGTCTTGAGATTATCTGCCATTGTCCTCTGACTTCGTCTTACGGGGAAGAGTTATTTCAGAACCACAACCAACCACCTTTCTGGAAATGGACACAACAAAACAAAGCCAGCATGTCAGCATTAAGGTATCCCGCTTATTGATCATTCTTTTTTTTTTCTTTTTTTGTTATGGAAATGGTCGAATCCTATGTGGATTGCCTACGTATCACGACCCCGCATGAATCAGACCGAGCGTAGTTCTTGCAAATTAATGCAAGAAATAAAGAAATGTTTATTTGATTTTTTTTTTTTTTTTGATTTCTTTTTTTTTTCTTTGAAGGAAAATTATAGAAGCCGACTCCAACTACAAACTTGTGTAGGAGATTTCTACAAGAAAAAGAATATATTTTTTTTTTGTGTCAGTTATGACTATTTCTACAAAATTGGCCACATAATGGCTTATTTGACAAAATGACTATTTTTGCAAAATTTATTTAAGAAAGATAAACTTGAAAATTTTTTTTCTTATCTTGTGGCTCATGGGGCATCGTTCGGCATCACCATAAACCAACACAAGACTATTTTTCATAAATTGGCCATGTAATGGCTTATTTAAACAAAGTGGCTCTTTTTGCAAAATTTTATTTAAGAAGATGCAAATTCAAAAAAATTTATCCTGGGGCCTATGGGGCATCGTTCAGCACCGACACAGGCCAACACAAGACTGAGGAAGTAAAAATGCAAAAATATGGCTATTTCAGCAAAACTCCGGCCATGTAATGGCTTATCTGATAAAGTGGTTATTTTTGTAAAGTTGAGTGATGACTCAAAACTTGATTTTGCGGATACGGCCTTTCGACATTTCCGCGAGGGAATATTTCAAGGCTATGCCCGCAAATTATTTGAAATGACTCACAGTGGCTATTCTTGCAAAAACGGCCTTCCGGCGTCCTTTTGAGGGACATTCGGCTTATTTTAAGCAAGAATAGCATCACCCGACTTATTTATAACAAAATAATAAAAAAAAAAATTGACATTTTTAGGTTATTTTTGCAAAAAAAGGGGTGTGAACCCGGACTTGATTTTGTGGCTATGGCCTTGCAACATTTCCACAAGGAATATTTCAAGGCTGTGCCTGCAATTTATTAAAAATGACTCAAAGTGGCTATTTTTACAAAAACAACCTTCCGGCGTCCTTTCGGAACATTCGGCTATTTTCAAAAGCGGCATCACTTTGATTTATTGACAAAATTAAACACACATATTTTTTTGATTTTTTGAAAAGGGGTGGTTGAACCCGATGAGGGTTGCCTACGTATCTCACCTAGTGGTGAGAATCAAACCTGCGTAGTTCGGTCAAACAAACTACATCTGTAAAGGAAACAAACTATTTATTATTTTTTCACACATTTTTTTTTTTAGCTTAAAACAAAAATTTTTTCTTTTTTTTTTTTAGTAAAAAAACAAACTATTTTGAAATCACATATTTTTTTATTTTACAACAAACGTTTTTTTTCTTTTTAAGTAAAAAAACAAACTATTTTGAAACTATTTTTTTTTATTTTGATCAAACATTTTTTTTTTTATTTTACAACAAACGTTTTTTTTTTTTTAATTAAAAAACAAACTATTTTTTTTTAAAATTCTCCATATTTAAAACCGGTCAGCATGCAAGTCTGAAGCAGATAAATGCGTAAGACAAACAGGATGCAGTAGGATGGTCTTTTCATTTCAGGTCACCTGTCCTAGACGGACCCAACCCCTGTGTTGAGTCCCTAAGTCAAATGCAACATGATGCAAATAAACGTTCCTACTAGGGATCCGGCATGAAGCTTTGTTATTCTAGGTTTAAAACCTGGGTTTATCTGTTCTAGACTTGGCTTACCCGAGCGGACAGCTCGAGCCGAGGAGGAGGCAGCAACCCGGGAATACAGAAGCTTCACCGGTTTTGCAACTTATCCAAACCCCGTTCTAGAGTGGGAATTAGACACTATACAGAAAAGAAGTCACACGAAGTGCACCCTTCTTCATGATTTAGAAGACTCAGAGAGGAGATTGGTTTCGGCACAATTTATATGTACAGTTCAAAAATATCAAAGCAGTAAAACAATATTTAGCACATTAATATAAACATAAAATCAGATAATAAATAAGCCAAATACAACAACTATTCCAAGCTCGAATTCTTAAACCCTGAACCAGTGGTTCTGGGTTTCATTCCCCAGCAGAGTCGCCAGAGCTGTCACACCTCTTTTTTACGCACCCGCGAGGATGCAAAGAGTTTTTCCAATTAAAGGACAATCGAAACAAGATTTATTTATTTAATTCAGAGTCGCCACATGGGAGATTTATGGTGTCCCAAGTCACCGGTTGAATCCGAATCGAGGAAAAGAATGACTCTATTTAACAGTCCGCGAACCAGAAATCCGGATAAGGAATTCTATTAACCGGGAGAAGGTATTAGGCATTCCCGAATTCCGTGGTTCTAGCACGGTCGCTCAACTGTCGTGTTTGGCTTATCTATCTGCTTTTTACAATTATGTACTTAGTGCAAGTTAATATCCCTTTACCGCTTTTATTATTGGTTATGGTTTACGAAAGAGAAAGTTGCTTAAAAATATGCTTTCGAATCACGTCACATGAAATGCACCCGGATCCTCGACATATTCTTATTCAACATTTCGGGGTTTGGATTCGGGTCGCATGAAATGCACACCCGTATTTAAGAAGATAGAACTAAAATATGCGCCCGGATCGACTACTTATTTACACTGTTGAGAAGGGCGTGATATTCGTTAAGAAGCGACGCATCTCAAAATCTAAGTATTTTATATGTACATTTATGAAGGTCGTGCGATTAGTGTAACTATTGGGCGAGGCGCACCTTTGATTCAAATCTAAAGCGAACTACACCCCACTGTATTTTGCTTAGGAGTTGATTCCAAATTATTTAAAACTTGCTACGAACCACACCACATGAAATGCGCCTGTGGTTCCTGACATGCTTTATTTGCTCTTGCCCGAAATTGGGGTCGGGTCACATGAAATACACCCCCGACTCCTTTAATCTAGCTACATCGTGTAATTAAATAATGATGAACCGATTTCTACAATACGATAACTCCTACCCAATTATAACCGGTTCGAGTAAATATGCTCCTAGCTAACTAAGTGAACAGATTCGAGACCATGGTGGACGATTATGTGAAAGTAAAATTTAATTCGAATTCAAAGAATCCTCACAGAGCCATTGGCATCTAAAAAAAATCCAAGATATCATTCCTTACGGGTGTTTGAATTCTCTTAGACTTCTTCTTCTAGATGACCAATCTCAATTTTAACACAAGGTTGGGTACTAGCAGTCTTGGAAGTCTTATGTCATGGGATTCATTTCATAAACTGAAACTAGAAATGAATCAATGAAATGAACCAATCCATTTTAAACGGGCTAATGCATTCTAATGCTTGTAATAGGATTGAATCAGCAACATCGAATTAATTCTTTATTTCAGATTTAATTTCCATGTCAAGCAAACCACAATCAAACATTTGTTCTAGTAAAGCTAAGAGAGTGTTCATACGACTACAACAGTCCGACAATCCCTAATTACAGCTCGAACATTCCTTGATTAACAACAACTGAAAGTAGTTCTATCAACAATAAAATATGCTAATGGACAAAATATGCTAATGGACACTACTCAGATGAATCAAAACAGCACTCTATTTACTGCCAATTTGAGGGACGCACTGAGATGAACTACGAATGTGTACCTGGAATAGGAAACGGGGAGAAGAGTAAGCAATGATGAACAGCCAAGCAACCAACAATATAGTAGTGACCACAGCAACCAAGATTGATCCCAGAAAACAGATTCCACAGGAGAAACCAACGGCCAAAGCTCAAGTACTTCAAAGAAACCAATAAACAGAGAGTTCTAAATCAAGAGAAACCTCTACCCTTCTGAACTGCCTTCAAAAGATTCGTACACCCAACTGATCGATCCACAATTAAACGCAAACAAACGATCCCCAAATACCCAGAAATCTCTGCCTATCACCTATCCCGAGTGTGAAACAGGGGCAAAGAATCCTAGAACCTTTTAGTTTAGAATCAACTGGAAAAAATGCAACTCAAGCTCGATACTCTCCTATAAATCTCTCTATGTGTTTCGAAATGTATTTCTTGCTGTGTGTATCCCTCTCCCCCCTGTTTTTTCAGAATATGTATTACCTTTCTCTCTATGTTTCAAAGTATTCTCTCTTTCTATGTGTTTCGGAATGTTCTCCAAAAAATCTTTCTAATGTATGCTCTGTAAACCCCGAGAAAAAAAAGCACCTCTATTCTGTTCAAACCTTATACTTATAGTTGAAAAGCCAATGACACTCTAAAATACAATAATCAGCAGACCCACCCTGCCCATACTCTTCTCTGCCAGCCCAGTAGATTCCCCTGGGCAGACCCATCCCTCTGCCTAGCCCATGCTCTGCCAGCCCACTAACAAGTGCCTTATACCATTATTTAATCAATCAGTGCATTGGCAGTCATGACATTAACATTCAGGCGTGCCCTCCCTTAGTGATATTGTACCCATGTGATTCCTACTCAACTGCCAGTGTTTTACACAGTCATCCGCCCTCATTAAGCTATTACTTTACTTAGTTCACAACAGGCCCATCAGCTTAATGCTTTGCAGAACACTACCAGGAGTACGATTCACGGTCCTATTTTCTTTTTAATTCAAACAATCAAACCAATTCAGTTCCTATTTCATAATGACCAATCAATCAACCAACCAATTTAACTCCTAACGGCTATTCAATCAATGCTAGTGAACAAGACCTACGAAACTACTCGACCACATTGATTAGTCGACGACAACATACACAATTGACAACAAATGAGCGACCTACAGTTTGATTCAATATGCTTCAAGCAGAATCGAGGAACCAATCGAATACGAATTAAATGCTTGACGACCTTAATCGAACTGAATATACGATTCATTTTAACTACTGAAAACAGAAGGAATCAACCAAATAAAAGGTCCATTGAAGATGGCCAGCATAATTTAAAGGATGAATAGAAGAAAAAGAACAGGTTAAGCAAACTAAACTAAACAATTAGTTAGACATTAATTACCAATGACAGTCGCACAAACGGGAAAGGCTCCAAAGATTTATACTCGACGGACCTGAGCTCGCCTCAGACTTTGCTTGCTTTGAGGTCGAACGAACCTTAGTCGAAGTGTTCTTAAATAAAAACACTTCGATTAAGGCCCATTAGACCCCAAATCTTTGATTCATTGGACGAATTTTAACATTTGATTTTCTAGGGTTCTTGAGGGTCCAAATTTGGGGCTTTACTGGCTCTGGTCAGATTCGACGGAAATCAATGGGGGTTATGGTGTGAGGGAGGTCTGGTAAGGGTATGGCCTGAGTTTGGGGTCAATTAGAGTTGGTTGAAGTTCGACTCGAATCTTCAAATGAAGATTCGAGAAGTTCCAGATGGATTCGACCTAAGCCATGCACGGGGTTGGGATGGGGAGGTTGAGACGAGTGTGTGGTGTAAAAATGGGAGTGATTGGCCTACCGGAACCGCCGTGAGGCGATTTCCGGTAGGCGGTGGGCGGTGGTTCGACGGTGGTATTCCATCGCCTCTGAGAGAGACAAAGAAAGGGTCTGGGTTTGAGATGGGGTAACAGGCCTCTTGGGTATTAAAATTAACCTTTTAATCCCAGCCGTTGGATCGTAAGATTTAACGGTCGTGATCATTCCCCTATGAGTAGATGGACCGGGTCACGGGTTAGGCGGGGTGGATCTGGGTTGTTTGGATCAGGTGTGCAATTTTTGGGCTTTAATTCTGATCCGTTGGATCATGACAACCGACGGTCTAGATCACTTAGAGGCAAAATCAAATGGGTTAATTGGACCAGGCGAGACAACTTTGTTTTGGGCCCAAATTCTTTACAAAATTAGCCCTTTGTTCTACTAGCCATCTCTAAAAATAAAAAATTTGGGAGATAAAAACATGCCTGTTAGTTTAATACTCAAAAAATGAAATCAACTAATTGACAAAGAACACAAAAGAAAAATGCACATTTTGTAATTTTCTGTTTTAACCATTTTACGGTTACTTAATTCCTATGAACTCAAAATTAGTTCCTACACGCCCACAGCACCTATTTTTGTATTATTTAATTTTATATATATATTTTTTTTTATTTATTTATTTATTTAAACAAATAGTCATGTGCACGCAAATGCAAACAATAAGAAAAATAACAGAAAATCTACGAAATATTGCAAACAACACCAAATTATTTTATTTTAAATTTTGGGAGTAATTCTCATGTAGAGCAAAAATCACGTGCTCACAGCCGCATGGCGAGAAGGATATGTCCCCGTCCATAGCAGCGCATCGACGAGCCAGTTCAGGTGGACGTCCCCGACCACCCTTTTTTCCTTATGTTTTTTGTTGTAATAGTAATAGCCTTAGGGCGATATAAAAGGCTAGCGAGGGGACCGCTCCTCTATATAAAGGAGGGTCCCCCTCATTTGTAACACAAGTATTGTCGATCATTAATAATACAACTCTCTCTCTCTCTACCATTTTTCTCTCTACTGTTATCATTTTACTGCTTATTTGTTCTTATACTTGATTAAACTTTTTCATCTTTTCATAAAGATAAATATATACACGAATCCAACGATCGATTTCAACATATATTACCATTGATTCCGATTGACCCTTCATTTATTTTGATCAATTTGCTCAAAAGTGTTCAACAACTTTTGAGTCAAACAATTTGGCGCCGTCTGTGGGGATTTCGAGAATCCAACTCGTAGTATACATTCGCAAGATCTGATTATCGGAAAAAGTCTGGAAATGGCCAAAAATAACACTCGATCCAAGGCTGTGGCAGAAGTTACCACAAACCTCCTAAGTTCCATTAACGAGGCTGGTGGTAGCGCGGCCATCAACGCTACTCCTTTTGTCGCGCCTGAAGCAGAGGCCTACCCTCTCCCCTTTGGGAACCTTATTACCCCGCAGGAAAGGGACACCTCCAATCCAAAAGAGGCACCCCCAGTAATCAAGAGGCTACTGGAAGAATGGTTGACCAGCACCCTGAGCGGCCTAGTGGAAAAGCTACCACGAGGCTGCGGAAATGCAGTGCCAGCAACAAGCAACACCACCACGACAGATGAATAGGAAGGAACACGAACCAGCGGCCAACTCTTCGAGACGCAAACACACGATGATACATTAGCCTCCAACCTCAGGAAAATGGAGAAAATGGAAAGCGAAAACTAGGCCATCCGCGACCAGATGAAGGAGCACCAAGATAGGGTTGATAAGATTCCCAGGGCGCCTAAACTACTACCCAAATGGGACGTAGGAAGGTTTGTGGAACAACCCTACACCATTCCGAAAACCTTCAAGATGCCCCCTACCTAAAGGTGTACGATGGAACCACCGATCCTGAGGATTACCTCATCCACTACGTCACTGCAGTAAAAGGTATTGACTTGTCTAAAGAACAGGTACCATCAGTGCTGCTGAAGAAGTTTGGCGAAACACTGATCGGGGGAGCATTGACCTGGTACTCTCAACTACCTGCCAAAGAAATCTTAACCTTCAAGGAAATGGCAGACAAGTTCATCACTGCACATGCCGACGCTAAGAAAGCGGAAGAAGGGGTGAACGACATATTCGCCGTCAGACAAACCATAGGCGAAGGCCTTAGGGACTTCCTCGCCAGGTTCAATAGGGTAAGAATGAGCCTGCCAAACGTGTCAGAGGAAATGGCGGTAGCGGCCTTCCAGAACGGACTCAGCAGAGACGGCTCCAGAGCTACCAAGAAGCTGCTAAGCCGGCTCATGAAGTACCCTCCCACGACCTGGGACGAGATCCACAACGCCAACTGCGCTGAGGTACAGGTAGATGAGGAGGATATTAATGGACCAACCCGACGGCTAGCGGCCGTACACCCGGACACGAGAAGAGACCAGCGGCATGAGGGACGCCGGGAACTTCCCCCTCGTCCCGACAAGGAGCGACACCAACCCTATACGAGATCTTCACTTCCGCCCCCACGTCATACAGATGTCGTGCAACGCCACCTCGCCCCACTCAGAAACGAACGAGGTACGTCCCCTTTACTTTCTTCACATAACTTCTGTGTTTCACCTTCAGAAGTAGTGTACGCACTGGAGAAGCTCGGCACCAAGGTGCAGTGGCCCCAAAAGATGAAATCGGGCCCAGGCACAAGGAAATCAAATGTCCTATACGAGTTCCACTAGGAACGAGGGCACCGGACTGAAGACTGCATCGATCTGCGGTAGGAAGTCGTCAGAATGCTCAACCAGGGTTACCTAAAGGAGCTGCTCAGTGACAAAGGGAAAGCTAATTTTGCACGCAGACGGGAGCACTCCCGGGGACCCCCAAATCCGCACTCTCCGACACGTACAGTAAACATGATCGTCGGAGAAGGGGACGATGTCACCATTAACCATGTCAAATTCGCCAGCACACACCGCTTGAAAAGGACCATCCCCCACGAATGGTACGATGACCTCGACGGAAGTATCACCTTTGATAAGTCTAACGCCGACGGTTTGTGTTTCCCTCATTATGATGCTTTAGTTATTACTCTACGTATCATTGATACTGATGTCCAGAGAGTCATGATCGATGACGGAAGCGACGCCTGGATCATTCCCTCCGAGAGTCCTCGTGCAAATGAGACTCGCAAATAGAATAATACTATGTTATATAACACTAACAGGTTTTAACAATGCGGTAGAGTGAAATCCGAGGAAATAATACTACCTATCTTAGCAGGAGGGGTCACGCTGGAAACTACATTCCACGTCATGAACAAGGAAACGGCCTACAACGTCATCATTGGGTGCCAATGGATACACACCATGCGAGCGGTCCCGTCGAGCCTGTACCAAGTGATCAAATTCCCTACTTCATGGGGAATATTCAGCATTAAAGGGGAGCCGCGCACAGCGCAAGAATGTTACAAGATAACTCAAGACTGCGCCCACACCAAGAAATTAAGCGGTGCGAGTGCGGAAACATAGCAATCAGCCATGTCGGGGACCCAAGCTGACCCGACGACCGATGCCATAAGGGATCCAAACATCGTAAAAGCCTGCAAAGCTACGGTTGATGATCTCGACTCGGTTCAACCAGATCAGAACGACCCCGAGAAGAAGGCCTACATCGGCCACGGACTTGCCAATCCGGGTAAGTACCATGAATTCTTAACTAAACATGCGGACACGTTTGCTTTTTCCCATGCAGACATGCCAGGGATCTCGCTAGATATCACCACCCACCGGCTCAACATGGATCCATTACATCCGCCAGTAAAGCAAGTCAGGAGGAAGTTTAATGTCGCCATTAATGAGGTGGTCCGAGAGGAGGTAGACAAGTTGCTGGCCAACGGCTCCGTCAGAGAGTCAAAGTACCTGCAATGGGTCGCTAACGTGGTGATGGTTGAAAAGAAGAGCGGGAAATGGAGGATGTGTGTGGATTTCACCGACCTAAACAAGGCCTTCCCTAAGGACTCTTTCCCCCTACCTCACATCGACCAACTAATCGACGCCACCGCCGGACATGAGCTATTAAGTTTCTTGGACGCCTATTCCGGCTATAACCAAATTCTGATGGCCGAGGAAGATCGGGAGAAAACCACCTTCATCACCTACAAAGGCACCTACTACTACAGAGTGATGCCCTTTGGGCTAAAGAACGTAGGGGCTACTTACCAAAAGTTGGTCACTAAGATGTTCAAGGAGCAACTTGGGAAAACCATGGAGGTTTACATTGATGACATGCTAGTCAAATCGGCGAGGAAGGAGGATCATATCGATCACTTGCGAGAGGCCTTCGAGATATTAAACAGTTATGGAATGAAGCTGAACCCCGAAAAATGTGCTTTTGGCATGGCGTCCAGGAAATTCCTTGTCCTCGTATCACAAAGAGGGATCGAAGTCAACCCCGACCAAATTAAGGCAATCGCCTCGATACCCAAGGCACTTAACAGCAAGAAACAGGTTCAGAAGTTGACAGGCCGAATAGCCGCCCTCTCTCATTTCATCTCGCGATCGTCGGACAGATGCCACAAATTCTTCAGTGTGATGAGAAAAGATAACAGGTTCCACTGGAATGACGAATGTGTCAAAGCCCTCCAAGAGTTGAAAGCGTACCTGACATCCCCACCACTGTTGGCAAAGGCAGAACCAGGTGAACCCCTATTGACATATCTGGCCGTCTCAGAGGTCGCGGTCAGCGCAGTTCTCGTCCGCGAACAAAAAGGTACGCAATCACCTATCTATTACACTAGTAAGACTCTAGTGGACGCCGAGATTTGGTACCCACACCTCGAGAAATTGGCGTTGGCATTGGTCACGGCTTCCCGAAAGCTGAGACCCTATTTCCAATGCCACCTCATCCGAGTAGTGACCACCTTCCCTCTAAGAAGCATTCTACGCAAGCCCGAACTATCGGGCCGTCTCGCCAGATGGGCCATAGAGCTCAGCGAGCACGACATCACATATATCCCCAGAACTGCCAATAAATCACAAGTCCTCACAGACTTCATAGCCGACTTTAGTGCCAAAATCTCGCCTGAGGCAGAGAAGGAGGCCCTACAAACGGCTCCTAACATCGACCCTTGGTTACTCCACACTGATGGGGCCGCGAACACCTCGGGATCGGGACTGGGACTCGTTCTCGAAGTCCCTACGGGCAAAGTCATTCGCCAGTCCATACGATGTCCCGAGATGACTAACAAGGAGGCGGAGTACGAAGCTGTTATTGCAGGTTTAAAACTAGCCGCAAGGTACGGGGCCTGCCAACTGATCCTGCATTGCGACTCGCAACTTGTGGTAAATCAAGTCGCCGGGACTTATCAGATCAAGGAGCAGAGGTTACAGAAATATCGAGTCGAGGTCTGTAAACCGATGGCCCAATTCGACGAGTGTTGCTTCGAACAAGTTCGTAGGGTACATAATGCTGAAGCCCACGGGTTGGCTAAACTGGCCGCAGTAGCCACTAACCTAAAAACGGAGAGCGTCGTCACCCTCATGCACTCCGCCACCGACCACATCGAGGTATTCTCCATGCACCTAACTTGGGACTGGCGCAATCAATTTGTGTCATACTCGCAGGATGGGCACCTACCACACGACAAAAAAGAAGCCAGAAAGCTTCGCACACAAGCCGCAAGATACTGCCTGGTGAATAATGATCTCTACAAAAGAACTTTTGGAGGACCCCTGGATAAGTGCATAGGACCTAACCAGACGACGCCGGTGCTAGAAGAGGTCCACGAGGGCCATTGCGGCACCCATACGGGAAATCGAGCACTCATACGATGTTTAATATGGACCGGATACTACTGGCCTACCATGAAAAAGGACACGGCAGAATACGTCCGCCGATGCGAAAAATGCCAAAAGTTCGCTCCCATGATACATCAGCTAGGAGAGCCCTTCCACTCGGTCACATCCCCATGGCCCTTCATCAAATAGGGAATGGACATAGTCGGACCGCTACCTGTCAGACGAGGAAAGGTACGCTTTTTATTAGTTTTAACTGACTACTTTTCTAAGTGGGTAGAAGCAGGTGCCTACGCCCAGATCCGCGAGCAAGAAGTCATAGCCTTCATCTGGAAAAACATGATATGTCGCTTCGGCATCCCAAAGAGATAACGTGTGACAACGGACGACAGTTCATAGAACAAAAGACAACCGACTTTTTCGACAAATGGCGCATCAAAAGAATACTCTCAACGCCATATCACCTAGCCGCCAACGGTCAAGCAGAATCGTCCAACAAGACCATATTAAACATCCTGAAGAAAAAACTCGAAGACGCCAAGGGATTGTGGCCCGAATTGCTACCAGAAGTATTGTGGGCACATAGAACCACCCCCAAATCCTCCATAGGAGAGACTCCCTACTCATTAGTCTACGGGACCGATGCCATCATACCAGTCGAAGTCGGCGAACCTAGCCTCAGATACTCGCACACAAGTGGAGATGAGAATGATGTGAGTCGACTACAAGACTTGGACGAAGCCGAAGAAAGAAGAGAAATGGCCCACATCAGATTAATGGCCCAAAAATAGCAAGTCGAGAGATACTACAACAAAAGGACGAAAATCCATCCACTTAAGACAGGCGACTATGTGCTAAAAGCCAAAACACTGGCATCCAAAGATCCCAACGAAGGGAAGCTGGGCACCAATTGGGACGGGCCCTACAAAATCATCGCAGCAGCAGACAAAGGCTCCTTCAAGTTAGAAACCATAGATGGAAAGATACTCCAAAACAACTGGAACATCTCACACCTCAAACGTTTCCACTTCTTAAAGGCATCCCCCAAGCCGTACTCTTTTTCCCTCATCCGAGTTTTGTCCCAATTTGGTTTTCTCTGAGAGGTTTTTAATGAGGTGACAAAGGAGATGTCCGGAATCGTTTACAAGGTTATTCTGATACACCAAACGTACCACCAACCGCCACGAATGGTGCATCATAGGGACTAGGGCTACGACCATAATGTATAAAGGGCTACGACCATAATGTATAAAAGGCTACGGCCATCTCCAATGAATGAAAGGCTACGGCCACCTCCAATGAATGAAAGGCTACGGCCATCTCCAATGAATGAAAGGCTACGGCCATCTCTGATGAATGAAAGGCTACGGCCATTTCTGATGAATGAAAGGCTACAGCCATCTCCAATGAATGAAATGCTACGGCCATCTCCAATGAATGAAAGGCTAAGGCCTTAACACCGAAAGGAGAGGCTACGGCCTCCTCCAGCAAAACAAAAGGCTAAGGCCTTAACGACGAAAGGAGAGGCTACGGCATCCTCCAGTTAAAACAAAAGGCTAAGGCCTTAACGACGAAAGGAGAGGCAACGGCCTCCTCCAGTTAAAACCAAAGGCTAAGGCCTTAATGATGAAAGGAGAGGCTACGGCCTCCTCTAGTTAAAACCAAAGGCTAAGGCCTTAACGACGAAAGGAGAGGCTACGGCCTCCTCCAGTTAAAACCAAAGGCTAAGGCCTTAATGACGAAAGGAGAGGCTACGCCCTCCTCCAGTTAAAACCAAAGGCTAAGGCCTTAACGACGAAAGGAGAGGCTACGGACTCCTCTAGTTAAAACCAAAGGCTAAGGCCTTAACAATGAAAGGAGAGGCTACGGCCTCCTCCAGTTAAAATAAAAGGCTAAGGCCTTAACGACGAAAGGAGAGGCTATGGCCTTCTCCAGTTAAAACCAAAGGCTAAGGACTTAACGACGAAAGGAGACGCTACGGCCTCCTCCAGTTAAAACCAAAGGCTAAGGCCTTAACGACGAAAGGAGAGGCTACGACCTCCTCTAGTTAAAACCAAAGGCTAAGGCCTTAACGACAAAAGGAGAGGCTACGGCCTCCTCCAGTTAAAACAAAAAGCTAAGGCCTTAGCGACGCAAAATATAAGTTCGACCTCGCTCGAACTAGGACTCACGCTGAGTGCCTTTGCCATTAAAATATAAGTTCGACCTCGCTCGAACTAGGACCCAGGCTAAGTGCCTTCGCCATTAAAGTATAAGTTCGACTTTGTTCGATCCAGAACTCAGGCTAAGTGCCTTCACCATAAAAGTTTTTATAAATTCGACCCCGTTCAAACCGGGACTCAGGCTAAGTACCTTCGGCATTAAAGTATAAGTTCGACCTCGTTCGATCCAGGACTCAGGCTAAGTGCCTTCGCCATAAAAGTTTTAATAAATTCGACCCCGTTCAAACCGAGACTCAGGCTAAGTACCTTCGCCATTAAAGTATAGGTTCGACCTCGTTCGATCCGGGACTCAGGCTAAGTGCCTTTGCCATAAATTTTTTTATAAGTTCGACCTCGCCCAAACAGAGGGCTACGCCCCGAACAATACGAAAATAAAAACAAAGGAAGGATAAAAAACTTTGATGAGGTTGATAAAAGTTTCTTTATTAAATATGGTTACAAAGTTACAAGGGAATACATATTACAAATATATACAAGACCTATCTAACTACCAAGACCCCCGTCGCCCCACTCCGCTCCGGCTGCACCATCCTCACCCTCGTCCTGGAACATCCTGTCGATCCAGGACCCGGTGCCCAGCTGGTCCGCCTCTGCGAAGGAGCCGCCTGTCTAAATTGGAGAATCAGGATCGTACCCACAGGCTTCACGAGCTACCCTGACCAGGCGATGCTTATCGTCAACTTCCACTTTGGTGGCTCTGCCAGCGGCCAGCAGTTCCTCGAACACGATCCGCCTCGCCTCGGCATACACAAGCATGTCTTGGGCTTCGCGAGACGTGTCGCCAATCGGGATGACGGCCTCCACTTGCTGAGGGACCACCGCAATAGCTAAAGCTGCCTGAAGCTCGGCCGATAGGACGTCAACCTTGTCACGTAGCTCGGCCGCCTCCATCATCGCTACGCGACCGAGATCCAGTTCCCCCTCCCTCTACTGGAGAAGATTCTCCAGTTCAGCGTTCCGGGTTACGGCGGCCATCAGATCCGCATCCGCCCTTTCAAGTTGGGCCGTCCGCTTGCACAGCTGTTCCTCCAACGCCTGCAGGCTCTCATGGAAGACTCGGAAATTAGGGTCTTGGGTATAGCAGTCCGCAAGCGTATTGTGCTTGGCTCGGACCTCTTTGTACTTCTTCGATGCCTTCTGGAGGGTTGCAATTTTCTTCCGATCCCTCCAGCTCCGCTCGACCTCCAAAATAAGGGTTTGTAAAGAGAATGAAGAAAGAAAGGAAGCAAGTCAGAAACCCTAAAAAGAAAGGAAAACAAAATGAAACAATGACCGATTCATACCTGCAGAGCGGCACCGGCAACTCGACGAGATAAGTCTCTGTCGCTCACGGTCTTTAGAGACTCCGCCTTGGCAACCCCACACAACCGGGACATGTCCGTCGCGGCCTGCTCGCTCTCCAACAGCATATTATACCCTGTGGGGATCATGATCCGACGGCTATGACCCGCCTTCATCATGCTCACTCAGGCATGCTCCCACTACGGCACGTCCGTAGGTTCAGAGGCCACCTCAGCACCTTCCGGCCGTGGCATGCCCCAGGTTTAGAGTTCGGCTCAGCGGCAGTTACCCCCTCATCTATGGCCCCACCGGCGACAGCCGGAGTGCTTTTGTTCTCGATGTATGGAGGAGTAGCGTCCACCACGATCGCCCTCAGAAGCATCGCCCTCTCCGACAGGATGGCGTCAGCCATAAAAACCAGTCTCGAATCAGGGCGGTGAGTTACCACCTCCCTTTGTTCCACTGCCACCCCCTTTCCAAGGAGTAGCTAACGCCTCTTCCGCTCCAACGGTTCATCATCCGATGGACCGCCCTCTTCAACAGCGGGGGACGAAGGCGCGACGCCTGCCCGGATACCAGATCAACGACCAGCTCGGGCGTAGGACGAGAAGGCCCGAGAATGTCAGCTAAGACGGACTCCCGGATGACATGGTCATGTTCCGAGCGGACAGCCTCGGCAACTTTGTCACCGGACACTACTACGTCCGCTCGGTCCGCTTCAGGCTGAGCAGCCTCGGGGGAACCCTCCCTTACAATGAACACAAGTTCGATTTCCAATGGTGGGGAACTGGCGGCACGGCGTCTCCATCTCCGCGATACGTTCCGAGTTGCCAAAAACAAGTAAACAGAGTGTCAGATATAACGGCACCTAAGTAAGAGGCGAAGTCGACGAACTAAAACAATCACCATACCTGGAAGGCCGTATTTGAGGGTGAAGACGGCCCATGTCCTACACTCTTCGGCGTAGGGGATCAGCCACCCCACCCATGCTCTTATGTCAGGCACAGACTGAGGCGTGCGCGCCCCCACTGCATACACAGAAAACAGTGAGCGTCAGTATCTAAAAATGGTGGAAAGACGAACAAACATAAAGACGCTAAATATAAAGGTTGACACTTACAATTATCGTTCCACACCTCCGGAAATCCAGCCGTGTCCGCCACCAGGTCTGAGATACGGATAAAGAAGTATTTTACCCAAAATTGGCGGTTGGGCTTATCGCCCGCCTCGACGACTAAGCCTTTAGTCCCACGATTTTTTAGCTGCAGCATTTTTCCCCTCAAAAAGTCGGGGCTGAACAATTGCAGCATGTGATGGAAAGTGACGTCTACACCAGCTCTCTCCGCATACGTCGTCAATATCCGGCAAATCTTCCAAGTGTACGGAGTAAGTTGAGCCGGGCAAATATTGTAAAATCGGTACAACTCCTCCGCCAGCGGATAGATTGGGAGTTCGCATCCCATTATGAACGGATATTCATAAATGGCGCAGAACCCCGGCCTGTGAACATAGACCAGGTCCCTCCCGGCCTATGCATCACTGCCGCCTCCAGTATCCGGCAAGACACCCGAAGGTCATGAAGAAGAGACACGGTATAAATGGATTTCTCCCATTCTGGGGTCTCCGCCGGTGTCAAAAAATCCCTCCGAACAAACAGTTCGCGAGGGAGGAGGTTTTCCACAGTCAAAGGGACAAGAGGTTTACGAAGCTTCTTACTACCCTTTGACTGCCGGGAAGCTCCAGAAGCAGCATCACCCTCTTCCGGTCCCAGGCGAAGACTCTTAGCCATTTCTTGAAGTTTTGTTGTATATACTAAGGGGGCACTAGCAAGAACACAAGGAACAGAGGAAAGGGTTGCAAGTTATATGGGAAAAAGTTAGGAGCAAAACGTTTCTGATGATCTAAAGAGTGGAAAGCCTTGAAACTGTTTTCTATTTATAATGAGTGTCACACCTCCTTTTGGCGCGCCTACCCCGAAGGATAGGATGCATACAAGGGAGTTTTTCCAATTTAAGTGACAATATTCGAAACGGGATTATTTTATTTATTTCAGAGTCGCCACTTGGAATAAATTATGGTGTCCCAAGTCACCGATTTATTTAAATCCCGAATCGAGGAAATTTCGACTTTCTAAATGAAGTCCGCGAACCAGAAATTCTAAGTAAGGAATTCTGTTGACCCGAGGGAAGGTGTTAGGCACCCCCGGATCCCGTGGTTCTAGCACGGTCGCTTCAATTATTATAAATGGCTAAAAATACCTGATTTTTACATGCTTATAATTTATATGCT
Organism: Nicotiana noctiflora; assembly: GCA_032618575.1. NCBI lineage: Eukaryota > Viridiplantae > Streptophyta > Magnoliopsida > Solanales > Solanaceae > Nicotiana > Nicotiana noctiflora. The sequence goes on from JASVEL010005545.1 coordinate 68,565, forward strand.
CTAATTAAACTTTAAACCGCTCTATTAATTTGAAACCGGACCCAAAGAAAACAAAAAAACTAATTACGACAGACTCGGACTTTTGACAAATAAAAAATATATCTGAATTACTTAATTTGAAACTATGCCGATTAAAGTCGTTGTGATACTAAAACAAGGAATCAATTTACTTGACAGTATATCCCTTAAAAAAAATTATTTTTGATTAAAGACCTTATACAAGATAATAGCTTAAAAGATTGCCTAGAATAAAATATAAATTAGTAAAAAATTTAATCGACTATGCCGGATGTGAGTATTTCGTCATGGTTCATTACTTGACATAAGATTATCCATAATATAGTGCGTTCCAATTTATTTATTTATTTATTTATTCTATTAGCTAGGCTAACGCAATAGGATACCTGATGGTAATCTTAAAACCCTTTGTTGAAATCCTAGCATCTATCTTATAAATAACTATGACTTAAAATACAAACAACTATGACTTAAAATATCAAAGACATAAATCATTTAATAATCCTAAATACTTCAACATTTAAGGAAATCAAATAAAGCTAAAGGCCTAACATAATGAGTTCCTTCAAGTTCTAGTTTACAAAACTATCTACAAACTAAACTCAAATCAATTCCGATTATATGACAAGATACAGTAAAACCACATTACTAAATCATAGAACAAAAAACTAAACAAAAAGGAAAGAAAAGTAAACTATTCTGCTTCAACATCTTTATATCAACTTCTTTTGTCAATTGTCAATTGTTCTCGGCCAATGTGGTTATAAGAATATACCTGGATTTTGACAACAGAAATGAAGTAGGAAAAGATCAGTAACAGCCCAAACAGATAGCAAACCACAACAGGCCCAGTAGTAACACGGAGACAGCAACTTACAACCCAACAAAACTCGAAACCAGTTTGAAAACTATAAGGCCAAACAAGCTAACAAAGACTAATCTTTAAAGAGGCTTATAGAAAACTGAAGTTCGATTCTCAAATGGAAAAGCAAACTCAAGAAAAGGATAATGGAACAGTTTTTCCTTTCAAAGTTTCACAGACTGGACAGAAGCTCTCTCTGTTATTTTTCAATGATTGCCTTCTCTATGTGTTATGCCAGAGAACTTTTCTATGTGTGTATTTTGTGTGTTCTCAAAGATGTGTGAATTCCAGAGAGTATTTCACTGTCTGTGTGTGTGTTCACTCTCCATTTTCCAGGGAGTCTTTCTTCATTTTATAGCCTTCAAAACTCAGATTAACAACATATTTAATTACTCCAGATCTGTCCAGCACATTATTCTCTCCTTTTTTGCACTTTTCAGCTGTATAAACATGCCTCTACCCCTTTAAACAGCCCTAAAGTGCAGAAACTATATGGGATACCTGCTGTCCAGCAGGTTCCACTGCCTAAACATGTGCCTTGCACCCTCAAATTTCTATCCTAAGCTAAACAACTATATCCAATCATTTTTTGTTAACTCACAGCTAGTTAAACTCTATGATTCAAACAGCTATAACCAATTCCAATCCTATATTAGAATCAACAATGGTTCAAAACAAACAATCCAACAAACAACTCAACATTCTGAAACAAACAACAAACCGAAAAGATTTTCAATCAAGCAAACAGTGAAACACTGCCCGGAATTTCAAACAAATTTGCGAATTGAAACGACGACATTCGTTAAGTCGAATCACAACATGTATGATCGACAACAAAAGCCGACAAACAAATTCTCAAATTTGTATACCCCAAAGCCGAGAGAAAAGAAAAGAAATGAAGCAAATACGAAACTAAATGTTCGACGACGCTAATCGACGCGAACCTGTATTCAACAACATCGGTAATCCAATAGACAAAGCAGAATTTCAGAATTGACAAACTCAATGAAACAGTGTTTCGGCCAAAGAAAAGAAAAGAGAAAAACTGAAGCTAACTAATCGACGACGTTAATCGATGCGAACACGTATTTGACAACATTCGATTATACAATTACGATATGTGCAATCGATAACCAAACCCGACAAAGCAGTGATTACACAATTTCGGACAGCATGTATAAATTCAATATCGAACAACTTAACGATATTAACAACGAATCGAATTCGATTCGCAATCACTCGTTAAACAGCGAAGAATAACAAACAATCAAGTCGACCAAATAAAAGGTCCCAAGAGATGAAGAAGAAAAACAGAGAATTGATATCTGTCCGAAGAAATATCAACAAACGAAACGACCATAATCAAAACAAATAAAACAACAAGGAAAGAAAGGGAGTAAAACAGTACCTCCGATCGATTCAAAGCAGCGGCCGAGATCAATTTGAAAACAAAGCAGCGGCCGAGAATAGAAAATTCGCATTCGGGATCGAACGGACCTTAATTGAAATGTTTTCAAACGAAAACGAATCAATTAAGGTCTATTAGACCCCAATTTCTCAAAAATCCGAAACAAATAAATCCCTAAATCGGAATTTAGGGTTCTTGCAATTCGTTTTGGGGCTTGATGGTTTGGGTACGAAATAGAGACGGAAATGATGATAAGAGTGGTGTTGCGGCTATTGGTTGAAGTTAGAGGTGGCGGCTATGGAGATTGTAATGTTGAAGACGAAGAAGCTCAAAAGAGATAGCTATGTCGTTTGGTTCGCTGCTTAGTCAGAAAAAATGGTTGAACGGCGTCACTGGTTCGTGGGGGGAGTGGCCGTTGGCGTGGCGGCGGGCGGCTGGCCGGTGGTCGAAGAAGAAGGAGAGCAGGGAGGGGTGTCTCTGGCGGCTGGAGAAGAGTGAAGGAGAAAAGTGAAGATGAATAATAGGGTTTGGGGGGGTTTAGTATAATTAATTAGGGATTTAATTAGGACCGTTGGATGGATGGAAACCAACGGTCCAGATTAAAAGATGGAATTGGGGCGGGTCGGTTAATGGGCTGGGCGGACCGGGTTTTGGGTAAGGGGTTATTTGGGTTGGGCTCCTGATTTGGCATTTTGAATTGGCCCAATCCGATTTTGAACTCATTTAAATCTATTTTGCTTCTTTTCTTTTTTTGTTTAAAATAAAACTAAAATTTTAAAAATCCTAAATTAACTTATAAAACCAAAATTAACTTGTCAAAGTACTAATTAACTTCTAATAGTAATTATCACATTAGATAAACATTAAAATATAATTGGGACATTAAATTCTAAAAAAAACGCAAAAATACATATTTTTGTGATTGATTTTTTTATTTTTTATATTTTGTAAAATAAACTTAAACTACTCCTAATTGCAAAGTTAGATCAAAAATGTAAATACGACCTATATTTTTTTTATTTTTATTAATTTAAACACATATAATCATGCATATACAAAAATGCAAACAATTACCAAAAATAACACGAAAATTCACAAAAATACACAACGTAAAAAAAATAGACAAGTTTTTTTTGTTTTGATTTTGTGGGAGTAATTCATGTTAGGCAAAAATCACGTGCTCACAACTGCCCCTCTTTGTGTGTAAACTCGAAGAGTTTTCGTGCAAAGATAATGAGCAAATACGAACGATTTTTGTCTGTTTTGAGCACTCCGTGTGAAGCATTTTGAAAAAGTTTGACCGAGCCTTTGCTTCGGAGGCTTCCTACATATCCTGGGCTAAACAGGAATCAGGTCAATGTAGTTCGGGAAGTTTTGGTAGCTGGGACTACCGTGGACTGACACTTTGCTGTTACTGTTGCTATCGTTGCTGCATGCTGCTGTTTACTGCTTACTGATCTCCTTATTACACCAAAAGAAATTAAAGCTGAACTAGCTATGCTATCAAACTATGAGTTACAGGATTCCTATCTATGATTCTCTTGAAGACTTGATCTTGATGCTCCACAAGCTGTGCGTGCTCGTTTATTTCTGTAACATTGAGTGAAACGGAGTCGGCGGAGCTTGTTACTTCAATCATCTTCTGTGCAATCCGCGCCTTTTTTTACTCCAACGTTTGAAAATCTTTTCTCTCGGTTCTTTTCTTCTTTTCTTCACTCCGGATTGATGTTCCATTTGTAGGTTATCTCGATCCTTGCATCCCGAGGTCAAACCTATTTAGACAACAAAACAAACAAACGAACGAAATTTTTCTGCCCCAGTTTTGCTAGGAAAATTTCGTGAGTTAGTTGTGACACAGAAAGTGATTAAAAGACTCTTCGGTATTGGGTAAGAAAGTCATGATTTCACAAAGGTTCAAACGGCTTTCTGGTCGGGATTTTGTAGAAGAGTTTCACGGCTTTCTAGCCGGAATTCAAACAATATCTAACGATTTTGGCTGTCAGATCCTCGGTTTTTTGGCCGGGATAAAAATAAATGACTCCGCAGTTTTCTGACTGGGGGATCCTCGGTTTTCTGACCGGGACAAAAGTTTCGCGGCTTTCCGGCCGGAATTCAAACAATATCTAACGGTTTTTTGGCCGTCGGATCCTCGGTTTTTTGGCCGGGGTAAAAGTAAATGGCTCCGCGGTTTTCGACCGGGAGATCCTCGGTTTTACGGCCGGGATAAAAGTTTCACGGCTTTACGGCGGAATTCAAACAACATCTAACGGTTTTTGGCCGTCGGATCCTCGGTTTTTTGGCCGAGGTAAAAGTAAATGGCTCCGCAGTTTTCTGACTGGGAGATCCTCGGTTTTCTGACCGGGGACGAAAGTTTCGCGGCTTTCTGGCCGGAATTCAAACAACATCTAACGGTTTTTTGGCCGTCGGATCCTCGGTTTTTTGGCCGGGGTAAAAGTAAATGGCTCCGCAGTTTTCTGACTGGGAGATCCTCGGTTTTCTGACCGGGATAAAAGTTTCACGGCTTTCTGGCCGGAATTCAAACAACATCTAACGGTTTTTGGCCGTCGGATCCTCGGTTTTTTGGCCGGGGTAAGAGTAAATGGCTCCATAGTTTTCTGACTGGGAGATCCTCGGTTTTCTGACCGGGGAAAAAAAGTTTCACGGCTTTCTGGCCGGAATTCGAACAATATCTAACGGTTTTTCGGCCGTCAGATCCTCGGTTTTTGGCCGGGGTAAAAGTAAATGGCTCCGCAGTTTTTTGACTGGGGAGATCCTTGGTTTTCTGACCGGGGATAAAAGTTTCGCGGCTTTCTGGCCGGAAAGACCCTCTAATGGTTTTTTGGCTGTCAGATCCTCGGTTTTTTGGCCGGGGTAAAAGTAAATGGCTCCGCGATTTTTTTGACTGGGAGATCCTCGGTTTTCTGACCGGGGATAAAAGTTTCATGGCTTTCGGGCCGGAATTCAAACAATATCTAACGGTTTTTTGGCCGTCAGATCCTCGGTTTTTTGGCCGGGGTAAAAGTAAATGGCTCCGCAGTTTTCTGACTGGGAGATCCTCGGTTTTCTGACGGGGGATAAAATTTTCACGGCTTTCTGGCCGGAAAGACCCTCGGTTTTTCTGACCGGGGTCCAAATAGATATCGGACTGATATGATTTGATTCTCTTTTTCGGAGTTTTCATTTTCTTTTCTTTCATTTTTTTTTGGCCTTCTTTTAGGCGTTCTTTTTAACCATCAACAAATGCATAGGATAAACCTCTACAAAGAAACTTACCTTTTTATGTGTTTTCCTTGTTCCAAAGCCATTTCAAAGCTTGCGTATTTCACTTGTTCGAGTTGTACTTTCTTCTTGCACAATTAAACAGACCTGCTTTCAACAAAGAACATTTTATCAGTTGAAAAAGTGGTTGGCTTTGCGGCCTTGGTTATCTTCATTGCTTGATTGTTTCCCCATTTTGTTGAGAAGTTTGCTACCAATTGTCTTTGGGGTGACTTCCTTTTGAACTGACCGGGTTCATTCCCGGAATTCCATGGGGATTTTCCGTGTAGGTTCTATCCTTCTGCCTTATTCTGTCTCTTCTAAGACCTTAACCTTTGGTTTCCGCTTCCTTTCTAAAACTCTTTTCCTTTGGAAACAATCGATCATTACGATCCAATCGTGGATTGTAACAATACACCACTGAGGCTGTTTTTCTTTTCTTCTTTACCAGGCGGAGTCCTGTAAAACCGGTCCTGTCACCTTCCTTTGTAATATTTTCAGAATTAAAATTAAACCGAAAGGGATTCAAAGAAGAAGAATGAATCAAAGAATGGAAAAATGTATCAAAGATAGAGGAGTCCATTTCGAGGGAGAAAAGAAGGACTTATCTGAGGTATACGCTGACTTTAACCAACATGACATGCTCCTCGGACTAGATGCTTGATCGTCACAAAACTCCCATTTTCTTATGAACCAAAACGGGTCTATATTTCCGAGTTAAGGAGCCGCGCCAGGACCTCTCGTGGTGAAACAAACTTTTCGGTTGATAGCGCCCTTTGCGGGTTTTCGCCAATCGACCTCTCTCATTTCTCTTCTTACCATCGCCGGATAGCACTCTTTGCGAGTTTTTACCAACAGGCTCTCTCATTTTGTATTTCTCTACTTCCATCGTCTTATGGTGCCCGAAGGTTTTCACCAATAAGACTCTCTCATTTTATTTCTTTTCATTCCAGGAACCTCGGATCGCAACAATGATGTTCTCACAACTTCTAATCGATCTTGAAGGACTTGTACTCGGTTCGGGTAACAAGAATTGTAAACAAAATTACAACTTTGGAATCATCTTGACGGATCTTAAACAGAATCAAAAATATCATCTGCCCCAGTTTCATTTTTGGGGAAATCGGGATTTTTGTTTTGGTGTGACTGAACCTCAGGGAGAGGTTGCCTACGTATCCTTTCGGAATCAAGTCAGAACGTAGTTCAGGAACTTTGTTTTGTTTTTTTGTTTTTTTTTTTTATTTGGTTTGGATTCCAAAGAGGGTAGCCAAAGAAAGGTAACCGGCTCGAAGGGTTTATAAAAAGGGTTGGTAGTGTTTGGGTAGCGGGAATAAAAGCCTTCAATCATTTCGACTTGTGAGGACCTCGTTGAAGCAAGTTCAGACATAATACCTTTTCACGGCATCTGCATTCACAGCCGTTTCAGGATCTTTTCCTTCCATGTCTCCCAAGTATAATGCCCCTCTTGGAAGTATCTTCCTAATGATGTATGGTCCTTTCCAATTAGGAGCGAATTTTCCTTTCGCTTCCTCATGATGTGGAAGAATGCGTCTTAAAACCAACTGACCTACTTCGAAATTTCTCGGTCGTACTTTCTTGTTGTAAGCACGAGCCATTCTTTGTTGGTACAGTTGTCCGTGACAGACTGCAACCATTCGCTTTTCATCGATCAAAGTTAATTGCTCCAAACGAGTCTTAACCCACTCGCTATCTTCAATCTCTGCTTCAACAATTGTACGAAGTGAAGGGATTTCTACCTCTGCCGGTATCACAGCCTCAGTTCCATAGACTAGCAGGTATGGAGTTGCTCCCACCGATGTGCGTACTGTAGTACGGTATCCCAATAAAGCGAACGGTAATTGTTCATGCCATTGTCTAGAACTTTGGATTGTCTTTCTCAAAATCTTCTTAATGTTTTTGTTTGCTTGCTTCCACGGCACCATTGGCTTTGGGCCGATAAGGGGTGGAGTTCCTATGCGTTATTTTGAATTGCTCGCATATTTCTTCCATCAAATGATTGTTCAAATTCGCAGCATTGTCTGTGATGATAGTTGCGGGTATACCAAAATGACAGATAAGATTTGAGTGTACAAAATCCACCACCGCTTTCTTGGTGACTGATTTGAGAGTGACGGCTTCGACCCATTTTGTGAAGTAGTCGATAGCCACCAATATGAATCGGTGTCCATTCGAAGCTTTCGGCTCAATCGGGCCGATGACATCCATTCCCCAAGCGACAAATGGCCACGACGCTGACATAGGATGCAGCTCAGTTGGAGGTGCATGAATCAGATCTCCATGTACCTGACATTGATGGCATTTTCGGACAAAACCGAAACAATCTTTCTCCATGGTCATCCAATAATAACCTGCTCGAAGGATTTTCTTGGCTAAGACATACCCATTCATATGAGGCCCGCATACTCCTGCGTGTACTTCGTGCATGATTCTTCCTGCTTCTTCGGCATCAACACACCTTAAAAGGTTAAGATCTGGGGTTCTTTTGTACATGACCTCGCCGCTCAAAAAGAAACCACCTGCATGTCTCCTAATGGTCCTCTTTTGATCTCCGGTAGCATGTTCTGGGTATTCTTGCGTTTTCAGAAATCTCCTGATATCGTAATACCATGGCTTGACGCTCGGTCCTTCTTCGATTGCATTGCAATAACCGTGGCTTTCCCTGATTTGAATTTCCAAGGGATTGACATGGGCGTTGCCCGGATAAGGTAGCATTGAAGCTAAAGTGGCCAGTGCATCAGCTAGTTCATTGTGACATCGTGGGATATACCTGAACTCTATCGATGCAAATCGCTTGCCAAGAATGTTCACGTGATGTCGGTAAGGGAGGAGTTTAACGTCTCGAGTTTCCCATTCACCTTGAGATTGTTTGATAATTAGATCTGAATCTCCCATGATCAACAAATCTTCGACGCCCTGATCAATCGCCATATTCATGCCCATGATACAAGCTTCATACTCAGCCGTATTGTTCGTGCAGAAGAAATGGAGCCTAGCCGTGGCCGGATAATGCTGACCAGCAGGAGAGATCAAGATTGCCCCAATCCCTACACCTTTAGCGTTTACCGCCCCATCGAAAAACATTTTCCAAGCATGACTGTCTTCCGAAACAACTTATGTCGTATTTACCTCTTCATCAGGAAAGTAGGTATTCAATGGTTGATACTCTTCGTCGATCGGGTTCTCGGCCAAATGGTCCGCCAATGCTTGGGCCTTCATTGCCGTGCGAGTGACATAGACTATGTCAAACTCAGTGAGCAGGATTTGCCACTTTGCCAATCTTCCGGTGGGCATCGGTTTCTGGAATATATACTTCAAAGGATCCAACCGAGTAATGAGGTGAGTCGTATGGGCTTGGAGGTAGTGTCTCAATTTATGAGCGACCCAAGTTAAAGCACAACACGTTCTTTCCAGCAAAGTGTACTTGACCTCATAACTAGTGAATTTCTTGCTCGGGTAGTAAATCGCTTGCTCTTTCTTCTCTGCCGCATCACGTTGTCCGAGAACACAACCAAAAGAGTTTTCCAAGACTGTTAAATACAAGAAAAGAGGTCTCCCTGGCTCTGGCGGGACTAAGACTGGAGGGTTTGACAAATATTCTTTGATCTTGTCAAAAGCTTCTTGGCATTCGGTTGTCCATTTGATTGCAGCATCTTTCTTCAACAACTTGAATATGGGTTCACATGTGGAAGTCAGCTGAGCGATGAACCTACTGATGTAGTTCAGTCGGCCTAGAAGACTCATTACATCTTTCTTTGTTCTGGGGGGAGGTAAATCCCGGATGGATTTTATCTTTGTGGGATCTAATTCAATACCTCTTCTACTGACTATGAAACCCAAAAGTTTACCTGACGGGACTCCAAAAGCGCATTTGGCCGGATTCAGCTTCAAATCGTACTTCCGCAACCTCTCAAAGAATTTCCTCAAGTCTCGCACATGATCGCCCTGAGTTCTGGATTTGATGATCACATCGTCCACGTACACCTCTATTTCCTGATGCATCATGTCGTGGAAAATGGCAGTCATAGCTCTCATGTACGTTGCTCCCGCGTTTTTCAAACCGAATGGCATGACTCTGTAACAGTAAGTCCCCCAAGGTGTGGTGAAAGCAGTCTTCTCGGCGTCCTCTTCATCCATCAACACTTGATGATATCCCGCATAACAATCCACAAACGACTGTATCTCATGTTTGGCACAATTATCAACAAGGATGTGGATGTTCGGTAAAGGAAAGTTATCTTTAGGACTCGCTTTATTCAAATCTCGGTAGTCAACACATACTCGAGTTTTTCCATCTTTCTTTGGCACGGGCACAACATTAGCCAACCACGTGGTGTATTGTACCACTCGAATTACCCCTGTTTTCAACTGCTTAGTGATTTCTTCTTTGATTTTATCACTGATGTCAGTCTTGAACTTTCTTTGCTTCTGTTGCACTGGGCGACAGTGAGGGTAGATTGGTAATTTGTGCACCACTAGATCAGCTCCTAATCCTGGCATATCATCGTAAGACCAAGCAAACACGTCTTTAAATTCAAACAAGAGTTGGATTATTGCATCTCGTGTTTTCTCATCTGTGTGGATGCTTATCTTGGTCTCTCGGACCTCTTCATCGGTTCCCAAATTAACCGGTTCGGTGTCATTCAAGTTTGGCTTAGGTTTATTCTCGAAATGTTCCAATTCTCGATTTATTTCCCTAAAAGCCTCGTCTTCATCGTATTCCGGTTCTTGGTTCATTATTTCCGGATTAGGTGGCGTGTTCGGATTTGAGCATGAGTTCCGCAAGCATGTCATGTTATTTAAAGCCGCATTATTAGGACTGAAAAGGAAGAATAAATAACAAAATTAGAAAGAGTGCAAAAGTAAGGAAATATTTATTTTATTTTCTTGGAATTTTCTGAAAACAAACAAAATTACATCGGAGAAACCAAAAATACAAGAAAACAAAGAAAAACATCCAAGCTACATCCTGAAGTAACTTGTGATGAAGGAAAAACGACAGGACAAATCTACCAGAACTCCCGCCTGATTGGGAAGGGTGTAGCTTTCCAATTTTGCAATTTAGCTTCAGGGCCCACATACAGCACCTCAGCGGTGCTTGTTCCTTCTCCCGATTGGACCATATTAACATCATAGAGCATTTGCCTCATGGCCCCACATATGTCTTCAATTTCCTCCGTTGTAAAGACCTCGTCTTCTTCTTCTTCATTGTACCTTGGTCGGACAAAAGTTTGGTACAGATGCGGCAATGGTTGCGGCAGAACCCATCCTTTCTCCTTTCTCTTTTTGGCCCATCTTTCATCTTCAGAGGTTGGGCGAAAGCCCACTCCGAAAAACCTTTCAGCTACAGGTAAAGTTATCAGCTTCGGCACTCCTTGTAGGGACTTCCCCAAACCTTTTCCTGGCTGGAAGCCATGTTTAATCATTTCTTTCGCCACCGTGATGGAGGCATTAGACAAAAAAGGTTGGGGGAGAGGATTCCCTTCTTCGTGTTGATCCTGCCAACACAATCTCGAAAGCTTGATAGACAATGTTTTCGCTTCCCGCTTCCGCTTCCAAGCAAGGTATGGATGGATCTCGGTAAATTGATTGCTCATCTTCCCCGTGGACCACGATCTCTTGTCCCTTGTGCTCAAATTTCAACATCTGATGGAGGGTAGAGGGCACAGCTCCGGCCGCATGAATCCATGGTCTCCCTAGAAGAAAATTGTAAGAAGTGTCCATATCCAAAACTTGGAATGTCACTTCGAAGTCCACCGGGCCGATGGTCATAATCACATCAATCTCTCCGACGGTATCTCTTTTCACACCGTCAAAAGCTCGCACACATATGTTGTTAGGCCGAATCCTTTCAGCTCCGATTCCTATGCGGCCTAAAGTGGAAAGCGGGCATATGTCTACCCCCGAACCCCCGTCAACCATGACCCTCTTCATATAGTAGCCTTCGCTTTTGACAGTCAAATGCAAAGCTTTGTTGTGGGCGGCACCCTCCAAAGGCAAATCAGCTTTACTGAAGGAAATCTGATTGATCGCGAAGAATCTTTCTGTCATCCTTTCAAGTTGTTCGGATGAAGTCTCAATAGGCACGTATGCCTCATTCAAGGCTTTTAGCAAAACCTTTTGATGTTCAGTAGACTTCATTAGAAGGGACAACATCGACACCTGCTCTGGGCATTTACGCAGTTGGTCTATCACCTCATAGTCAGGCATTTGCATCTTTTGAAAAAAGACCTCTGCCTCTTCAGCACTTACAGGTTTCTTCGACGGGAAACGCCTTTGTGTGGCGTTATTTACCTCCTCCGTGTTCAAGTACTTCTGTCCTAGGACACTCTCAGATGAATTTCCCACAATCTCTTTCCCTTTGCGCATAACAAGTGTTCGTTGGTAGCTCCAGGGTACTGCGGATGGATCTGTCATTGGTTTTTGTTGTATGCGTGCAATAACCACAGGTTCATCCTGGTTTTCGGGCCACATAAGTTCCCTTTGGTACATACATTGATGTTTCTCTCTTTAAATGGAACTTCTTGGGGGCACCTATGGACAATGGTTTTTCCACTCTACCTCGTGGGAGGTAAAGGACTCCACCCTTTCTGAGACGATGCTTTCAATTCAATCGTCTTTTCGGATTTGGTTTCAAGAGCTTCAACCTTTTTCCCCATTTTCTCTTGTTTCGGGGTAGCCTCAGGACGCTTCTCTATGTTGGCGATGGCGATTATCGCTTTCAAAGCTGGGTCAAATTCTTTGTCGTCACAAATCATCCCAATCACCGGTCCGTTGTTGTGGGCTGGTAATGGGTTGTTTGTCACATTTGGGATGTCTTCATCTGCGAAGACGATCCTCCCTTGATTGATCAATTCTTGCACTGCCTTCTTTAACGTCCAACAATTGTCAGTACTGTGTCCTTCAACACCTGAATGATATGCACAGTATATCCCCCTCTGGTAGGTAGGAGAGTCTGGATTCTGCCTGTTCTGCGGAACATGCTGCAATAGGTTTTCTTGCCCGAGTTTTGGGAAAAGAGTGGAATACGGCTCCCCAATCGGTGTAAAGCTCGTTTTGGGTTGCTCACGGTGGCGAGCGTTATTTGGCCGTGGATTATACTTGGTTTGGGTAAGGAGGTTGGTTTCTCTGGAATGGAGGTGGATTCCTGTTGGCTGGTGGCTGTGGCCGTGCCTGAGGTTGAATGTTCATGACCGCATAGGGTGGAGGCGGAGGAGCATAAGCCATGCCGTGATGTGGATAGTAATGTTGGGGGACCCTGTCGGAGAATACCTGCCTTGAGGTTCGATATCTCCTGTCCTCTACCGCTGCCATAGCAGATTCTTCTTTCCTTTTGCTTCGGGGCATCCCTCCAGACCCGCCTTGAATGGCTTGGGAAGTTGCCCGAATGGCCGCTTGGCTCAAAATTCGCCCTGTTTTCAAGCCATTTTCTACCATCTCTCCGATCTTGATAGCTTCGGCAAAAGGTTTTCCCATTGCCGACATCATATTTTGAAAGTAATCGGGCTCTTGAGCTTGGAGAAAAGTCGTGACCATTTCAATTTCGTCCATGGGGGGTTTCACCCTGGACGCTTGTTCTCGCCACTTGATGGCATATTCTCTGAAGCTTTCTGAGGGTTTCTTTTTTAAGTTCGATAGAGAATTCCTGTCCGGCGCAATATCGATGTTGTATTGGAATTGTTTTACAAAATCTCTGGCCAGATCATCCCAGATGTGCCATCGAGATATGTCTTGATCCATGTACCACTCCGATGCTATTCCGATCAAACTCTCTCCGAAGTACGCCATCAACAATTCTTCTTTGCCGCCGGCACCCCTCAATTGATTGCAGTATTTCTTCAAATGAGCAATGGGGTCGCCATGTCCGTTGTACTTTTCGAACTTTGGTGTCTTAAAACCTGATGGCAAATGGACGTGCGGGAACATGCACAGATCGGCGTAAGATACACTCTTCTGTCCACTCAGACCTTGCATGTTCTTAAAGCTTTGTTCCAAACTCCTCATTCTTTTTGCCATCTCATCCTGCTCGGGGGTCTTTGGATTTTGGCTCGGTAGGAACTCATATCGAGGTGGCTGAGAATATGTATTGGCTGCAACCTGTGTATGGTCCCGTGTGAGCGGTGGCGCTGGGAATGTAAAGGATGAGGAGTCGAAGAAAGGAGCGTGTGCGGTGGGGTACGTTGTGATTGGAACTGGCAATTCAACGGACGTTCTTGCGGATGTATCATGTGGTGCTACCCGAGGATGGGATGTGGAGGGTGATTCAGAGAGGTTTGTAGCATTGGAATACCCGAACAGAGTAGGCGGGTAATTGATAGGGGTATTTGAAATACCGCTTGACCTGAGAAGAATTTCAGGGAACCCAGGGACCAGAATCGGGGGCTCTTTCCCGTTGTTCCAATCGTCCAACATTTCGAGCATGCGGCAACGCAGCATTCTATTCTCTT
>JASVEL010005546.1:0-126991 GCA_032618575.1 Nicotiana noctiflora
CAAAAATAGTTTTTGAAAACTCTTTTATCATTTTTCAGTTGGAAAACAGTAATGTCAAGTTCCAGAGATTGGAATTGGCATAATAACAAAATAGCTGCGGACTAGTAGTAAACTAGCATGTCTATATGATAAGACAATGATAACGATCCTCGCGGGATCCAATAACCGGCTCACGGCCCACATGTATAATCAACCGCCCAAGAAGGGGGTTCCTCGGCTCAAGAGTGGCCATCATTACAATATATATATATATATATATGCGACCATCCGAGAAGGAGGTTCGACGGCTCAAGAATAGCCTATAATACTGTATCAACAGGTTGGACTAATATGTAGTCTCCAGTTCATAATCGACCCCGCATTCTCCAGAGTGTGCGTGTCTCGCCGCTATACAGCGTCACAAAGTGGTATACCGGGGTTTCGAACCCGCCGGTCATCACCCACATCTATTACTCACCTCAATACGGCGCGACGACTACTCCGCAATGCCCTTGCCACGAGAATCAAGCTCCGCACGCGTAGAATCTGATCAAATACAGTAGAAACACAACAAATTAGGCCAATGGGACTACACCCAATCAATACAACTCAATTTACATCAAAATTCCCAAAGTTGTCAAAACCCGACTTTCGGTACGCTTGTCAAAAAATTACAAAAGTCACATATTCGGAACCCTCATCTCAATACGAGTCTAAGCATATCAATTTTACCAAATTCGGACTCCATTTGCCCATTCAAAACCTTGATTTTCCAAAGTCCAAGCCAAGGGCTAAATCCTCCATAAATTACCCCAATTTCCTCCATTTTCATGATATAATTGCATAATATTACCAATACTAATCATAGTTTAAGTCCATAGATGATTACCTGATGATTTCCCTTGAATTTCTCTTCAAAATCGCCCAAATCGCCTCTAAAGCCGAGACCCAAAATGTGTGAAATGTTCTGAAATTTTTCTAACTTCGGATACACTTACTTACAGCGATTTTCGCTTCTGCGGAACATTTTCCACTTCTACACTCCCGTATCCGCGACCAAAGGGTCGCTTCAGCGGTTCCAGGCCTAGCCGGCCATTTCCGCTTCTGCGAGCAAAGGGCCGCTTAACCGGGCCCGCTTCTGCGAAGAATCGTCCGCTTCTGCGGACACATCCACCTTCGCGCATCATTGACCGCTTCTGCGGTCTCGCCCAAACGATCAAATGTCCGTTTCTGCGGACCATGCACATTTTCTTCCCCTTCCGCTTCTGCGATCAATGGCTCGCACCAGCGGTGCCGCTTCAGCGGAATATCTTCCGCTTCTACGTAACCAGCCACTCCTGTGCACCTCGTCCGCTTCCGCGGACTCGCTCCTGCGTCCAAAATTCTGCAGGAGCGGAAACAACAGAAGCAGGATCCCAACCTGCAATTTTTCCACAATTTTCTCCCGTTTAACCATCCGAAAACACCCCGAGGCCCCCGGGACCTCATCCAAACGTACCAACACATCTTAATACCTCATTCGAACTTGCTCCAATCCTCAAAACACGTCTAACAACATCAAAACCCATAATTCGCATCGAATTCAAGCCTAAATTCCTTAAAACATTCCAAATTACACATTCAATCAAAAACCCGACCAAACGACGTCCGAATGACCTGAAATTTTGCAGGCACATCCAAAATCACCTAACGAAGCTATCTGCAACTATCGGAATTCCATTCCGACCCCCGGATCAAAATCTCACCTACCGTTCGGATTTCGCCAAAATTCAACCTTAGCCAATTCAAGCCTATTTCTACACCGGGTCTCCAAATTAAATTCCGATCGCTCCCCTAAGTCACAATTCACCTCCCGGAACTAACCGAATCATCAGAATCCGATTCCGAGCCCTCTAACCGAATAGTCAACTTCGGGTTGACTTTCCTTATTCAAGTTTCCTTCAAAAAGGCTATATGCCTCATTTTCAATCCAATTCATTCCTAACTCACCCGATAGACTCTAACACTGATATAAAATCATAAAACATGTATTTACAACATAACGGGGTGGTAATTCTCGTGACGACGGGCCGGGTCGTCACAGTGCACTCGTAGTTTGTTTGAATCGATTAAATTTTGAATCTTATGTTTTAATGCTAGGCATTCTTCTGTATCATGACCTTGAACGTTTGAATGATAAGCACAATACTTGGAAGGATCAAATAATGGATGTGAAGGGTCAAATATCCTTCCTTTTCTTGGTTGCATAATTCCCTGAGGCATTCAGTCTTGCGAATATGCTAGAGATTGATTCAGTCAAAGGTGTGAAGCTGCGGGGCTTCCTTTTCTTGGATTGGTGAGAAGCGACTTGTGCTTGATGATGTTGATGGTGAATGTTTTGTTGGCGAGGAGGTTGGAGATGCACGTTGCAGGCATTAGAGATTGCATGATTTTGCAAGGGCTGGTGATCATCGTGGTATTGCGTGATGCATAGTCATGGCAACTGAGGCATTTTCCTTCTCTTACCTTTCAAATTTTCTGGCATCTCTGGTTGTAAAGCATGATTGATGGTCTGCATGTTAATCTTTCCTTCTTTGATGCCTATTTCTAGGAAGTCCCTGACTCTAATCAAGTCTGAGAAATTACGCACGTTCGTAGTAGCCAGCTTTTCATAATATATGCCATTTTGAATGTCAATGAAGATTGAGATAAACTCTTTCTTGGAAAGCGGAGGGTGCACCTTTGAAGCTTCAACTCTCCATCGGATTGCATAATCCTGAAAAGATTCATGTGGTATTTTCTCTATTTTGTATAGGCTATGCATGTCTGGATCGACTCCAAGGTTGAACTCATATTGCTTTACAAAATAGTGAGCCATATCATCCCACATGTGCCATTTACTAAAATCTTGTTTTGTTTACCAAACAAGTGCAGGTCCCGATAAGCTTTGGATAAATAACTTCATTCGAATGGCCTCATTGTGCCCAATACCAAGTAATATGCTACAGTAGTCCTTTAAATGAGCAATGGGATTTCCCTTTCCATCGAAAGTATTAAGCTTTGGCACTTAGTATCCTGGTGGGAGTTCTACATCCGACTGCAGGCATAAGTCTTCATATCTTAGACTTTGATGATTTCTTGATTGCAATTCTTTTCCAATGGCTTTCTTCAAATCACGGAGTTCTTTTTCCAAATTTTCACGGCAAATCTGTTGGGTTGATTTTTCAAGTCTCTTATTCGAACATACATCTAGTTGGTTTTGCTTGTCCTTCTCAAATGGAGTTGTGACTATAGAAAGTTCATTATTAAGATTCATCATGACTTGATTGGGATTGCGGGTTATTGGCATTTGTGGAGAGATTGTATAAGTAGGAGTTGGGCAAGGAGATATGGTTAAGCAAATATTTCGGTTTGAGCTAGAAGTGGAGGTTGTATTTGGAAGAAGGTTAAAAGTGCTTCCCAGATTAACCAACATATTCCTTTGCACCACATTTGCCTTGGTTCCATCATTTTGTGCTTGCAATAGTCCCATACCGGTATTGATTCTTCAAAATGGTCTGCCATTATAGCCCTTCCTTTATGCAGATTCGTAGCCAAAACAGTGTTCAATGCTAGGCAACCTCCAAAGGAAAAATAAAATTTTACAAAATAAAAGTAAAGTGTTAGTGTATTCATCATAATAAAATAAATGCATGAAATAATAAGGTATACCATTAGATAGGTTAGTTCATTACATGGTTAAGAATTAGCCTAAGTTGTAAAATGAATGGGCAAGAATGACTTGTTATCTTGAGGGCTCTAACACACGAGATTTGTTGACATGAAAGCGAAATAATTTGAAGTTTCATAAAAGGCTGACTTATGTTCGAACATCAAAGCTTTAGCTCTAGCATAGTCAACTTCCTTGCATGCCTTTAGAATTTTCCAAAACAATTACCCCAATCTTTAGGAAGGTTCTGATGAATACTCCATGACATGATGTCCCTTTTGAGCAGACTCAACCTGCGTGCCAAAAATCTGCCCCGGTCTCTTTCATGAAGGGAAAAGAAAATTTTATTGCAATGAGACTGAGTCTTATATAGACTGTGTTTCAAAGAAGCCATAGGCGAATAATTTTGACGTTGAAAGTATTATTTGGCTGATTGAATATCGACAAGCTTAAAATCAAGATATGTAATTAGGATATAAGAGTCAATTGGACATGAAATGACTCTATTATTATTTAGTGTTGTCAAGTCATAAAGCTATCGAGGTCCGGAATACGGTATCAACCATTTTGAAACTTGTGGGATAGTACCTCGACTCACATGCCAAGACGTAGAATTAATGGGCGTGTGAAGATTAATCTCAACCACCCGAAATAAGATGATGCAAACACTTGAATTGAATATGTTAAAATATAAAAAAGAATTTGATGCTAAAAATTAACCAAATAGCGGCCTTCTATTGCTGGGTAGATGGTGAAAAATTGGACACCTACCTACTTGTATATGAGAATTAGTACGAATATTTAAATTGTGAGAGATATGAAGCTATGAGACAAAAATTAGAGGTGCAAGATTGTGCCAGAATTGAATAAATTAAAAATTTATGTAAGGCACGAGTGGCGATATTTAAAAAAAATATGTAACTATATTTGTAAGAAAAGAACACGAATAAAAAGCAACTCACAAAATTAGATCGGAAAAATATTCTCATATTATAAAAGATTACGCTAGTTTTTATTTTAGATTGCTATCTTGCTTAGGGAGTCTGATACTCATTGTTGTGTAAAGAAAAATTTTAAGGCTAGTTTAAGGTGTCACGACCCCAATCCCGATCATGATGGCGCCCAACACAACTGCTAGGCAAGCTCGACCATTTACCCTCTCATCCCGAGCATGAAGCTCAAACCAATTACCTGGATATTATTATCAACAATAAAGCTAAACTGAATAACCACCCAAAGATCTAGGGTCACGAGTCTAAAGCCTCTAAACATGATCGGATAACAATATCTCAACCAAATACTCAAGTATGAATAATGTATATACAAGGAAAACTGGAATAAGAAGAGAAGCCAGGTCATGCGAACACCAGCAACTACCTCAGCAACTCGGATAAATACTGATAAAGCTAGAGTGCTCGTCTACCTCTCCTAAGTACTTGAATCTACACACAAAGGTTCAGGGAGTAGGGGTGAATACTAAGTACTCGGTGAGTAATAAATATATACAAGTAGTTGAAAGTAAGAAATCCACAGAATACCACATAATGAAGCTAAACTACAGTCCGATTCCTCCTACGAACTAGCAACAACAACAATACATTACCACTATCACAGATAATTCACAGACAAAGATCCAATGCAAAGCACATAACCGCTACAACGTGTAGCCCGATCCATTTAACGTCGACGGCGCTCACTGGGGGTGTGTACAGACTCCGGAGGGGCTCCTACAGCCCAAGTGCAATACTGCTGCGGCGTGCGGCCCGATCCTCATATCAACCGCTGCGGCGTGCAGCCTGATCCATCCTCAGTCTACGGCGTGCATCCCGATCCTCATATCAACTGCTTCGGCGTGCAGCCCGATCCATCCTCAGGTCACAACATGCATATGAGTCGCACAACAGCTCAACTTATTTATTTCCAGGTTCCAATTCATTTTATTATGAAAATACTTTAATGCTTATTTAATTTTCCAAAACAGATGACTTATCATTTCAATACGGTGCTTTCAAACCAGGACTGAGATTAGTGATTAAGCAACTAGAGCTATCACATATATAACAATCCCCTAGGGATACTACAGGTCGGCACAAGGCCCCAAACATGGCTTACAGCCCACAAAATATATCTAATACAATGTGCGGTTCAACCGCATATAGCATATTATTCACATCCGGGATGGACTAAGTCTCAATCCCCAGTCATAATCAATCCCGTACCTACCACGGGGTGCGAGCCACGCCCTACTAGCGTTACAATGTACTAAGCCGGGGTTTCGAACCCTCAGGCTACCATATACACAAACTACTCACCTCTAGCCGGTCGTAGACTCGTCCGCAATGCCTTTTCCTTTAGAATTCGCTACCTCGCGCGTAGAAACTATTCAAACCACAATAATTATGTCATTTACGGGTCAAAGAAATATAACCCAGTTCAATTTACATGAAAAATGTATAAATTCACTAAGTTGGTAAAACCCGGACCCCGGGCCCGCTTCTCCAAAAATTCCGAAATTCATACCAACAGATTTCTCATCTCGCCACGAGTCCGTGCATATAAAATTTATCGAAATCGAAGTTCGAATGGCCTTTCAAAATCCAAAAATACGTTTTCATGATTTAGGCCCTAGTTCTTTACAAATTCTACCAATTTCAAGAATTTTGGTATTGATTCTAGCATAAAATCATATTTTTGAGTCGAGAAACTTACCTCCAGCGATTACCCATTGATTTCTCTCTTAAAAATTGCCTTAGAAGCTTCTTCCCGTTCCTTAATTGGAACAAAACTCGACCTGCTCATTATAGGTATACTGTACACGCGTTTTACTACTCCCAATGGATTCCTTGTGAAATTCTAATGAATTTAGACTTTTGAATCACTCAATTTGACCTTATAATGAAGGAGATATGTAGGTTTTAAGATTTGCAAATAGTGCAGGTTTTTAATACGCCGTCAGGGGCAGTTTCGTCATTAACCTGAAAATCTGGGCAACTTTAGTAAAATGGCCATAAAATCCTCATACGATGTCCAAATTCAATGATTCTTATTGCTACGGGTCCGTAATTATGATACGGATCAAATGCTTCGTTCAAAACAGTAATAGGAGCTCGTGCGTTCAATATGATATCATTTATGCTTGAAGAAACGATGTCAAAGCATAAGAAAAACGAGCATAACGCAACCCAAACCTATCTGAAACTCACCCGAGCTCCTCGGGACTGCATACGAACATACTAACATGTCACATATGATCATGCAAACTTAGTTTCACTCTCAAAACACCAAAACTAACATAAAAACACCAATTTTACATCGGATTCAAGCCTAAGTTCTTCTAAAACTTCCGAAACTTGCATTTGATCTAAAACCCGACCTAAACACCGCCGAATGACTTGAAAATTTGCACGCATATCCAAAATCACCTAATGGAGCTACTGAAACTCTTAAAATTCCATTCCGACCCTCGGATAAAAATCTCACCTACCATCCGGAATTCGCCAAAATTCAACCTTAGCCAATTCAAGCCTAAAACTACACCGGACCTCCAAATTTGATTCCGATTGCTCAACTAAGTCATACATGATCCCCCGAAACTAGTCGAATCATCATAATTCAATTTTGAGCTATCTAACTCGTCGGTGAACCTTCGGTTGATGTTTCCAACCTATTCTTCTCAGAAAGAGGTTTATGGCCTCATTTTTATCTAAATTTCTTTCGATTTGCTTTTAACTTTCCTAACACATATAAATTAGCATATTGAATTTTTAAATGAAGAAAACGGGGCGATAACTACCGTAACGACGGGCCGGGTCATTACATTCTCCCCAACTTAAATAAACGCTCGTCCTCGAGCGCACCCAGAGTTGTACTAGAAGCAACCCAATAGCCAAATGACCTCATCAAGCATATATTTGGGGTGGTACCACGTCACCGTATCCATCATAAGTCTGATAACACAATATAGCTGAACTTCCACTGTCTATTTGGAACATATACTACATTGCACATTCCGGAATAATGTACCACATCCGGATCCCACATCTATACTCGGAATACACCCGAACCAACTGTAATAGTCCATAATCACCACTCCGGGTGAGATCTTATGGTGTACCAAGCAACCCAATCACTCGAGACGATAGCCTCTAATCGCAACAATTTCCCACGATAACCAAATATTACTGCAAAACCTTTCTTGTTAGCTAAAGTGTTGTTCCAATATCTTCATATACTACCCACGGCAGCTGAAAGACGCGATATATCGAATCCATCTCTCATGTAATCCATGCATGATTCCATTTCCCTTTTAACTGATACCATAATAGATTTCGGAGCCAAACCTCGATATTACATTTCTAACCAACTGAAATCACATATGCCCGCACTCATTAATGGCTCCAACGATCATTTCGATTATAACACACCGCACTGGTGATATGACACCTCAACACCGGCCTAAGCCACGATGAGCACAACACAGGCTCCAATAAGAAATGTCTGAACATACTCAAATCATGACAACTAACTCAAACACAAAAGTTGTAATTCAATTTCTCCGTACCATCGTAACATAGGACTGAGATCCAGTCTCGCATTATAGAAATAGAGTACCTGAATTCTCCTTGAAAGGTCATAACATCATATGGCCTTGCCACAACTTACGATTCCATCCAAACACTATTACCCATGAAGAACCTCAAGTCATCTCATCATGTTCAAACAGTCAGCCACGTACAGATTTAGGCCTGAACTCAAGCGATCAATCTCACCCACAGTGAGGCAATTAATATACGCCATCAAGTCTTGTAGAGACACAACAGATGCGCCATTTGCCGAGCGATACCCAACACTGACTTTCCGCAGAGACTAGGTAGTATTATACATGAGGTAGCGTATAGAAAAGCTACTCCCCATATCACACGGTTGCGGCGTGCAACCTGCTCAAAATAACCTACCTGTGGCGGCGTGCCACCCGATCCAGATACCATGCCTGTGGCAGCGTGCCACCCGATCCACGCATATATCTCGCAAGAGGAAATGCACATCGAGTCAAGTTTCTCATTACAATAAACATATATATAGTCTCAAGTTCGGCTACATGAAACGCATCCGACAACGTTCCTCAATACCAGAACTGAATCAATGGTAAATACCTCTACACTGACATCCGCCACAAAGGTCCAACTAACAAAGCAATAGCTACCAGCCGTCCGCTGGTCCTGGATACAACTACTCTGCTGGAGCATACTCTAATGCACTCTGCTACGCAATTTGTGCCATTTCCGACATAGTCCATATCACATTAGTCTAGATGACCTGACTTATGATAGCCAGTCTGAAATCAAGTATCGTAACTCAAATTCAACATATCAAGCTAAGAGAGAGAGCCATTAGGGCTTCCAATTTCCAATAATTGCTAAACGGTGCCGATACACACGATATACAACCACTGCATAGACGGATTACGAGAACTTCTAGTCTCCATCACCTATATAACACATGAATCCCTATGCCTGATTCCACACTCCACATTGTACGAATACATAACACACATCAAGCATCCAATCATTCCACGAAAGTCATTCAGAAATTTCCCTATGCCATCAACAACTCAATCATCACAGTCGATCCAACAAGAGAATACGCCCATACCACTAGATATTATCAGTTTACATTACCTTGTCCTTTTTGACCATATACCCTACCATATCACTAGAATAGCAGTACCATTTTTTCTTAATCACCAGAAAGGTCGATTCTTAAATCACCTGCAGCTGCCCACGCTGTTCAATAATTTTTAATGACTTCCCATATATTATGAACTGATCTCAAAACCTTGAACATGCCATTATCAACTTTCCATAACACATCGCATATACCATACCACACTAAGATAACATGGAACTTCTATCCCTTTCCTACTCCGCAAATATCGACGCACTTAACTAATCAAGGACCTTCATGATCCCATATAGAAGAAAACTCATTACACATTCCCAGTTTCGCATACCAACAAGAATATACTCACTTTCAAACCACGGTAGAACACATCACAAACTCTTTCTCCCAATTCATTGCGTAAGTTTAACTGCCAGGACTGAGTCCTTTTACCCACATCGAGCTACGCAACTGCCAGCACTCAAGAGCTTTGTTGCACAATATCTACGAGTCTTATTAGTTCGAACACATACCAAGAATTAATTGTACCCTTATCATGCCGTTTCAGTTTATTAACAAGTTGTTCCATTTAATCAATTTCCTTTCTGAATCAACTTTAACTTAGTACTAGCCTTTACTGTAGCACTACATTATCTCAACTCATGTTACCACATGAGACTCATACACAAGACTACACGGTCTAAGGCTCACAGGCTGTTGAATACTCTCTCAATGTTTCCCATAAGTACCACATTCTACAATACTTTATTTTGAAGAACTTCTTGCAATTTTTGAATTCGTTATCATTACGCTCCAATATAGATACATAGAATCTCATCATTCACATATCATTACACAAGTCTTGATCCCTTCTAGCGAAACCACCGTCTTTAGCCACATACACAATCTTAAGACACCTTACCGTTACAAGCAAAATCTTGAACACCGCAGGACTATTCTCGGGCGTCATTCACCCTTATTCAATTATCATTCAAGTGTATTATTGGACAGAACCACTCGTGCCTTGTTAGAACTCTGACACCAGCAGAACATGATTACATACAGATGCACTTAGCTATCTTTTTTTCTATACACCGAACATTCTTTACCAACAGCAGTTCAAATCATCCTAGGATTTTTTTTCACATATACAAAGCACCATAACCTTTATCAGAATTTTCCCAACATACTTAGAGACAGAACCAACATAGTACACAACAGTGCAGTCAGTTAATCAATAACAACCTCCCCAACTTGGCTCGGAGCCATTCATCAAAGCACCTTTAGCCACTTATAGCATTCTTAGTCAAATGATGCCACAATGTTATAGTGAGATTAGTCTCAAGTCATTTACTCCCTCGGTTCGTTCAGAAATCATGGTAGTCTTTTCATGGAGATTATTGGGAACGAAAATGTGATTGGGGTTAAGAACAATGACAAAATTGCCTTCTGTCTGTTGCCATGGAATGTATAGGTAGGGATTGTTTTATGCTTAGCGAGACTTGACAGAGACTCGAATCATCAGAGACCTTAACTCTTCTGAAACTCTTGCATTTATACACACACTACAGTTAAGCCTACTCTCTTTAGGTGACAGAAATCTTTTCTAAGCCCCAAATGTTTTTCAAAAATTTTGACAGAGTTTCCTTTGTAATTTGGCCTATCCACCTGCCAGAGAATCACCAAACCATCCTAACAATACGTCCACAACTCGACAAGCCATCACAATGTATATTGTAACGACCCGGCCCGTCGTTACAGGAATTTACCACCCCGTTACCTTGAAATTACATATCTTATGCTTTTATAACAGTATTAGAGTATATCGGGTGAGTTAGGAGTGATTTGGATTGGAAATAAAGCAAATAGTATGTTTGAAGGAAGCTTGAATATGAGAAGTCAGCCAAGAGTTGACTATTGAGTTAGAGTGCTCGGAACTGGATTCTGATGATTCGACTAGTTCCGGGGGATCATTTATGACTTAGGAGAACAATCGGAATTGAATTCGGAGGTCCGGTGTAGTTTTAGGCTTGAATTGGCGAAGGTTGAATTTTGGCGAAAATCGGATGGTATGTGATATTTCGATCCGGGGGTCGGAATGGAATTCCGACAATTTCTGTAGCTTTGTTATGTGATTTTGGATATGTCTGCAAATTTTCAGGTCATTCGGACATCGTTTGATCGGGTTTTGGATTAAATGTTAGTTTTGAAAGTTTTGAAGAAACTTAGGCTTGAATTCGTGAGTAAATGGTGATTTTGATGTTTAGTATGGTGTTTTTATGATTGGAACAAGTCCATATCATGTTTTGGAGTGCGTTGGTGGTTTTCGTTGGGGTCCCGGGGGCCTCGGGATGATTTCGGACCATCAATCGGGCATTTGGACTTGGCAAAAATCTGCAGAAAAACTGCAGGTTCTGTCCAGGCATTTAAGCCTTCGCGTTCGCGTGGCCTAGATAGTGAAAATGGGATTTTGAGTTTTGGGAGGCCATTTGAACTCCGATTTTGATAAATTTTATATGCATGGACTCGTGGCGAGATGAGGGTCGCGTTGGTACTAATTTCGGAATTTTCCGAGCAGTGGGCCCGGGGTCGGATTTTACCAACTTGGTGTATTTATGCGAATTTCATGTAAATTGAAATGGGTTATGATTATTTGACATGTATTTGATATAATTATTGTGGTTTGACTAGATTCCACGCACGAGGGAGCTAAATTCAAAGGAAAAGGCATCGCGGACGAGTCTACGGCCGGCTAGAGGTGAGTAGTTTGTGTATATGGTAGCCTGAGGGTTCGAAATCCCGGCTTAGCACATTGTGACGCTAGTAGGGCATGGCTTGCACACCGTGGCAGGTGCGGGATTGATTGTGACTAGGGATTGAGACTTGGTCCATCCCGGATGTGAATAATATGTTGTTAGTGTTGGAAATACACTGTATTCGATATATTTGTGGGCTGTAAGCCTTGTTTGGGGCCTTGTGCCGATCTGTAGCGTCCTTAGAGGACAATATTTATGTGATAGGTATACTTGCTTAAATCACTGATCTCAGTCCTGGAAAATTGAAATCACTTTTTTTTGAAATGTTAAGTCACCGGCTTTTGCAAATTTAATAAAGTTAAAGTTTTTTCATAAATTATGAACTGGAAACTGGAATTAAGAAAAATGAACTGTTTTGTGACTTAATTGCTTATTGTGGACTGAGTATGGGATCGGGCTGCACGCCGCAGTGGTTGATATGAGGATCGGGCCGCACGCCGCAGCAGTATTGCGCTTGGGCTGTAGGAGCCCCTCCGGAGTCTGTACACACCCCCAGTGAGCGCCGTCGACGTTAAATTGGATCGGGATACACGCCGTAGCGGTTATGTGCATTGCATATTTATTTGTTGAATTACTCTGTGGTAGCTGTATTGTATTGTTGATGCTAGTTCGTAGGAGATTCAAACTGTAGTTTAGCTTCATTATGTGGTAATCTGTGGATTTCTTATTTTCAGCTGCTGTTATATATTTATTACTCACTGAGTACTTAGTACTCACCCCTACTCCCTGCACCTTTTGTGTGCAGACTCAGGTACTCAGGAGCAGTAGACAGGCATTTCCAGCATTTGCGCTGTGTCATATCGAGTTGCCGAGGTAGCTGCCTACGTTCGCGGAACCTAGCTTCTCCTCTCCCTTCCAGTTGTTATTTCGTATTTTGTATTCAGACTTGAGTATTTCTATTTAGTACTCTCTATTCCTGTTGGATATTGTTAGAGGCTCTAGACTTGTGACTCCGGATCTTTGGGAGTGTCAGTATTTTGTTCATTATTATTATTATTGGAGTTCTTAAACTCATATATTCTTCTTGGGTTGTCCATTTGGGACTGTTATTTGTGATAATTAAATTATTGGTCGGGCTGGCCTAGCTTGATTGTTGGGCGCCATCATGACCGAATTTGGGTCGTGACAAGTTGCTATCAAAGCTCTAGGTTATTAGGACTCGCGAGTCATGAGCCGGTTTAGTAGGCTTTCGCGGATCGGTACGTAGACGTCCGTATCTATCCTCGGAGGGCTACAGAAACTTTAGGAAAAACCTCATTTTCTTGGATTCATATCGTGCGATTTGTGTTGTCATAAAATTAAAATTTTCCATGATCCATTCTCTCGCAGATGGCGAGAACACGAGCTAACAGACGGGCAAGGTCTACAAGCAATAATGAGTTGTGGTAGAGGTAGAGGCGGAGCATCTTGCTCGAGTAGTCCTCAAAACTGTATTTATGCGTTGGCAGGACGACATGACTAGGAGTCAGCACCATATGTTGTTACAAGTATATTATCAATCTCCTCATATGATGTATATACACTAAGTGGGCTCAGGTAGTTGCAGCTACTGCTGCAGTATCTTCTTCACAGGCAGGGGGAGGAAATCAGACCCCCGTGGCTCACACACCCGAGCTAGTCCAGGCAGTTGCGCCCGTTGCACCAGCTGCTGCTTATATGGTTCCAGTTATGCCCGACGATGAGCAGCGTCGTTTGGAGAGATTTGAGAGGCTACAGCCTCCGACATTTAGTGGTGTTGAGGGCGAGGACGCCCAGGGTTTTCTTGACAGATGTCAGCGCATGCTTCGCACCGCGGGTATTCTAGAGTCCGGCGGTGTTTCATTCACCACTTTTCAGTTCACAGGTGCAGCATTTCAGTGGTGGGAGGATTTCGAGAGGCGTAGGCCTGCTGGGGCAGCGTCCCTCACTTGGCAGCAGTTCTCCACGGTATTTTTGGAGAAGTACGTGCCTCAGTCTTAGAGAGAGGAGCTGCGACGTCAGTTCGAGTGGTTGAAGCAGGGAGATATGACGGTTAATCGGTACGAGATGAGATTCAAATAGTTGGCCCGTCATGCCATGTGGATGGTTCCTACAGATAGAGAGAGGATTCGGAGATTTATTGATGGCCTTATTTATCCCATCCGTATATTGATGACCAGGGAGAGAGTTTCGGCAGTTACCTTTGAGGAGGTGGTTGATGCTGCCCGTCATATTGAGACAGATCGCCGCAGAGAGCGGGAGGAGAGAGAGGCTAAGAGGCCTCGTGGTTCTGGCAGTTTCAGTGGTGCTCCATCTAGGGGCCAACCCCAGTATAGCAGGGGTCGTTCTTTCAGGTCTCATCAGTCTGGATGTCCAGAGTCCAGTGGGTTTTTATCAGATCGTGGTCGTCAGGGCCATCAGGGTTATCAGGGTCAGCAGAGCCGTCAGCAGAATCAGCCTACACTGAGTGCTCTTCCGGCTCGCAGCTCTACTCCTCGTTTCCTCGGCACGTGGTTCATCCGTAGCGAGGGCTCCTCGGCAGCCCCTTCTTCCATCTTCGTGCCGTTGTTTTGAGTGCGGTGATTTGGGCCATATCGGGAGAGAGTGTCCTCAGTGGCTTCGTAAGCGGTCTCAGCAGAGGGATCAGCCTTCGTCTTCTACTCCTGTTTCTTCGGCGCCAGCACAGTCGGCTAGGACTGGTGGTTAGGTATCCAGAGGCCGCCCTAGGGGTGAAGATCGTACTGGTGGAAGCCAGGCTCGTTTCTATGCTCTTCCGGATGAGAAGGATGCTAGTGCTTCAGATGCGGTTATTTTAGGTATTATCTCAGTCTGCCACAGGGATGCTTCTGTCTTATTTGATCCCGGATCCACCTATTCTTATGTTTTTGCTTATTTTGCACATCACTTGGGTATGACCCGTGTATTCTTACTTTGCCCGTACATGTGTCTACCCCGGTGGGGGATACCGTTGTTGTGGATCGGGTATATCGATCCTGTCTTATTATTATTGGGGGTCTGGAGACCCGAGTTGATTTATTACTACTGGGCATGGTAGATTTCGATGTAATTCTAGGCATGGATTGGCTATCTCTTTACCATGCGATTCTGGACTGTCATGCCAAGACAGTCACACTAGCTATTCCAGGTAATCCGAGGATCGAGTGGCGTGGCTTGACTGATTATGTGTCCGACAGGGTGATTTTTTATATAAAGGCCCAACGAATTATTGGCAAGGGTTGTTTATCTTATTTGGCCTTCATTAGAAATGTTGAGGCTGAGACACCCAGTCTTGATTCAGTTCCCATTGTGAGGGAGTTTCCGGATATATTTCCAGCAGACCTGCCAGGCATGCCGCCTGACAGAGATATTGACTTTGGTATTGACTTGGTGCCGGGCACTCAGCCCATTTCTATTCCTCCCTATTGCATGGCACCAGCAGAGTTAAAAGAATTAAAAGAACAGCTTCAGGAACTCTTAGATAAGGGTATCATTCATCCGAGTGTGTCACCTTGGGGTGCACCGGTGTTGTTCGTGAAGAAGAAAGATGGCACAATGAGAATGTGCATTGATTACAGGCAGCTGAACAAGGTAACAGTGAAGAATAAGTACCCATTACCTCGTATTGAGGACCTATTTGATCAGCTCCAGGGAGCTAGTGTATTTTCTAAGATTGATCTTCGATCGGGCTATCATCAGTTGAAGATCAGGGACTCAGACATTATGAAGACAGCGTTCGGGACGCGATATGGGCACTACGAGTTCCTGGTGATGTCTTTCGGGTTGACTAATGCCCCAGCTGCATTCATGCACTTGATGAATAGTGTATTTCGGCCGTATCCTTGATTCTTTTGTGATTGTGTTTATTGATGATATTCTGGTCTATTCACGCAGCCAGGAGCAGCATGCACAGCATTTGAGGGTGGTATTGCAGAGGTTGAGAGAAGAGAAGCTCTATGCGAAATTCACTAAGTGTGAGTTATGGCTTGATACTGTGGGTTTTCTTGGACATGTAGTGTCCAGTGATGGTATTCGGGTTGATCCACAGAAGGTCGAGGCAGTGCAGAATTGGCCCAGACCTTCCTCAGCTACAGAGATTCGGAGTTTTCTCGGCTTGGCAGGCTATTATCGCCGGTTTGTTCGGGGTTTCTCATCTATTGCTTCACCGTTGACTAAGTTGACACAGAAGAATGCTCCATTTGTGTGGTCTGATGAATGTGAGGAGAGCTTTCAGAAGCTCAAGGAGGCTTTGACCACAGCTCCAGTACTTGTGTTGCCATCAGCCTCAGGGTCATATACGGTGTATTGTGATGCTTCTAGAGTTGGACTCGGTTGTGTGTTGATGCAGGAGGGTAGAGTTATTGCATATGCTTCTCGTCGGCTAAAGCCCCACGAGAAGAACTACCCTGTTCATGATTTGGAGTTAGCTGCTATTGTTCATGCCTTGAAGATTTGGAGGAATTACCTATATGGTGTATCTTGTGATGTATATACGGACCACCGCAGCCTTCAGCATTTGTTTAAGCAGAAAGATCTAAATTTGAGGCAGCGGAGATGGCTTGAATTGCTTAAAGACTATGATATTACCATTTTATACCATCCCGGGAAGGCCAATGTAGTGGTCGATGCATTGAGCCGGAAGGCTATTAGTATGGGCATCTTGGCGTATATTCCAGTTGGGGAGAGACCCCTAGCAGCTGATGTTCAGGCATTAGCTAATCAGATGGTAAGGCTGGATATTTCTGAGCCCAGTCGGGTGATGGCTTGTGTAGTAGCTCGTTCTTCTTTATATGATCGTATTCGAGAGCGCCGGTATGATGATCCACACTTACTTGTCCTTAAGGACAGAGTTCAGCATGATGATGCCAGAGATGTCACTATTGATAGTGATGGTGTATTGCGGATGCAGGGCCGGATATGCTTGCCCAATATTGATGGCCTTCGCGAGTTAATATTGGAGGAGGCCCACAATTCGCGGTATTCTATCCATCCAGGAGCCGCGAAGATGTATCAGGATTTGAAGCAGCATTACTGGTGGAGAAAGATGAAGAAAGATATTGTGAACCATGTGGCTCGGTGTCTAAACTGTCAGCAGGTCAAGTATGAACATCAGAGACCTGGTGGTGTATTCCAGCGTATTGATATTCCTAAGTGGAAGTAGGAAAGGATTACTATGGACTTTGTTAGTGGACTCCCTCGGACAGCGAGGAAGTTTGATTCAGTTTGGGTGGTGGTGGATAGGTTGACCAAGTCAGCTCACTTTATCCCAGTGTGTACTACTTATTCCTCGGAGCGGTTGGCAGAGATATTCATCCGTGAGATAGTGAGATTGCATGGAGTTCCTATTTCTATTATATCAGACAGAGGTACCCAGTTCACTTCCCAGTTCTGGAGGACATTTCAGCAAGAGTTGGGTTCACAGGTAGAGCTGAGCACAATATTTCATCCACAAACGGATGGACAGTCTGAGCGTACTATTCAGATATTGGAGGACATGTTGCGTGCTTATGTCATTGATTTCGGTGGTTCGTGGGTTGATTATTTGCCTTTGGCGGAGTTTGCTTATAATAATAGCTATCAGTCCAGCATTCAGATGGCACCGTATGAAGCTTTATATGGGAGACGGTGTAGGTCTCCAGTTGGTTGGTTTGAGCCCGGCGAGGCTAGGTTGTTGGGGACAGAGTTAGTCAAAGATGCCTTAGACAAGGTGAAGGTGATTCAGGAGAGACTACGCACAGCTCAGTCGCGTCAGAAGAGTTATGCGGACCGGAAGGTCCGAGATGTGTCTTATTCAGTAGGTGAGAAGGTGTTGCCGAAGGTTTCGCCTATGAAGGGTGTTATGAGGTTTGGAAAGAAAGGGAAGTTGAGCCCAAGGTTTATTGGACCTTTTGAGGTGCTTAGGAAAGTTGGGGAGGTGGCTTATATGCTTGCTTTGCCACCCGGTTTGTCGGGAGTTCACCCGGTGTTCCATTTATCTATGCTCCGGAAGTATGTCGGAGACCCGTCTCATGTGTTAGATTTCAGCACGATACAGCTAGATGAAGACTTGACTTATGATGTGGAACCAGTAGCCATTTTGGGTCGACAGGTTCGTAAGCTGTGATCCAAGGATATAGCTTCAGTGAAAGTGCAGTGGAGAGGTCGTACCATGGAGGAAGCAACTTGGGAGACCGAGCAGGAAATGCGGAGTAGATATCCACACATGTTTGATGCTCCAGGTATGTTTCTTAACCCGCTCGCGGACGAGCGTTTGTTTAAGTTGGGGAGAATGTAACGACCCGGCCCGTCGTTACAGGAATTTACCACCCCGTTACCTTGCAATTACATATCTTATGCTTTTATAACAGTATTAGAGTATATCGGGTGAGTTAGGAGTGATTTGGATTGGAAATGAAGCAAATAGTATGTTTGAAGGAAGCTTGAATATGAGAAGTCAACCAAGAGTTGACTATTGAGTTAGAGTGCTCGGAACCGGATTCTAATGATTCGACTAGTTCCGGGGGATCATTTATGACTTAGGAGAACAATCGTAATTGAATTCGGAGGTCCGGTGTAGTTTTAGGCTTGAATTGGCGAAGGTTGAATTTTGGCGAAAATCGGATGGTAGGTGATATTTTGATCCGGGGGTCGGAATGGAATTCCAACAATTTTTGTAGCTTCGTTATGTGATTTTGGATATGTCTGCAAATTTTCAGGTCATTCGGACATCGTTTGATCGGGTTTTGGATTAAATGTTAGTTTTGAAAGTTTTGAAGAAACTTAGGCTTGAATTCGTGAGTAAATGGTGATTTTGATGTTTAGTATGGTGTTTTTATGATTGGAACAAGTCCGTATCATGTTTTGGAGTATGTTGGTGGTTTTCGTTGGGGTCCCGGGGGCCTCGGGATGATTTCGGACCATCAACCGGGCATTTGGACTTGGCAAAAATCTGCAGAAAAACTGCAGGTTCTGTCCACGCATTTAAGCCTTCGCGTTCGCGTGGCATGGCCTGCGTTCACGTAGGTCAGACGGATCAAGCACCGCATTCGCGATCAGGGCGGCGCGTTCGCGTAGGCCAGGAACCTTCTGCTTCGCGATCGCGTTCCTGAGGTCGCGTTCGCGTAGGTCAGCTGGAGTGGACTATCGCGTTCGCGTGACTGGGAGTCGTCGCGTTC
This sequence comes from Nicotiana noctiflora, assembly GCA_032618575.1. Classification (NCBI taxonomy): domain Eukaryota; kingdom Viridiplantae; phylum Streptophyta; class Magnoliopsida; order Solanales; family Solanaceae; genus Nicotiana; species Nicotiana noctiflora. The sequence goes on from JASVEL010005546.1 coordinate 19,251, forward strand.
GCGTAGGGTAAAGGAGAGCTGTTCATCTCGAACGCGTAGAGCAAAAAGCTCTGGCAGTGAATAAAATCGCAGAAACAGAAGGCTCACGGGTTTATACCCCAAAAACACAATTTTGAGCCCTAGAGAGAAGAAAACTCGAGGAAATCACTGAGAAATCATCAGGTATTCGTCGGAGGTAAGATTCTTGACTCAAAAACATCATTTTATGGTAGTATTAACATCAATCTTAATGAAATTGGGTTGAAATCTTGAAGAAATGTGGCCTAGATAGTGAAAACAGGATTTTGAGTTTTGGGAGGCCATTTGAACTCCGATTTTGATAAATTTTATATGCACGGACTCGTGGCGAGATGAGGGTCGCGTTGGTACTATTTTCGGAATTTTTCGAGCAGTGGGCCCGGGGTCGGATTTTACCAACTTGGTGTATTTATGCAAATTTCATGTAAATTGAAATGGGTTATGATTATTTGACCCGTATTTGATATAATTATTGTGGTTTGACTAGATTCCACGCATGAGGGAGCTAAATTCAAAGGAAAAGGCATCGCGGACGAGTCTACGGCCGGCTAGAGGTGAGTAGTTTGTGTATTTGGTAGCCTGAGGGTTCGAAACCCCGGCTTAGCACATTGTGACGCTAGTAGGGTGTGGCTCGCACACCGTGACAGGTGCGGGATTGATTGTGACTAGGGATTGAGACTTGGTCCATCCCGGATGTGAATAATATGTTGTTAGTGTTGGAAATACACTGTATTCGATATATTTGTGGGCTGTAAGCCTTGTTTGGGGCCTTGTGCCGATCTATAGCGTCCTTAGAGGACAATATTTATGTGATAGCTATAATTGCTTAAATCACTGATCTCAGTCCTGGAAAATTGAAATCACTTTTTTTTGAAATGTTAAGTCACCGGCTTTTAAAAATTTAATAAAGTTAAAGTATTTTTCATAAATTATGAACTGGAAACCGGAATTAAGAAAAATGAACTGTTTTGTGACTTATTTGCTTATTGTGGACTGAGCATGGGATTGGGCTGCACGCCGCAGTGGTTGATATGAGGATCGGTTGCACGCCGCAGCAGTATTGCGCTTGGGCTGTAGGAGCCCCTCCGGAGTCTGTACACACCCACAATGAGCACCGTCGACATTAAATGGATCGGGCTACACGCTGTAGCGGTTATGTGTTTTGCATTGCATCTTTATTTGTTGAATTACTCCATGGTAGCTGTATTATACTGTTGATGCTAGTTCGTATGAGGAATCGAACTGTAGTTTAGCTTCATTATGTGGTATTCTGTTGATTTCTTATTTTCAACTACTTGTATATATTTATTACTCACTGAGTACTTAGTACTCACCCCTACTCCCTGCACCTTTTGTGTGCAGACTCGGGTACTCAGGAGCAGTAGACAAGCATTTCCAGATTTTGCAGTGTCATATCGAGTTGCTGAGGTAGCTGCCTACGTTCGCAGAACCTAGCTTCTCCTTTCCTTTCCAGTTGTTATTTGTATTTTGCATTCAGACTTGAGTATCTCTCTACAGTACTCTCTATTCCTGTTGGGTTTTGTTAGAGGCTCTAGACTTGTGACTCCAGATCTTTGGGAGTGTCAGTATTTTGTTCATTATTATTATTATTGGAGTTCTTAAACTCATATATTCTTCTTGGGTTGTCCATTTGGGACTGGTACTTGTGATAATTAAATTATTGGTCGAGCTGGCCTAGCTTGATTGTTGGGCGCCATCATGACCGGATTTGGGTCGTGACAAGTTGCTATCAGAGCTCTAGGTTATTAGGACTCGCGATTCATGAGCCGGTTTAGTAGGCTTTCGCGGATCGGTACGTAGAAGTCCGTATCTATCCTCGGAGGGCTACAGAAACTTTAGGAAAAACCTCATTTTCTTGGATTCATACCGTGCGATTTGTGTTGTCATGAAATTAAAATTTTCCATGTTCCATTCTCTCGCAGATGGCGAGAACACGAGCTAACGGACGTGGCGGACGACCACCATTGGCACCCGGAGGCCGTGGTCGTGGTAGAGGTAGGGCAGCAGTGCCAGTGCCTGCTGACCCACCAGCTGACCAGACTCAAGGTCAGATTCCTACACCAGTGGCCCAAACTCAGGACCAGATTCCAGCGGCAGACGCTCCGACAACTCAGGTTCAGGTACCGGCTCAGATCTTATCAGTATGCACAGGCTTGGCTCAGGTAGTTGCAGCTACTGCTGCAATATCTTCTTCACAGGCAGGGGGAGGAAATAGGACCCCCGTGGCTCACACACCCGAGCCAGTCCAGCCAGTTGCGCCCGTTGCACCAGCTGCTGCTTATATGGTTCCAGTTATGCCCGACGATGAGCAGCGTTGTTTGGAGAGATTTGAGAGGCTACAGCCTCCGACATTCAGTGGTGCTGAGGGCGAGGACGCCCAGGGTTTTCTTGACAAATGTCAGCGCCTGCTTCGCACCGCAGGTATTCTAGAGTCCAGCGGTGTTTCATTCACCACTTTTCAGTTTACAGGTGCAGCATTTCAGTGGTGGGAGGATTTTGAGAGGCGTAGGCCCGCCGGGGTAGTGCCCCTTACTTGGCAGCAGTTCTCCACGGTGTTTTTGGAGAAGTACGTGCCTCAGTCTCAGAGAGAGGAGCTACGACGTCAGTTCGAGTGGTTGAAGCAGGGAGATATGACGGTTAATCAGTACGAGATGAGATTCACACAATTGGCCCGTCATGCCTTGTGGATGGTTCCTACAGACAAGGAGAGGATTCGGAGATTTATTTATGGCCTTATTTACCCCATCCGCATATTGATGACCAGGGAGAGAGTTTCGGCAGTTACCTTTGAGGAGGTGGTTGATGCTGCCCGTCACATTGTGACAGATCGCCGCAGAGAGCGGGAGGAGAGAGAGGCTAAGAGGCCTCGTGGTTCTGGCAGCTTCAGTGGTGCTCCATCTAGGGGCCAACCCCAGTATAGCAGGGGTCGTTCTTTCAGGTCTCATCAGTCTGGACGTGCAGAGTCCAGTGGGGTTTCATCAGATCGTGGTCGTCAGGGCCATCAGGGTTATCAGGGTCAGCCGAGCCGTCAGCAGAGTCAGCCTGCACTGAGTGCTCTTCCAGCTCAGAGCTCTGCTCCTGTTTCCTCAGCACAGGGTTCATCTGTAGCGAGGGGTCCTCAGCAGCCCCTTCTTCCATCTTCAGGCCGTTGTTTTGAGTGTGGCGATTTGGGCCATATCAGGAGAGAGTGTCCTCAGTGGCTTCGTAAGCGGTCTCAGCAGAGGGATCAGCCTTCGTCTTCTACTCCTGTTTCTTCGGCGCCAGCACAGTCGGCTAGGACTGGTGGCCAGGTATCTAGAGGTCGCCCTAGGGGTGAAGATCGTACTGGTGGAGGCCAGGCTCATTTCTATGCTCTTCCGGATATGAAGGATGCTAGTGCTTCAGATGCTTTTATTTCAGGTATTATCTCAGTCTGCCACAGGGATGCTTCTGTCTTATTTGATCCCGGATCCACCTATTCTTATGTCTCTACTTATTTTGCACATCACTTGGGTATGACTCGTGGTATTCTTACTTTGCCCGTACATGTGTCTACCCCAGTGGGGGATACTCTTGTTGTGGATCAGGTATATCGATCCTGTATTATTACTATTGGGGGTCTGGAGACCCGAGTTGATCTATTACTACTGGGCATGGTAGATTTCGATGTGATTCTAGGCATAGATTGGTTGTCTCCTTACCATGCGATTCTGGACTGTCATGCCAAGACAGTCACACTAGCTATTCCAGGTAATCCGAGGATCGAGTGGCGTGGCTTGACTGATTTTGTGTCCGACAAGGTGATTTCTTATATAAAGGCCCAACGAATTATTGGCAAGGGTTGTTTATCTTATTTGGCCTTCATTAGAAATGTTGAGGATAAGACACCTAGTCTTGATTCGGTCCCCATTGTGAGGGAGTTGTCACACATGTATTTCCAGCAGACCTACCAGGCATGCCGCCTGACCGAGATATTGACTTTGGTATTGACTTGGTGCCGGGCACTCGACCCATTTCTATTCCTCCCTATCGCATGGCACCAGCAGAGTTAAAAGAATTGAAAGAACAGCTTCAGGAACTCTTAGATAAGGGTTTCATTCGTCCGAGTGTGTCACCTCGGGGTGCACCGGTGTTGTTCATGAAGAAGAAAGATGGCACAATGAGAATGTGCATTAATTACAGGCAGCTGAACAAGGTAACAGTGAAGAATAAGTACCCATTGCCTTGTATTGAGGACCTATTTGATCAGCTCCAGGGAGCTAGTGTATTTTCTAAGATTGATCTTCGATCGGGCTATCATTAGTTGAAGATTAGGGACTCGGATATTATGAAGACAGCGTTCAGGACGCGATATGGGCACTACGAGTTCCTGGTGATGTCTTTCGGGCCTGACTAATGCCCCAGCTGCATTCATGCACTTGATGAATAGTGTATTTCGGCCGTACCTTGATTCTTTTGTGATTGTGTTTATTGATGATATTCTGGTATATTCACGCAGCCAGGAGGAGCATGCACAGCATTTGAGGGTGGTATTGCAGAGGTTGAGAGAAGAGAAGCTCTATGCGAAATTCACTAAGTGTGTGTTCTGGCTTAATACTGTGGGTTTTCTAGGACATGTAGTGTCCAGTGATGGTATTCGGGTCGATCCTCAGAAGGTTGAGGCAGTGCAGAATTGGCCCAGACCTTCCTCAGCTACAGAGATTCGGAGTTTTCTCGGCTTGGCAGGCTATTATCGCCGGTTTGTTCATGGTTTCTCATCTATTGCTTCACCGTTGACTAAGTTGACACAGAAGAATGCTCCATTTGTGTGGTCTGATGAATGTGAGGAGAGCTTCCAGAAGCTCAAGGAGGCTTTGACCACGGCTCCAGTACTTGTGTTACCATCGGCCTCAGGGTCATATACGGTGTATTGTGATGCTTCCAGAGTTGGACTCGGTTGTGTGTTGATGCAGGAGGGTAGAGTTATTGCATATGCTTCTCGTCAGCTAAAGCCCCACGAGAAGAACTACCCTGTTCATGATTTGGAGTTAGCCGCTATTGTTCATGCCTTGAAGATTTGGAGGCATTACCTATATGGTGTATCTTGTGATGTATATACAGACCACCGCAGCCTTCAGCATTTGTTTAAGCAGAAAGATCTAAATTTGAGGCAAGCGGAGATGGCTTGAGTTGCTTAAAGACTATGATATTACTATTTTGTATCATCCCGGGAAAGCCAATGTACTGGCTAATGCATTGAGCCGCAAGGCTATTAGTATGGGTAGTTTGGCGTATATTCCAGTTGGGGAGAGACCCCTAGCAGTTGATGTTCAGGAATTAGATAATCAGATGGCGAGGCTGGATATTTCTGAGCCTAGTCGGGTGATGTCTTGTGTAGTAGCTCGTTCTTCTTTATATGATCGTATTCGAGAGTGCCAGTATGATGATCCACACTTACTTGTCCTTAAGGACAGAGTTTAGCATGATGATGCCAGAGATGTCACTATTGATAGTGATGGTGTATTACGGATGCAGGGCCGGATATGCGTGCCCAATGTTGATGGCCTTCGTGAGTTAATATTGGAGGAGGCCCACAGTTCGCGGTATTATATCCATCCAGGAGCCGCGAAGATGTATCAGGATTTGAAGCAGCATTACTGGTGGAGAAAGATGAAGAAAGATATTGTGAACCATGTGGCTCGGTGTCTAAACTGTCAGCAGGTCAAGTATGAGCATCAGAGACCTGGTGGTGTATTCCAGCGTATTGATATTCCTGAGTGGAAGTGGGAAAGGATTACCTATGGACTTTGTTAGTGGACTCCCTTGGACAGCGAGGAAGTTTGATTCAGTTTGGGTGGTGGTGGATAGGTTGACCAAGTCAGCTCACTTCATCCCAGTGTGTACTACCTATTCCTCAGAGCGGTTGGCAGAGATATTCATCCGTGAGATAGTAAGATTGCATGGAGTTCCCATTTCTATTATATCGGACAGAGGTACCCAGTTCACTTCTCAGTTCTGGAGGACTTTTCAGCGAGAGTTGGGTTCACAGGTAGAGTTGAGCACAGCATTTCATCCACAGACGGATGGGCAGTCTGAGCGTACTATTCGGATATTGGAGGACATGTTGCGTGCTTGTGTCATTGATTTTGGTGGTTCATGGGCTGATTATTTGCCTTTGGCGGAGTTTGCTTACAATAATAGCTATCAGTCCAGCATTCGGATGGCACCGTATGAAGCTTTATATGGGAGACGGTGTAGGTCTCCAGTTGGTTGGTTCGAGCCCGGCGAGGCTAGGTTGTTGGGGACACAGTTAGTCCAAGATGCCTTAGACAAGGTGAAGGTGATTCAGGAGAGACTACGCACAGCTCAGTTGCGTCAGAAGAGTTATGCAGACCGGAAGGTCCGAGATGTGTCTTATTCAGTAGGTGAGAAGGTGTTGCTGAAGGTTTCGCCTATGAAGGGTGTTATGAGGTTTGGAAAGAAAGGGAAGTTGAGCCCAAGGTTTATCGGACCTTTTGAGGTGCTTAGGAAAGTTGGGGAGGTGGCTTATATGCTTGCTTTGCCACCCAGTTTGTCGGGGGTTCACCCCGTGTTCCATGTATCTATGCTCCGGAAGTATGTCGGAGACCCGTCTCATGTGTTAGATTTCAGCACGATACATCTAGATGAAGACTTGACTTATGATGTGGAACCAGTAGCCATTTTGGGTCGATAGGTTCGTAAGCTGAGATCCAAGGATATAGCTTCAGTGAAAGTGCAGTGGAGAGGTCGTCCCGTGGAGGAAGCAACTTGGGAGACCGAGCAGGAAATGCGGAGCAGATATCCACACTTGTTTGATGCTCCAGGTATGTTTCTTAACGCGCTCGCGGACGAGCGTTTGTTTAAGTTGGGGAGAATGTAACGACCCGGCCCGTCGTTACAGGAATTTACCACCCCGTTACCTTGCAATTACATATCTTATGCTTTTATAACAGTATTAGAGTATATTGGGTGATTTAGGAGTGATTTGGATTGGAAATGAAGCAAATAGTATGTTTGGAGGAAGCTTGAATATGAGAAGTCAACCAAGAGTTGACTATTGAGTTAGAGTACTCGGAACCGGATTCTGATGATTCGACTAGTTCCGGGGGATCATTTATGACTTAGGAGAACAATCGGAATTGAATTCGGAGGTCCGGTGTAGTTTTAGGCTTGAATTGGCGAAGGTTGAATTTTGGCGAAAATCGGATGGTAGGTGATATTTTGATCCGGTGGTCGGAATGGAATTCCGACAATATCTGTAGCTTCGTTATGTGATTTTGGATATGTCTGCAAATTTTCAGGTCATTCGGACATCGTTTGATCGGGTTTTGGATTAAATGTTAGTTTTGAAAGTTTTGAAGAAACTTAGGCTTGAATTCGTGAGTAAATGGTGATTTTGATGTTTAGTATGGTGTTTTTATGATTGGAACAAGTCCGTATCATGTTTTGGAGTACGTTGGTGGTTTTCGTTGGGGTCCCGGGGGCCTCGGGATGATTTCGGACCATCAACCGGGCATTTGGACTTGGCAAACATCTGGACTTGGCAAAAAAATCTGCAGAAAAACTGCAGGTTCTGTCCAGGCATTTAAGCCTTCGCGTTCGCGAAGGCCAGGCGGATCATGCATCACGTTTGCGGTCAGGTGCGTCGCGTTCGCGTAGGCCAGGAACCTTATGCTTCGCGATCGCGTTCCCGAGGTCGCGTTCGTGTAGGTCAGCTGGAGTGGACTATCGCGTTCACGTGACTCTGGGAGTCGCGAACGCGTAGAAGGAATTTTGGGCGACTGGGAATCTTGTTCATCGCGAACGCGTGGAGGTGTTCGCGTTTGCGTAGGGTAAGTCCGGGTCGAGCATCGCGAACGCGTAGGAGTCATCGCGTTCGCGTAGGGTAAAGGAGAGCTGTTCATCGCGAACGCGTGGGAGCTCACGCGAACGCGTAGAGCAAAAAGCTCTGGCAGTGAATAAAATCGCAGAAACAGAAGGCTCACGGGTTTATACCCCAAAAACACAATTTTGAGCCCTAGAGAGAAGAAAACTCGAGGAAATCACTGAGAAATCATCAGGTATTCGTCGGAGGTAAGATTCTTGACTCAAAAACATCATTTTATGGTAGTATTAACACCAATCTTCATGAAATTGGGTTGAAATCTTGAAGAAATGTGGCCTAGATAGTGAAAACGGGATTTTGAGTTTTGGGAGGCCATTTGAACTCCGATTTTGATAAATTTTATATGCACGGACTCGTGACAAGATGAGGGTCGCGTTGGTACTAATTTTGGAATTTTCCGAGCAGTGGGCCCGGGGTCGGATTTTACCAACTTGGTGTATTTATGCGAATTTCATGTAAATTGAAATGGGTTATGATTATTTGACCCGTATTTGATATAATTATTGTGGTTTGACTAGATTCCACGCACGAGGGAGCTAAATTCAAAGGAAAAGGCATCGCGGACGAGTCTACGGCCGGCTAGAGGTGAGTAGTTTGTGTATATGGTAGCTTGAGGGTTCGAAACCCCGGCTTAGCACATTGTGACGCTAGTAGGGCGTGATTCGCACACCGTGGCAGGTGCGGGATTGATTGTGACTAGGGATTGAGACTTGGTCCATCCCGGATGTGAATAATATGTTGTTAGTGTTGGAAATACACTCTATTTGATATATTTGTGGGCTGTAAGCCTTGTTTGGGGCCTTGTGCCGATCTGTAGCGTCCTTAGAGGACAATATTTATGTGATAGCTATAATTGCTTAAATCACTGATCTCAGTCCTGGAAAATTGAAATCACTTTTTTTTGAAATGTTAAGTCACCGGCTTTTGCAAATTTAATAAAGTTAAAGTATTTTTCATAAATTATGAACTGGAAACTGGAATTAAGAAAAATGAACTATTTTGTGACTTAATTGCTTATTGTGGACTGAGCATGGGATCGGGCTGCACGCCGCAGTGGTTGATATGAGGATCGGGCTGCACGCCGCAACAGTATTGCGCTTGGGCTGTAGGATCCCCTCCGGAGTCTGTACACACCCCAAGTGAGCGCCGTCGACGTTAAATTGGATCGGGCTACACGCCGTAGCGGTTATGTGCATTGCATTACATCTTTATTTGTTGAATTACTCTGTGGTAGCTGTATTGTATTGTTGACGCTAGTTCGTAGGAGATTCGAACTGTAGTTTAGCTTCATTATGTGGTAATCTGTGGATTTCTTATTTTTAGCTGCTGTTATATATTTATTACTCACTGAGTACTTAGTACTCACCCCTACTCCCTGCACCTTTTGTGTGCAGACTCGGGTACTCAGGAGCAGTAGACAGGCATTTCCAGCGTTTGCAGTGTCATATCGAGTTGCTGAGGTAGCTGCCTACGTTCGCATAACCTAGCTTCTCCTCTCCTTTCCAGTTGTTATTTGTATTTGTATTCAGACATGAGTATTTCTATATAGTACTCTCTATTCCTGTTGGGTTTTGTTAGAGGCTCTAGACTTGTGACTCCGGATCTTTGGGAGTGTCAGTATTTTGTTCATTATTATTATTATCGGAGTTCTTAAACTCATATATTCTTCTTGGGTTGTCCATTTGGGACTGGTATTTGTGATAATTAAATTATTGGTCGGGTTGGCCTAGCTTGATTGTTGGGCACCATCATGACGGGATTTGGGTCGTGACATATATTAACAACATTAATCTTAAAACTACACAAGTCATATTATCAGAATTGACCTGGACATGCGCTGCACCTGCTCGAATCATATCATATATCAAATACCCTTCAATTATACATCAGAATCAACCCACGTATTTTGCCTCAATCTAGTATTTCAGTACAACACCTTCCAACCAAGAGATATGACAAATATTCACCACGCCCATAGCTCGGGGCTACACAACGGATTACAATAAGAATCTAACACCTGACAGCTCGTACATTATTAAGCTGCCATTTCCACAGTTACAGACAATACCGGTCATATAAGATTCATAATACTAGCTCACAAAATCCGCACCTTGGTGCTCATGTCATAGAAAAAGATCTGGCCTCAAGTCCTCCCGACTGGCCCAACATGAACTCGGAGATTATATCTCGCCCCTCGACCATCAAGGCAATTATATTACTGGGCATTCGAGTGCGCGTACATGCATATGGAAGGAATTTCCAAGAATTATGTCTCAAGTTGAATCAAGTACGCCCGATAAGAATTCTAAATAATGTGAAGTGTTTCCTAAAGGTTTGTAGCCTCCCGAGGATAAGTACAGGCGTCCCCGTACCAATCAACAAGACTCTACCAACCAGCTCAAGACTCGTGAAGCCTAGTAACCTAGGCTCTAATACCAACTTGTCACGACCACAATCCTGGTCGTGATGGCGCCCAACACAACTGCTAGGCAAGCCCGGCCATTTACCCTCTCATCCCGAGCATGAAGCTCAAACCAATTACCTGGATATTATTATCAACAATAAAGCTAAACTGAATAACCACCTAAAGATCTAGGGTCACGAGTTTGGAGCCTCTAAACATGATCGGATAACAATATCTCAACCAAATACTCAAGTATGAATAATGTATATACAAAGGAAAACTGGAATAAGAAGAGAAGTCAAGTCCTGTGAACGCCAGCAGCTACCTCAGTAACTCGGATAAATACTGATAAAAGCTGGAATGCTCGTCTATCCCTCCTGTGACCTGAATCTGCACACAAAGGTGCATGGAGTAGGGGTGAGTACTAAGTACTCAGTGAGTAATAAATATATACAAGTAGCTGAAAGTAAGAAATCCACAGAATACCACATAATGAAGCTAAACTACAGTCCGATTCCTCCTACGAACTAGCAACAACAACAATACATTACCACTATCACAGATAATTCACAGACAAAGATGCAATGCAAAGCACATAACCGCTACGACGTGTAGCCCGATCCATTTAACGTCGACGGCGCTCACTGGGGTGTGTACAGACTATGGAGGGGCTCCTACAGCCCAAGCGCAATACCGCTGCAGCGTGCAGCCCGATCCTCATATCAACCACTTCGGCGTGCAGCCCAATCCTCATATCAACCATTGCGGCGTGCAGCCCGATCCATCCTCAGTCTACAACATGCATATGAGTCACACAACAGCTCAACTTATTTCTTTCCAGGTTCCAATTCATTTAATTATGAAAATACTTTAATGCTTATTTAATATTCCAAAACAGATGACTTAGCATTTCAATACGGTGCTTTCAAACCAGGACTAAGATCAGTGATTAAGCAATTAGAGCTATCACATATATAACTATCCCCTAGGGATATTACAGGTCGGCACAAGGCCCCAAACATGGCTTACAACCCACAAAATATATCTAACACAATGTGTGTTTCAACCGCATATAGCATATTATTCACATCCGGGATGGACTAAGTGTCAATCCCTAGTCACAATCAATCCCGCACCTACCACGGGGTGCGAGCCACGCCCTACTAGCGTCACAATGTGCTAAGCCGGGGTTTCGAACCCTCAGGGTACCATATACATAAACTACTCACCTCTAGCCGGTCATAGACTCGTCCGCAATGCCTTTTCTTTTAGAATTCGCTGCCTCATGCGTAGAATCTATTCAAACCACAATAATTATATCATTTACGGGTCAATGAAACATAACCCAGTTCAATTCACATGAAAAACGTATAAATACACTAAGTTGGTAAAACGCGGACCACGGGCCTGCTTCTCCAAAAATTCCGAAATTCATACCAACAGATTCCTCGTCTCGCCATGAGTCCGTGCATATAAAATTTATCGAAATCGAAGTTTGAATGGCCTTTCAAAATCCAAAAATTCATTTTCATGATTTAGGCCCTAATTCTTCACAAATTCTACCCATTTTCAAGAATTTTGGTGTTGATTCTAGCATAAAATCATGTTTTTGAGTCAAGAAACTTACCTCCAGTGATTATCCATTGATTTCTCTCTTAAAAATTATCTCAGAAGCTTCTTCCAGTTCCAAAATTGGAACAAAACTCGACCTGCTCATTATAGGTATATTTTTCACGCGTTTTACTACTCTCAATGGATTCCTTGTGAAATTCTAATGAATTTAGGCTTTTGAATCACTCAATTTGACCTTATAATGAAGGAGATATGTAGGTTTTAAGATATGCAAATAGTGCAGGTTTTTAATACGCCGTCAGGGGCAGTTTCGTCATTAACCTGAAAATTTGGGCAACTTTAGTAAAATGGCCATAAAATCCTCATACGATGTCCAAATTTGATAATTCTTTTTGCTACGGGTCCGTAATTACGATACGGATCAAATGCTTCATTCAAAACAGTAATCGAAGCTCATGTGTGCAATATGATATCATTTATGCTTGAAGAAAGGATGTCGAAGCATCAGAAAAACGAGCATAACGCAACCCAAACCTATCTGAAACTCACCCGAGCTCCTCGGGACTGCATACGAACATACTAACATGTCACATATGATCATGCAAACTTAGTTTCACTCTCAAAACAGCAAAACTAACATCAAAACACCAATTTTACATCGGATTCAAGCCTAAGTTCTTCTAAAACTTCCGTAACTTGCATTTGATCTAAAACCCAACCTAAACACCTCCGAATGACTTGAAACATTTAACGCATATCCAAAATCACCTAATGGAGCTACTGCAACTCTCAAAATTCCATTCCGACCCTCGGATAAAAATCTCACCTACCATCCGGAATTCGCCAAAATTCAACCTTAGCCAATTCAAGCCTAAAACTACACCGGACCTCCGAATTCGATTCTGATTGCTCTCCTAAGTCATACATGATCCCCCGAAACTAGTCGAATCATCATAATTCAATTCTGAGCTGTCTAACTCATCGGTCAACCTTCCGTTGATGTTTCCAACCTATTCTTCACATAAAGAGGTTTATGGCTTCATTTTTATCTAAATTTCTTCCGATTTGCTTTTAACTTTTCGAACACATATAAATTAGCAGATTGAAGTGTTAAATGAAGAAAACGGGGTGATAACTACCGTAACGACGGGCCGGGTCATTACATAAGGCATGCATATTGAGGAATTTCATGACAAACCGAGCCTATTGTAAAGCTTATGGGAAAGACGTCGTACTTTATTAAAATTAGAAGATACCGAGAGACTAAAGATATCTTAATTAGACTCTAAGAATTGGAGTAAACCGAAAAGAAATTTGAGCTTATGTAAATGCACAAATGATGCTCTAGAGTCGTTAAAGAGTGCTAAGCGCGGAATGATGGTGATTATTATTATTAATTTAGGAAAATGATATAAAAAATAAGGAACAGAAAAATATATGATCGAATAAAAGATATAAGGAAGTTGAATAGTTAATACTTCCTTTTTCTAAAAAAAATAATAGATAATATTAGTAAAAATTATAAAGTCAAGTAAGTAACATAGCAAATAAGCAAGTAAGCAAGTAGGCAAGCAAACGATATGACACATTCCAAAGAGCAAATAATTGCGCGTCTGTAACGACCCGACCGGTCGTTTTGAGTTCCGACGCATCATTCAGTAGATTGAGGCCATGAACAGCTTCATCTTAGGTATATTGACTTGTGTGTATGGTCAAAATTAAAATTCAAGAAGTTTGGAGTCAAATCTAAATGGAAATTCTCATTTTGAAAGCTTAAAGTTGAAGAAATGAACTAGGATTGGAATTTTGAGTAAATGACCTCGGAATTGGGATCTAAAAGTTCCAGCATGCTCGTATGATGATTTTGAACTTGGGCGTATGTCCGGATTTGGTTTTTGATAACCCTTGAGCATTTCGGCGTATATGGTGGAAGTTAGTATTTTAGAAGAATTTCATAAATTTGGGTTGGAAGGCATTTTAGAGTTATAGATGTCCATTTGGGATTTTGAGTCTGGGAATAGATCCGTATGGTGATTTTGGAGTTGGGAACGTGATCGGAAGTGAATTCGGATGTCCAGAGGTCATTTTGAAGTCATTTGGCTAAATATAGGAATTTGAAGGTTTTTGAGAAAATTCGACCCGAAGTGAAAATTTTGATATCGGGGTCGGAATGTGATTCCAAAAGTTGGTGCAAGTCCGTAATGTCGAATGAGACTTGTGTGCAAACTTTAAGTCAATTCGCATCGATTTTGGTAGGAAATGGGACAATTAATCTCTTTGAGGAAAGCTTAAGTTGGAAAAGTTAACCCAACATTGACTTATGAGTTAGAGGGCTCGAAACTAAATTTCGATGATTCGGTTATTTTCGGGGGATGATTTAAGGCTTAGGAGCGCAATCAGAAGTAATTTTGGAGGTTTCGGTGAAGAAGTTAGCCTATTTTGGCGAAGTTGGAATTTTGGCGAAATCCGATCAATAGGTAATATTTTGATTCGGGAGTCGGAATGGAATTCCGATAGTTGCAGTAGCTTCGTTAGATGATTTTGGATATGTCTGCAAATTTTTAGGTCATTCGGACATCGTTTGGTCGGGTTTTTGATCAAATGTGAACTTTGAAAGTTTAAGTTTAAGTTTGAATCGAATTCTATGATTTTGGTGATTTTTGATGTTTAAGGTAGCATTTTTATGATCCGAGCAAGTTTGAATGAAGTATTAGGTTGAGTTTGTGTTTTTGGTTGTGGTCCCGAGGGTCTCGGGTGTGTTTCGGATGCCCAACGGGTCATTTTTGAAGATTTTTGTCATTTTGAGCATAAATGTAATGATCCAAAAGTCTATTTTTAGTTCAAGAGATCCAAATTTAATTTCGAGACTTCGAGAATTTAAATAATGAATTATAGGACTGATCCGAAAATTTTGGTTTAATTTCATCAAGTCGCGATTGGGTTTTTGACGCGAAATGTGATTTATTTGTTTAACGAGCGAAATTGATGTTGCACTGAGAAAATGAGATCCAAATTCAGTTTTATCTGAACCACTAGATCCGTATCAAATTACGGAGCCATAGGAAAAAGAATCGTCAAATTCCGAGTTCGTATGACGGAGTTAAAGCCATTTTAGTTAAAATAAAAGAGTGTTGGTGCATCAGGTCTGGTGTGGCACGTTTAGCGACCAGATTTGGGTCTTTAGCGACCAGATTTGGGTCTATAGCGACCAGATTTGCTAATAAATAGCTGCTGCGTTTCTGTTCGTTATTTTTACTTATTTTCTTGCGAAATAACGGTTTGGGGCAATTTTGAGCAAGAAAGTTTAGGAAATCTTGAGGTAAGTCACTTGTGATTATTACTACTCCATAATATTGAATTGTCATCGAATAATCCGACTAGATTACTTGTTTTTGAGGTGTAAATTGGGGATTTTGGACCTAGGGATTTGAAAATAAGATTTGAAGATTTGAGGGCCATTTGAACTCCGATTTTCGTAAATTTATATGCACGGTCTCGTGGCGCGACGATGATCGCGTTGATACTAATTTCGGAATTTTTTGGGCAGCGGGCCCGTGGTCCGGTTTTACCAACTTGGTGTATTATCGCGTATTTCGTATAAATTGAATTGGGTTATGTTTCTTTGACCCGTATTTGATATAATTTTTGCGATTTGACTAGATTCTATGCATGAGGCGGCAAATTCAAAAGGAAAAAGCATCGCGGACGAGTCTTCGACGGGCTAGAGGTGAGTAGTTTGTGTATATGGTAGCATGAGTGTTCAAAACCCCGTCTTAGCACATTGTGACGCTAGTAGGGCGTGGCTCGCACCCCGTGGCAGGTGCAGGATTGATTGTGACTGGGATTGAGACTTTAGTCCATCCCGAATGAGTATAATATGATACTAGTGGTTGAAAAACACTATGTTTGAAATAATTATGGGCGGTAAGCCGTGTTTTGGGCCTTGTGTCGACCTGTAGTATCCCTAGGGGATAGCTATATATGTGATAGCTATACTTGCTTAATCACTGATCTCAGTCCTGGTTTGAAATCACCGTATTGAAATGCTAAGTCACCTTTTTTGGGAAAAATTAAATAAAAGTTAAAGTATTTTCATTATTTATGAACTTGAACCTAGTAATAAATAAATTGAGCTGTTGTGTGACATATATGTTTGTTGTGGACTGAGGATGGATCGGGCTGCATGTCGCAGCGGTTGATATGAGGATCGGGCTGCACGACGCAACGGTATTACGCTTGGGCTGTAGGAGCCCCTCCGGAGTCTGTACACACCCCCAGTGAGCGCCGTCGACATTAAATGGATCGGGCTACACGCCGTAGCGGTTATGTGCTTTGCATTGCATCTTTGTCTATGAATTATCTCTGATAGTGGTAATGTACTGTTGTTGTTGCTAGTTCGTAGGAGGAATCGCACTGTAGTTTAGCTTTATTATGTGGTATTCTGTGGATTTCTTACTTTCAGCTACTTGTATATATTTATTACTCACTGAGTACTTAGTACTCACCCCTACTCCCTGCACCTTTGTGTGCAGATTCAGGTATACAGGAGTGATAGACGAGCACTCCAGCTTTTATCAGTATTTATTCGAGTTGCTGAGGTAGCTGCTGGCGTTCGCAGGACCTGGCTTCTCTTCTTATTCCAGCTTTTCCTTTGTATATACATTATTCATACTTGAGTATTTGGTTTAGATATTGTTATCCGATCATGTTTAGAGGCTCTAGACTCGTGACCCTAGATCTTTGGGTGGTTATTCAGTTTATCTCTAACGTTGATAATAATATCCAGGATGAGAGGGTAAATGGTCGGGCTTGCCTAGCAGTTGTGTTGGGCGCCATCACGATCAGGATTGGAGTCATGAAAAATTGGTATCAGAGCCTAGGTTACTAGGCCTTATGAGTCTTGAGCCGGTTCGTAGAGTCTTGTGGATCGGTACGGGGACGCCTGTACTTATCCTCGGGAGGCTGCAAACCTTTAGGAAACACTTCACATTTCTTGGAATTCTTATCATGCGTACTTGATTCAGCTTGAGATATAATTCTTGGAAATTCCTTCCATACACCTGTACGCACACTCGAACACTCAGTAATATAATTGCCTTGATGGATTGTGATTCCCTAGTCGAGGGGCGAGATATAATCTCTGCGAGTTCATGTTGGGCAAGTCGGGAGGACTTGAGGCCAGATCTTTGTCTATGACATGAACACCAAAGTGCTAATTTTACAAACTGGTATTATGAAATTTCATGTGATCGATATTGTTCCTAAATGTGGAAATGGCAGCTTAATAATGTACGAGCTGTCGGGTGTTAGATCCTTATTGTAATCTATTGCGTAGCCCCGAGCTATAGGCATGGTGAATATTTATCATATCTCTTAGTTGAAAGGTAAACTGCCTTACGTGTAGTAAAACGAGTTTAGACTAAGGAAGACTAAAGTGATTATGCTATGTATATCCTGGTGGAAGGTGTTGTACTGAAATACTAGATTGATGCAAAATAGGTAGGTGGATTCGGATGTGTAATTGAAGGGTATTTGATATGTGTTATGATGCGAGTAGGTGTAGAGCAGGTTCAGGTATAAATTGTGATAATATGATTTGTATAGTATTGAGATTTAATGCTGTTGAAATACATTGTGATGTCTTGTTGAGTTGTGGTTGTATTGTTAGAATGGTTTGGTGATTCTCTGGCAGGTGGATAGGCCAATTTACAAAGGAAACTCTGCCGAAATTTTTGAAAATTTTGGGACATAGAAAAGGTTTCTGTCACCTTAAGAGAGTAGGCTTAACTGTGGTGTGTGTATAAATGCAAGAATTGTAGAAGGGTTAAGGTCTCTGATGATTCGAGTCATTGTCAAGCTTGTAAATGACTTGAGTTTAATCTCGCCATAACATTGTGGTATCATTTGAGTAAACAATGCTATGAGCTGCTAAAAGTGCTTTGATGTATGGCTCCGAGCCAAGTTGGGGAGGTTGTTATTGATTAACTGATTGCACTGTTGTGTGCTATGTTGGTTATGTCTCTAAGTATGTTGGGAAAATTATGATAAAGGTTATGGTGCTTCGTAGATATGAAGAAATAATATGATGGTTTGAACTACTGCTGGTAAGAATGTTCGGTGTGTAACAAGGAAAGATAGCTAAATGCATTTGTATGTAATCATGTTCTGCGGTGCCAGAGTTTAAACAGGGCACGAGTGGTCTTGTCCAATAAGACATTTGAATTATAATTGAATAAGCGTGAATGATGCTCGAGAATGGCCTTGCGGTGTTCAAGACTTTGCTTGTAACGGTAAGGTGTCTTAAGATTGTGTATATGGCTAAAGACGGTGGTTTCGTTAGAAGGAATCAAGACTTGAGTATGTTATGTGAATGAGGGGATTCTACGTATCTGTGTTGGGGAGTAATGATAACGAATTCAAAACAAAGTATTGTAGAATGTGGTACTTCTGGGAAATATTGAGAGAGTATTCAGCGGCCTGTGAGCCTTAGACCGTGTAGTCTTGTGTATGAGTCTCATGTGGTAACATGAGTTGAGATATTGTTTTTCTACAGTAAAGAGAATATTAAATTTAAGATGAATTAGAAAGGAAATTGGGTAAATTGAGCAACTTGTTAATAAATCAGAACGATATGATAAAGATACGATTAACTCCTGGTATGTGTTCGAAGTAATGAGTCTTGCAGATATGGTGCAACAAAGCTCTTGAGTGCTGGCAGTTGCATAGCTCGGCGTGGGTAAAATGACTCAGTCCTGGCAGTTAAACTTATGCAATGAATTGTAAGAAAGAGTTTTCGATGTGTTATGTATTCGCACGGGGAAGTGTGGAATCAGGTATAGCGATTCATGTGCTATATATTGTTATGTATTGGAAGCCATATCGGCTCTCTCTTTACTTGATATGATGAATTTGAATAATGATATACGATTGCAGACTGGTTGTCATAAGTCAGGTTGTCTAGACTAATGTGATATGGACTATGTTAGAAAATGCCACAAACTGCGTAGCAGAGTGTATCAGATTATGCTCCAGCAAGGTAGATGTACCCCAGGGCCAGCGGACAGCTGGTAGGTATTGCTTTGTCAGTTGGGCCTTTGTGGAGGATGTCATTGTAGAGGTATCTACCATTGATTCAGTTCTGGTATTGAGGAACGTTGTCGGATGCGTTTCATGTGGCCGAGCTTGAGGCTATATATATGTTTGTTGTAATGAGCAACTTGACTTATTGTGCATTTACTCTTGCGAGATTTATGCGTGGATCGGGTGGCACGCCGCCACAGGTATGGTATTTGGATTGGGTGGCACGTCGCCAGAGGTATGTTATTGGAACGGGTTGCGTGCCGCAACTGTGTGATGTGGAAAATATAGTTTCCTATAAGTTACTTTGTATACAATACTTCCTAGATTCTAAGGAATAGTCCATATTGGGTACCGCTCTGGGAATAGCACATTGGTTGTATCCATTCAGGATTTGATAGCATATATTAAATGTATCACTGCGGGTGTGATTGATTGCTTGATTTCAGACCTGAATATGTGTGTGGCTGACCGTTTTGAGCATGGTGACTTGAGGTACTCCATGAGTAATAGTGCATGGATAGAATCGTGAGTCGTGGCAAGGCCACGTGATGTTATGACATTCGATGAGGGTTCAGGTACTCTAATTCTATGATGTGAGACAAGATCTCAGTTCTGTGTTGTGATGGTATTGAGGAATTTGAATTACAGCTCTTTTGTTGAGGTAGTTGTCATGATTTGAGTATGTTCAAGCGTCTCTTTCTGGAGCCTGTGTTGTGCTCGTCGTGGCTTAGGCCGGCATTGAGGTGTCATATCACTAGTGCGGGGTGTTATAATCGGAATGGTCGTTGGAGCCATTAATGAGTGCGGGCGTATGTGGTTTCAGCTGGTTAGGAAGGTGATATCGAGGGTTGGCTCCAAAATCCGTTGTAATATCAGTCAAAAGAGAAATGGCTTCATAAATGGTTGATTTGAGGAATTGTTATGGTTTAGCCCGTGTTTTATTTATCGTTGGCAGTATATGAAAGTGTTGGAATAAGACTTCAACTAATAAGAGGTTTCCATCGGTATTTGGGTATTGTAGGCAACTGCAGTAAATAACGAATGTTATTATGGTCATATGAGTAAAGTGATGTGAAGTGTAAATTCAACAAAGTTATGCATTAATGTTTGGGTACAACGTGTGGAGATTGATATGGTGGTCGAATGATGGAAACAAACTTGGCAGGAAATTCAGGGTGTTGGAATTTGGCCTAATGGCTTATTCGCTTGAATAAAGAATTATATCTACAAAATTATATAGCTAATGTGGTCAACTAAGTAGTGGTAGCACGGGAAGATGCATGATGTGTTAAACAATTTATTTGAGACTACATCATTGTAGTTCTCAGCACATTCGAGGGCGAACGTATGTTTACGTGGGGGAGATTGTAACGACCAAATCGGTCGTTTTGAGCTCCGATGCGTCATTCAGTAGATTGAGGCCATGAACAACTTCATCTCAGGTATATTGACTTGTGTGTATGGTCAGAATTAAAATTCAGGAAATTTGGAGTTAAATCTAAATGGAAATTCTCATTTTGAAAGCTTAAAGTTGAAGAAATGATCTAGGATTGGAATTTTGAGTAAATGACCTCGGAATAGGGATCTAAAAGTTCCAGCATGCTCGTACGATGATTTTGAACTTGGGAGTATGTCCGGATTTGGTTTTTGATAACCCGTGAGCATTTCTACATATATGGTGGAAGTTAGTATTTTAGAAGAATTTCATAAATTTGGTTTGGAAGGCCTTTTAGAGTTATAGATGTCCATTTGGGATTCCGAGTCTGGGAATAGATCCGTATGGTGATTTTGGAGTTGGGAACGCGATCATAAGTGAATTCGGATGTGTGGAGGTCCTTTTGAAGTCATTTGGCTAAATATAGGAATTTGAAGGTTGTGAGCACGTGATTTTTGCCCTATAAGAGAAATACTCCCAAAGATTCAAAATAAAATAATTTTAGTTTTCTTGCAATTGTTGTGAATTTTGTGTTATTTTTCTTGTATTATTTGCATTTTTATCTGTGCATATTTGCTTGTTTAAATAAATAAAATATACAAAAATATGTTGCATATGTATATAAAATTCAAGTTTACAATCGAGTTTATTTTACAGAAATGAAAAGTCATAAAAAATATGTATTTTGCATTTTTTAAGCATTTAATGTCCAAATCGTGCAATTTTATTTTTATTAATGTTTAATTTTGTGTGATAATTATTATTATAAGTTAATTAGTATTTCAAGATAATTTTAGTTTTTATAAATTAATCTTAGTATTTTGGGCTTTATTAATTAGGAAGTTGAATAATGGAGAGGAACAAAATAGAAAAAATTGGATTGGCCATCTTGCAAATTAAGTTACAAGCCCAATCCTAAGCACCCTTACCCAACCCAAAACCCCTTGGCCCAAGAAAAAAATTTCAGATTTTTTTTTAGCCAAAAATAATCATAATCACATGGCATAAAGTAGTGGGGGGCAAGGAAATCAAGGAAGAAAACAAGGAGAGGAAAACATGGATTAGTGGGTTTTCTTTAAATTAAAAAAATATTTTCTTTTTAATAAAAATCTGAAAATTTTCAAAATTCTTGCCTATAAAGAGAAGAGAGAATTTATGAAAAAAAGGGTGGAAAAAAGAGAGGAAACAATAGGAAGAGAAGAAAAATAAGGAAAATAAAGAAAGCAGTATACACTCAATATACACTCTGGATACCAAAATATACACGGACATAATTTACTTTTTGGAGAGTTTCTTTTGAGAATTGAAGAGAGTTCAAAGCTAGAGAGAGAAAGCAAAGAGAAATTTCAGAATATATTTTTCTTCTCTATTTTTACTGGTTTTTCTCCATATTGCTGGGATATTCTGGATTGAGGTGTTGAAGCTACTGCTGGTTGTTATTGTTGTTGTTGTTGTACTTTCACCGGCCTGTTGATTTTCCATCTTCCCCTTCTTTTCAATACCAGGTACACATTCTAAAAATTATGTGTTGATATAAGATCGAATTGGATGTTGAAGTTTTGAAATAAAATAGAGAAGTTGTTGATTAATATTTGTTGTTATTTTCCGTTTTATTAGTTTTGTCAAATTGTAGTTAGTTCTATATTTTGAAGAATAAATTTGTCATTTAGTCGGCTTGTGAGGGAACACCTTTTGTACTAATATAGAATAGCATTTTAAGCATGTAATTAATTAGGACTTTTTTTTTTAAAGATAAACTAAATAAAAAAAAATGTAGCCACTTTAGGATTTTCCTTTTAAATAAAAAATGTTACGAGCCTTGCTAAATAGAAAATAAAATTGCGGGGCCCTTCAATAAGAATGTTCACTTTTTCTTAAAAAATAATCAAATGCGGTAAATGATTTAAAATTGCATTATAGTATTGAACATGTTTTAAAATCAGATATTTAGCCATTACAATAATTTAAGCGACCGTGCTAGAACCACGGGATCCGGGGGTGCCTAACACCTTCCCTCGGGTCAACAGAATTCCTTACTTAGAATTTCTGGTTCGCAGACTTTATTTGGAAAGTCGAAATTTCCTCGATTTGGGATTTAAATAAATCGGTGACTTGGGACACCATAATTTATTCCAAGTGGCGACTCTGAAATAAATAAATAATCCCATTTCGAATATTGTCACTTAAATTGGAAAAACTCCCTTATGCATTATCCTTCGGGGTAAGCGCGCCAAAAGGAGGTGTGACGGCTCTGGCGACTCTGCTGGGGATGCAAACCCAGAACCACTGGTTCAGGGTTTAAGAATTTGAGCTTTGAATAATTGTTGTATTTGGCTTATTATTATCTGATTTTATTATATGTTTGTATTTAATGTGCTAAATGTTGCTTTTACCGCTTTGATATTTTGTGAATTGTACATATAAATTGTGCCGAAACCAATCTCCTCTCTGAGTCTTCTAAATCATGAAGAAGGGTGCACTTCGTGTGACTTCTTTACTGTATAGTGTCTAATTCCCACTTTAGAACGAGGTTTGGATAAGTTGCAAAACCGGTGAAGCTTCTTGTCACGACCCGAATTTCCCACCATCGAGGTCATGATGGCGCCTACTAAATGGAAGCTAGGCAAGCCAAATATTAATTACATCTCCATTAATTACCAATTTCTTATTTAAAACATATACATTACAGCGGAATAATCAAAATTAGCGAAAGACTTAGTCAAATATGATAAAGAAAACCCAACCATGATACACTACCCATTTACACCTAATTAGGCTTAGGAATTCAAATAATATTGATGGAAAATGAAGAAAACGATTTAAGAATCACTTACCCAAGAAGTTTGATGAAGAATCGCTCAAAAATCGTCCAAGGAGCTGTGGAGAAGAGAGTTGAACAAAAAATGGGATTTTTATCCCGTTTCTGTTCTGTTTTGGAATTAAATTCACTGGGCAGCGAATTTGTTCTACGCGATCGCGTGAATTGGGTCGCGATCGCGGAAGGCAAATATTCAATACTACGCGATCGCGTGGACAATGCTGCGATCGCGTAGAAGAATTTCGCTGGGTGGCTCATTTGTACTACGCGATCGCGTGAAAAGGGTCACGGTCGCGTTGAAGGAAAATGGAAAGCTATGCGATCGCGTGCAGACGGCTGCGATCGCGTTGAAGAAGGACAGAAAGCTTCGCGATCGCGTGCAGACAGCTGCGATCGCGTTGAGTAATGTGACAAGGCAGTGCGATCGCGTGTACAAGGCCGCGATCGCGTAGAGTAAAATGTCCGTGTAAAAATTGCAGAAAATCTGCCAGTTTTCTAAGTCCAAAAACACCCCGAACCACCTCCGAAACACTCCCGAGCCCTCGGGGCTCCAAACCAAATATGTACACTAACTCAAAAACATCATACGAACTTGCTCGCGCGATCAAATCGCTAAAATAACATCAAAATCAATGAATTGAGCCTTAAAACTCAAGAATTCTTTAAAATTCCATAATTTCCAAACTTTCCAATTTAAGGTCGAAACACGTCAAACGACGTCCGTTTTCAACCAAACTTTACAGGAAGCGCTTAACCAATATATATGACCTGTACCGGGCGTCGGAACCAAAATACGAGCCCGATACGAGTACTTTTTAATCAAAATTCAGTTTCATTTTCCTTAAACATTTTCAGAAAACAATTTAACAGAAAAATTCTTTTACCGGGGTTCTAGACCTCGGATTTCAATTCCGGGCATATGCCCAAGTTTCATATTTTTCTACGGATTTTCTGAGACCGTCAAATCACGGATCCGGGTCCGTTTACCAAAAATGTTGACCAAAGTCAACCATATCAATATTAATATCAAAATTCTTCAACTTTTTCACATATTTCACATATTACAACATAAACATTTCCAGCTTTGTGCCCGGACTGTGCACGCAAATCGAGGCAACTATAATTAAGGTTTTCAAGACCTCAAAAGCTCGGAATGATTAATAAAACAAGTGATGACCCTTTGGGTCGTCACAATCTCCACCTCTAAAACAACGGTTCGTCCTCGAACGGACAAAAGAAAGAAGTACCTGAGTCAGAAAACAAATGTGGGTAGCGGCTCCGCATATCAGACTCGGACTCCCAGGTCGATGCCTCAGGAGGCTGACCTCTCCACTGAACACGCACAGAAGGATAACTCTTCGACCTCAACTCTCGAACCTGCCGGTCTAGAATGGCCACCGGTTCCTCCTCGTAAGATAGATCATTGTCCAATTGGACAGTACTGAAGTCTAACACATGTGTGGGATCGCCGTGGTATCTCCGAAGCATAGATACATGAAAAACTGGATGCACGGCTGATAAGCTAGGCGGCAAAGCTAATCCGTAAGCCACCCCTCCCACTCTGTCTAGAATCTCAAATGGACCAATATACCTAGGGCTGAGCTTGCCCTTCTTTTCGAACCTCATCACGCCCTTCATAGGCGACACCCGAAGCAATACTCGTTCACCAACCATGAAATCTACATCTCGAACCTTGCGATCCGCATAAGTCTTTTGCCTGGACTGAGCTGAACGCAATCTCTCCTGGATAGTCTTGACCTTATCCAAGGCCTCCCGAACTAAGTATGTACCCAACAACCGAGCCTCTCCCGTCTCAAACCATCCGACTGGAGATCGACATCGCCTACCATACAACGCCTCATACGGGGCCATCTGGATGCTGGACTGGAAGCTGTTATTGTAGGTGAACTCTGCTAATGGCAGAAAATGGTCCCACGAGCCTCCGAAATCAATGACACAGGCTCGAAGCATGTCCTCTAGAATCTGAATAGTCCTCTCGGACTGACCATCCGTCTGAGGATGAAATGCTGTACTCAACTGAACCTGGGTGCCTAACTCCTGCTGGACCGCTCTCCAGAACCGCGAGGTAAACTGTGTACCTCGATCAGAGATAATAGATACTGGCACCCCATGAAGACGAACAATCTCCCTAATGTAAATCTCCGCTAACCTCTCCGATGAGTAGGAGACGGATACTGGAATAAAGTGTGCTGACTTGGTCAGCCTATCAACAATGACCCAAATAGCATCAAATTTCCTTCTAGTCAAAGGAAGTCCAGTAACGAAATCCATAGTGATCCGCTCCCATTTCCACTCGGGAATTTCAATCCTTTGGAATACACCACCAGGTCTCTGGTGCTCATATTTCACCTGCTGACAATTTAGACACCGAGCGACATACGCAACGATATCTTTCTTCATTCTGCGCCACCAATAGTGCTGACGTAAGTCCTGGTACATCTTCGCGGCGCCCGGGTGAATAGAATACCGCGAACTGTGGGCCTCTGCTAATATTAACTCTCGAATCCCTTCGACATTGGGCACACAAACTCGACCCCGCAATTTCAATATCCCATCATCATCTAGATTTACCTGTGTGGCACCTCCCCGCTGTATTGTATCTCTCAACTCACGCAAATGAGGATCATCAAATTGCCTCTCACGGATATGCTCTAATAAAGAAGAATGAGCGACCGTGCAGGCTAACACTCTGCTAGGCTCAGAAATATCCAATCTCACGAACCGGTTGGCTAATGCCTGGACGTCTAGAGCCAATGGTCTCTGACTGACCGGAATATATGCAAGACTACCCATGCTGGCAGACTTTCTACTCAATGCATCGGCCACCACATTGGCCTTACTTGGGTGATATAAAATAGTAACATCGTAGTCTTTTAGCAACTCTAGCCACCTTCTCTGCCTCGTATTCAACTCCTTCTGCTTAAACAAGTACTGAAGACTCTTATGATCGGTGTATACTTCACATGCTACACCATACAAATAATGCCTCCGGATCTTCAATGCGTGAATAATCGCCGCCAATTCTAGATCATGCACTGGATAGTTCTTCTCATGAATCTTCAACTGCCTCGAAGCATAGGCAATAACCTTGCCATCCTGCATTAACCACTGCACCAAGCCCAATACGGGAAGCATCACAATAAACAGTATAAGGTCCCGTACCTGTGGGTAAAACCAATACCGGTGCCGTGGTCAAGGTTGTCTTGAGCTTTTGAAAGCTCGCCTCACATTCATCGGACCATTCAAATTGAACACCCTCCTGGGTCAATCTGGTCAGTGGGGTTGCAATAGACGAAAATCCTTCTACGAATCGGCGATAATAGCCCGCTAACCCCAAGAAACTCCGAATATCTGTGGCTGATGTCGGTCTAGGCCAGCTCTTGACTGCCTCAATTTTCTTCGGATCAACTTGAATACCTGCTGCCGTCACAATATGACCCAGGAATGCAACCTGAACTTAGCCAAAATTCACACTTTGAAAATTTTGCATATAGCTGGCTATCTTTCAGAGTCTGTAAGGCCACTCTGAGATGTTGTGCATGCTCCTCCTGACTGCGGGAATATATTAATATGTCATCAATGAAGACTATTACAAACAAGTCTAACTAAGGCCGGAACACCTGATTCATTAATTCCATAAAAGCTGTTGGGGCATTTGTCAACCCAAAAGACATGACCGGAAATTCATAATGTCCATACCGAGTGCGGAACGCGGTCTTAGGGACATCAGATGCCCTAATCTTCAGCTGATGATAGCCAGATCTCAAATCTATCTTTGAAAATACCTTGGCACCCTGAAGTTGGTCAAATAAATCATCAATTCGCGGAAGTGGATATTTATTTTTGATAGTCACCTTGTTTAACTGTCGATAGTCAATGCACATTCTCATCGAACCATCTTTCTTCTTTACAAATAATACAGGTGCACCCCACGGCGAAACACTGGGCCTAATGAAACCCTTTTCAAGTAAATCCTGCAACTGTTCCTTCAATTCTTTTAACTCTGGCGGAGCCATACGGTATGGGGGAATGGAAATGGGCTGAGTGCCCGGAGCCAAATCAATGCAAAAATCAATGTCCCTATCGGGCGGCATACCTGGCAAGTCTGAAGGAAATACTTCAGGAAATTCGCGAACCACAGGCACAGAGTCAATAGAAGGAACCTGAGCACTAGAATCACGGACATAGGCCAAATAAGCCAAGCATCCCTTTCCAACCATACGCTGAGCTTTAACATAAGAAATAACATTACGGCTAGTATGACCTGAAATTCCTTTCCACTCTATACGAGGCGAATTTGGCAGGGCTAAAGTCACAGTCTTGGCATGGCAATCTAAAATAGCATGATACGGAGATAGCCAGTCCATGCCTAGTATAATATCGAAGTCCACCATATTTAGGAGTAATAAATCAGCACGGGTCTCGAGACCCTCAATTATTATAATACATGACCGATGAACTCGATCAACCACAATAGAGTCGCCTACTGGTGTAGACACATGAACAGGGACACTCAGTGGATCACTGGGCTGAATCAAGTATGGTGCAAAATAGGAAGACACATACGAATATGTAGATCCAGGGTCAAATAATGCTGATGCCTTTCTATCACAAACCAAAATAATACTCGTAATGACTGCATCTAACACTCAGCCTCTAGTCTGGCAGGAAGTGCATAACATCGGGGATGTGCCCCACCACCCTGAGCAGTATCTCTAGGACGATCAGCCGCTGGCTGGTCTCTACCTCTATTGGTCTGAGATCCACCTCTATGACCTCTACCTCCATCTCTATGTCCTCTACCTCCGCCTCTAGCTGGCTGGGCAGGCTATGAGGGAACTGGGGCCTGAATCATGGCACGAGAACCCTGCTGGTGAGATCTGTCCGAAGCTCGAGGGCAATACCTTGCAATGTGCCTAAGATCACCGCACGTAAAACAAGCCCTCGGCTACTGAAAATGGCGAAGTGGTGGTGCACTGATAGGCTGCTGATCAGAGTAGCGTGGCTGAGAATTACGATCACTTGAAGCATCATGAGAAACCTGAAGAGCCGACTGATAAGGCCTAGGAGGATGGCCTCTATCATAAAAATCTCTATCTCCAGACGAGGTACCACTGAATCTACCCGAATTACGAGATCTCTTATCCGATCCATGTCTCGCTCCCTGTGACAGAGCCATCTCGATCCGGCGGGCTGCATTAGCCGCCTCCTGAAAAGTGATTTCAATTCCTGCCCCCATAGCCATCTGTAGCCGAATTGGCTGATTCAAGCCATCAATAAACCTCCTCACTCTCTCCCGATCTGTGGGAAGTATGATAATAGCATGACGAGCCAGGTCCACGAACCTAGTCTCGTACTGTGTGACAGACATAGAACCCTGATGAAGACGCTCAAATTGTCTGCGCATAACCTCCCGCTGAGTTGCTGGAAGGAACTTCTCCAAGAATAATTCCGCAAACTGCTCCCAAGTCAAAGATGACGATCCCGCTGGCCTGGATAGACAATAATCTCTCCACCAAGTCTTGGCGGAACCAGATAACCGAAAAGTAACAAAGTCCACACCATTAGTCTCCACAATACCCATAGTACGGAGAACTTCGTGGCAGCTGTATAGGAAATCCTGTGGATCCTCTGAAGGAGTGCCACTGAATGTGGTAGTGAACAACTTGGTAAACCTGTCCAATCTCCACAACGCGTCAGCAGACATGGCTGCACCATCATTAGACGGAGTCGTAATAATAGGTCGAGCTGCCTCAACTGGCTGAATCACAGGATCTTGCGCCTGGGGAATTACTGGCTCCGGAGTGCGCGTAGCAGGAGTCTGATTACCTCCTCCAGCCTGAGAAGTAGCTGGTGCTACCGGTAATAAACCTGCTCTGGTGATGTGATCCATAAAACCTGCTATACGGACCAAAGCATCCTGAAGATTCGGTGAAAATAAAGCTCCTCCTGGGACTTGAGCTGGGCCTACTGGAGTTGCTGGGGCTGGAACTTCCTCCTCGATATGAACCTGAGGTTCTACCACTCGTGCTGCTGCTCGGGGCTGAGCTCTGCCCCTACCTTGCCCTCTAGGACGACCTCGACCTCGGCCTCTACCCCTAGCAGGAGCTGCCGCTGCTGGGACCTCGGGCTGCTGGTCAGTAGATGAGGATGCACGTGTCCTTACCATCTGCGGAAGAACCGAGTAGAAGTTCAATTAACATTTAAAAGATCAAGTCGCACGACGGAAAAGAATAAAGGGAATATTTTCCTAACTCCGTAGCCTCTGGAGGATAAATACAGACGTCTCCGTACCGATCCTTCAGACTCTACTAAGGTTGTTCGTGAGTTGTGAGACCTATGCAACCTAGTGCTCTGATACCAACTTGTCACGACCCGAATTTCCCACCATCGAGGTCATGATGGCGCCTACTAAATGGAAGCTAGGTAAGCCAAATATTAATTACATCTCCATTAATTACCAATTTCTTATTTAAAACATATACATTACAGCGGAATAATCAAAATTAGCGAAAGACTTAGTCAAATATGATAAAGAAAACCCAACCATGATACACTACCCATTTACACCTAATTAGGCTTAGGAATTCAAATAATATTGATGGAAAATGAAGAAAACGAGTTAAGAATCACTTACCCAAGAAGTTTGATGAAGAATCGCTCAAAATCGTCCAAGGAGCTGTGGAGAAGAGAGTTGAACAGAAATGGGATTTTTATCCCGTTTCTGTTCTGTTTTAGGATTAAATTCACTGGGCAGCGAATTTGTTCTACGCGATCGCGTGAATTGGGTCACGATCGCGGAAGGCAAATATTCAACACTACGCGATCGCGTGGACAATGCTGCGATCGCGTAGAAGAATTTCGCTGGGTGGCTCATTTGTACTACGTGATCGCGTGAAAAGGGTCGCGATCGCGTTGAAGGAAAACGGAAAGCTACGCGATCGCGTGCAGACGGCTGCGATCGCGTTGAAGAAGGACAGAAAGCTTCGCGATCGCGTGTAGACAGCTGCGATCGCGTTGAGTAATGTGACAAGGCAGTGCGATCGCGTGTACAAGGCCGCGATCGCGTAGAGTAAAATGTCTGTGTAAAAATTGCAGAAAATCTGCCAGTTTTCTAAGTCCAAAAACACCCCGAACCACCTCCGAAACACTCCCGAGCCCTCGGGGCTCCAAACCAAATATGTACACTAACTCAAAAACATCATACGAACTTGCTCGCGCGATCAAATTGCTAAAATAACATCAAAATCAATGAATTGAGCCTTAAAACTCAAGAATTCTTTAAAATTTCATAATTTCCAAACTTTCCAATTTAAGGCCGAAACACGTCAAACGACGTCCGTTTTCAACCAAACTTTACGGGAAGCGCTTAACCAATATATATGACCTGTACCGGGCGTCGGAACCAAAATACGAGCCCGATACCAGTACTTTTTAATAAAAATTCAGTTTCATTTTCCTTAAACATTTTCAGAAAACAATTTAACAGAAAAATTCTTTTACCGGGGTTCTAGACCTCGGATTTCAATTCCGGGCATACGCCCAAGTTCCATATTTTACTACGGATTTTCTGAGACCGTCAAATCACGGATCCGGGTCCGTTTACCAAAAATGTTGACCAAAGTCAACCATATCAATATTAATATCAAAATTCTTCAACTTTTTCACATATTTCACATATTTCAACATAAAAATTTCCAGCTTTGTGCCCGGAGTGTGCACGCAAATCGAGGCAACTATAATTGAGGTTTTCAAGACCTCAAAAGCTCGGAATGATTAATAAAACAAGTAATGACCCTTTGGGTCGTCACACTTCTGTATTCCCGGGTTGCTGCCTCCTCCTCGGCTCGAGTTGTCCGTTCGGGTAAGCCAGGTCTAGAACAATAAACCCGGGTTTTTAAACCTAGAATAACAAAGCTTCATGCCGGATCCCTAGTAGGAACGTTTATTTGCATCATGTTGCATTTGACTTAGGGGACTCAACACAGGGGTTGGGTCCGTCTAGGACAGGTGACCTGAAATGAAAAGACCATCATATTGCATCCTATTTGTTTTACGCATTTATTTGCTTCAGACTTGCTGGCTAACCATTTTTTTTGTTGAGGAAAATGAAAAAAAAAATATTTTCTAAATAATTTTGTTTTTTTTACTTAAAAATAAAAAAAAACATTTCTTGTAAAATAAAAAAAATGTGTGATTAAAAAAAATATATAGTTTCAAAATAGTTTGTCTTTTTTAAAAACGAAAAAAAAAATTTAAAATTAAAAAAAAATGTGTGGAAAAAATAATAATAATAATACATAGTTTGTTTCATTTACAGATGTAGTTTGTTTTTATTTGACCGAACTACGATGGTTTAATTCTCACATGGTGTGAGATACGTAGGCAACCTTCATCGGGTCCAACCTCCCCTTTTCCAAAAATAGCCAAAAATATCGAAATTAATTTTTTGTTGTAAATAAGTTGAGTGATACCGTTTTCAAAAACAGCCGAATGTACCCGAAAGGTATGCCGGAAGGCTGACTTTGCATAAACAACCACTTTTGGGTCATTTTGTAGAATTTGTGGTCAATTGACCCTCACAGCCTTATAATCTTCGTCTCCGAGGCGCTGAAAGGCCGTAAAACAAGGTTTTTTATTCCAATTGGAAAAAAAAATGAAAAAAGCGAGGTTAATAACGAGAGAGGTTTTCAAGGATAATTGAAAAGGAAAAGTTGGAATGACGCATGCGGTGAATACATATATGGTTAACTGACTAGGTGCATTGCATCCAACGTGCGGTAACATATCTGTTAAACCCTGTGAGCTTCCAAGTTTGTTGCATTTTCAGAAAGTTTAGCGGTTGGCTTGACAGAATATTCTGGCCAATCACCATTACCATACTAGATCAAAAGGTCCAATTCTAGCAAGCATGTCTAGTTCCGGCAAAAGTCTCGATGGAGAGAAAACGGAGATACAGATCCTGAAAGAGGAGGTGGACCGGTTGAGACAACAAATAACAGAGATGCACCTAGCCTGGGCTAGGGGACAGTCATCACCAAACCTTCATACTCTTACACCAGCTCCAGAGCGTCCGCCCATTGACCCCTCGACAAGTGCACCGATCTATCCATATTATCAATGGGAAAACCCTTATACATCCAAGGTTCCACTAGCTAGACAAAATACTCCTCCTCCGGTCACCCCTGTTTTTGTGGCACCTCCGCCTGCTAGTTTACAAAAGTCGTCCAGTGAACCGCTTATTCAAATACATGACAATCATTGTTATTCTCCCGAGCCTACCTTTAAGGCTCCTGAACCGCATTCACACACCCCTCACTGGGATAACCCGGCAGAACCGGAAAAGCACTTCAAAAGTTTGGAGCATGAGGAAGTTATTCGGAAAGTTAAAAGCCTGGAGCAATCCTTCAGGAATATGCATGGTTTAGGCAACCAAGTCGGTGTTGCTTACAAAGATCTGTGCCCATTTCCAGATGTCCAGTTGCCTGCTGGGTTCAAAATTCCCAAGTTTTATCTATACGAGGGGCATGGTGACCCACAGTAGCCCATCTCCGAGGTTTCTGCAGCAAAATGCGAGGAGCCGGAGGGCGAGAAGAACTTCTGATAGCTTACTTCGGTCAGAGCTTGGGAGGGTCCGCACTAGAGTGGTACACCGGGCATGATCCCAACAGATGGTTTACATGGGATGACCTGGCCCA
Source organism: Nicotiana noctiflora (assembly GCA_032618575.1). NCBI lineage: Eukaryota > Viridiplantae > Streptophyta > Magnoliopsida > Solanales > Solanaceae > Nicotiana > Nicotiana noctiflora. The sequence goes on from JASVEL010005546.1 coordinate 52,182, forward strand.
AGCATTCATCGGCCAGTTTCAATATAATCTTGAAATAATCCCCTGATCGCTTATCATTGCTAAAGTTAGAGAAGAAACCCGCCGAAAGCTTTAGAGAATTTGGGTTCCGCTGGAGGGAACATGCAGCAAGGGTAGATCCACCGATGAGAGAAAACGAGATGGTAGATTACTTCTTGCAGACACTGGAGCCAACTTACTTTGGTCACCTGGTGACATCGGTTGGTAAATCATTCAATGAGGTGGTCAAAATGGGCGGAATGATAGAAGAGGGACTTATGTCCAATAAGATCTTGAGCTATTCCACGTTAAAAGCAGCGACTCAAGCTATTCAGAATGGCAGAGGGGTTGCATTCGGGAAGAAGAGAAGAGAAGAAGTTGCAACGGTAGAGGAGGGTACTTGGTCAAGATCGAAAGGTCCTTCACCTCATTACCAAGCTAGACCCTACCGCCCAAATCACCCTAATCACCCTCCCGAAACGCATATCCACCACCAAGGGCCTACAATAACCCTCCAGGACCAGGTTTCCGAGGGAATCATGCCTTCAGAACGGAAAAGGCACAAAGAACCTTCACTGAGTTGGGAGAAACTTATACTGCTCTGTTCCACAAATTGAAGCAGATAGGTTTGTTGAGTCCTATTAAGACAAGGTTGCCAAATCCCCTACCCCCAAATGTGGATCGCTCAGTAAGCTGTGAGTATTGTTCAGGGGCTCTCGGACATGATACCGAGAAATGTTGGAAACTAAAACATGCAGTACAAAATCTTATTGACACCAATAAGATTGAGGTTCAAACACCAGAGGCACCCAACATTAATCAGAATCCATTGACAGCTCACCCTTAGACCCATATGATCAAATTGATACACAAGGGAAGGGAAAATTAAGAAGCCCGATCTGTATTCCAAAGCAAAACCAATCGGCAGAAGTTGGTATATGAGAAGTCATGTTTGGTAATCAGGAGGAGTTTTTGGTGGTTTGTTTTTGTTGTCATTTCTTTTGTCCGAGTTGTTTCTAGGGTTGTGACCTAGATTTTGTCTTGTAGTGAAACCCTCTTATCTTTCCATTTTGGTCATTTCAGTTTGCCTAGTCTTATCAAGTCTCGTTTCAGGTTTGTATTTTTAGTTTGTTTGTTTGTATTTGAACCAATTCTCCGTTTAGTGAAACTTTTGGTCTTTTATTATCCAGTTCGTCTTTTGTTTAGTTTTTCTATCTTTAAATTTGTCATTTGTTCGAACGCCGACTCTAATGACATGGCATCGCACATAATTTTGGCCTAATATTAAGGGTAAATCATGAAGCAATTGGAAGATAATCAAGTCTTTTTAAAAAGAAATAAAAATGATTTGAGATTATTTGGAGCCCGAATCATGTGAGACTGGGGCAGGTAAAACACAAAGAAACCTTTAAGGGAGAATTGGACATGCTAAGACGGGGTTCGCTCGTGATACTGAAATGAAAGTGTCGTCCAGCAATACTTTAAAATGATAGATGAAAAGGCGAATGGACGATATGGTTATCAATCAGGGCACAAACAGAAGATGTCGTGAATATGTTATTTGAACTTGGCATGTTTTGAAGATTGGAATGACGAAGGCATTTTGTTCTGCTATCCAAACACTTTATCCATCGTCAACCCTTTGAGCCTTAATTTAAATTCTTTTATACCCCTCATTCGGAATTAGTTGCAAAGACTAGAAACCCAAGTTTGAAAGACGAGAGAAGAAAGGGATAAAGAAAAGAAAGGAAAACAACAAAAAGAGATAAAGAAAAAACAAAATGAAAAATGAAAAAAAAAGGGAATTGGGAACTACGTTTGACCTGATTCCTTAAAGAGGATACGTAGGCGCTTCACAGCTCGGTCATAGTGTAAATAAAGAAATAAAAAAAATCCCCAAGTAAGAAACTGGGGCAAAGAAAAATTGTGTTGATTATAAATAAATTTAGGTCCGAAGGTTGTAAATTTTGAACCCAGAATTAATTTGTTTTGAGCCTTTAATACCCTTTCTTTCTAGCCCTATCCGAATCCCACATTACGGTCCAAAGAAAGACCTTCCGATCAGTCTTCAAAATAGGCCAAGTCAAACAAACACGCGAGTCTCATCAGAATATGACACTCCGATTCACAGCAGAAAAGAATTTAATTCCCAGCAGAAAGGAAATACGAGAGAGTCTTAGCAGTGACACCCCAATCCCCAGCTAAAAGTAATACAAATGAGAGAGTCTTACCGGTGAAAACCTTCACAGGCACCATAAGGCGACGAAAGCCGAGAGAAAATCAAAATGAGAGAGGCTTGAAAGTGAAAACCCTTCGGGCATTACAAGTCGAACAAAGGTGATAATCAGATGGAAATCACGAGACAGAAATCGTGAAAGGCAATTAACGACAAAGGATAGGCCATATGTGCATGTCATGACCAGTAGAGTTGGTATTCGCGTTTGATAAGTTTTTTAGTTATTTCTTGTTAGAGAGTCATTTTTTCCTTTGTATTCTATTTTGTTTCTTTTTATCTTATCAAAAATTCCCCATCAAAGTCTGTCTAGTCAGAACAAGTGAGAAATGACTTCAAAACTTGCCACCAACTTTCCAATTATTATGCAAAGCAAGGAAGTGTCATTGATGGCAGAGAAGTATGGTGCAAAGAAGATTACTAAACTGGGGCAGAAAATTTTCTTTTTATTTTGAAAATTTTCTGGAAGTCGAGTCCCACTTGGGGATAAAGGAAGACAAAGAAGGCCTTAAGGGAAGCAATATCTAAACTAATATCATCTCCAACAGCCTTCAAAAGAGTGAAACGCCAATTTTGAGGAAATGAAAATCCACCAGCAGTGTTATCTTCAGCAAGTTCCAAGGTGGTCGGACAACACAAAGTGGCAAAGGAAGAAAGGAAATCTCATCTTCAACAAAATAACCCTCAGCAAGTTGAGAAACACAGAACGGGGAAGGGATAAATGGAAAAACCCATCCCCAGCAGGAATATCATCTCCAGCAAATGAAATCATTCCCCAACAAGTTTTGGGAACCCCGAGCGAGGGAAATGGGAAAAGGAAAAACCACCCTACAGGAGCGGCACAACCGCTCACAATGTTTTGAACTAACAAATTTTCTTCGATTTGAAACTGGGAAAGAAAGTAGCAGAAAGTCATGCCGCAAGGAAGAACACCAATACTGGGGCAGAAAATTTTCTGCCGTTGTTGAAATTTTCTCGGAGAAACGAGGAAGGCAATTCAAATGACATGTCAGGTTTGTCCACCTTCAAATAGGATGTTTCAGGTTTGTCCACCTTCGAACAGGACGTCTCAGGTTTGTTCACTTTCATACATTGATATAATGGGAGTATTCGCCCTCGAATAGGATACAATGGGAATATTCGCCCTCAAATAGGATAAAATGGGAGTATTCGCTCTCGAATAGGATACAATAGGAGTATTCGCCCTCGAATAGGATACAATGGGAGTATTCGCCCTCGAATAGGATACAGTGGGAGTATTCGCCCTCGAATAGGATACAGTGGGAGTATTCGCCCTCGAATAGGATACAATGGGAGTATTCACCCTCGAATAGGATACAATGGGAGTATTCTCCCTCGAATAGGATACGATGGGAGTATCCGCCCTCGAATAGGATACGATGGGAGTATTCGCCCTCGAATAGAATACGATGGGAGTATCCGCCCTCGAATAGGATACGATGGGAGTATTCGCCCTCGAATATAATATAATGGGAGTATCCGCCCTCGAATAGAATACGATGGGAGTATTCGCCCTTGAATAGAATACGATGGGAGTATCCGCCCTCGAATAGGATACGATGGGACTATCCGCCCTAGGATATTTTACTTTTGTTTTATTTTACATTGTCCTATGCATAGTTCAAAAATTATTGCCAGAATGCATTTTAAATTCAAAAGTTGCTAATAAAAACATGCGCCTACCTGTATAACAAGAGGCATGTCTTCAGTCTTTACATTGCAGGTCTTGAAACCAGTAACCCACCATAAAGCAGAGGGTTACAACAAGAGTTCCCAGTGCAATTTCAAGCACATGACTCAAAGGAAGGGAGGTAGTGAAGGAAAATTTTCCCAGTATCATTATCCCCACCAGGTAAAAAAAATAACTATAAAGATATCCCCAGCAGTCAGGAGGGAAAACAACACGACCCAGGAGGAAAGTAGTTCCAGAATAAGGTAATTTAGGAGAAATGATGGTTTAAGAGGCGATGCATAAACAAGAAAGTGGTGCAGGAAACAAAGGAACGCGATAGGGATGGGATGGAGTTAGTGAGTTGTAGTTGAAGTCAGGGAGCCCGCCTGAAGAATGGATTGGCGATTTAATTTTGAAGTTGTAGTTGAAGTCAGGGAGCCCGCCTGAAGAATGGAGTGGCGATTTATTTTCAAAGTTTGATGTTGAGGTTAGGTGCTCGCCTGAAGAACGGAGTGGCGATTTATTTTCAAAGTTTGTTGTTGAGGTCAGATGCCCGCCCGAAGAATGGAGTGGCGATTTATTTTTGAAGTTTATTGTTGAAGTCAGGTGCCCGCCTGAAGAATGGAGTGGCGATTTATTTTCAAAATTCGTTGTTGAAGTCAGGTGCCAGCCTGAAGAATGGAGTGGCGATTTATTTTCAAAGTTTGTTGTTGAAGTCAGGTACACACTTGAAGAATGGAATGGTGATTTATTTTCAAAGTTTGTTGTTGAGGTCAGGTGCCCGCCTGAAGAATAGAGTGGCAATTTATGATTAGAGATTGTCGATAAAGTTAGAAGCCCGCCGGAAAAGCAGAATGGCGTCTCAATTTTTAAGATTTGATAAGGATATTGAACAATCAGAAAGTGACAGAGTATAAAGGAAATCCTCGGCACGAATCCAAGTTCAAAATCAGAAGGAAGGCAACGAGGGTCAGAAAAGATTTCAGACTTCGAAGGAAAATAGTTCGAAGATCGCAAGAAAGGGACCAACGGTCGGAGTTCGGCAATCAAGATAGGCCGAAGTAACAATTGTCAGAAGAGAAGAAGCATCGGAAGAAACATCAAGTCCGACAAAATAGCAAGGAACATGACAAGATCAAGTTGAAAAGATAGATAAGATTTCGCAATGTTGTAATTTAGTCTAGCTTCTTAATTTTCATTTAGCACGGTGTAATAAGGAGGTCAGTTAAGCAGTAGCATCAGCAGCAACAGTAGTAACATCGATACCACAGCAGTCACGGTAGTCCCAGCTACCAAAACTTCCCGAACTACATTGACCTGATTCCCTTTTAGCCAGGGATATGTAGAAGACCTTCTGAAGCAAAGGTTCGGTCAAACTTTTCCAAAAAAAATGCTTCACCAAAAGTACTCAAACGGGCAAAAATCGCTCATATTCGCTCACTTATCTTTGCACGAAAACTCTTCCTGTTTCCGAGTAAAGAGGGGAAGCTGTGAGAACGTGATTTTTTCCCTATAAGAGAAATACTCCCAAAGATTCAAAATAAAATAATTTTAGTTTTCTTGCAATTGTTGTGAATTTTGTGTTATTTTTCTTGTATTATTTGCATTTTTATCTGTGCATATTTGATTGTTTAAATAAATAAAATATACAAAAATAAGTTGCATATGTATATAAAATTCAAGTTTACAATCGAGTTTATTTTACAGAAATGAAAAGTCATAAAAAATATGTATTTTGCATTTTTTTAAGCATTTAATGTCCAAATCGTGCAATTTTATTTTTATTAATGTTTAATTTTGTGTGATAATTATTATTATGAGTTAATTAGTATTTCAAGATAATTTTAGTTTTTATAAATTAATCTTAGTATTTTGGGCTTTATTAATTAGGAAGTTGAATAATGGAGAAGAACAAAATAGAAAAAATTGGATTGGGCCATCTTGCAAATTAAGTTACAAGCCCAATCCTAGGCACCCTTACCCAACCCAAAACCCCTTGGCCCAAGAAGAAAATTTCAGATTTTTTTTAGCCAAAAATAATTATAATCACATGGCATAAAGTAGTGGGAGGCAAGGAAATCAAGAAAGAAAACAAGGAGAGGAAAACATGGATTAGTGGGTTTTCTTTAAATTAAAAAAATATTTTCTTTTTAATAAAAATCTGAAAATTTTCGAAATTCTTGCCTATAAATAGAAGAGAGGATTTATGAAAAAAGGGGTGGAAAAAAGAGAGGAACAATAGGAAGAGAAGAAAAATAAGGAAAAAAAAGAAAGCAGTATACACTCAATATACACTCTGGATACTAAAATATACACAAACAGAATTTAATTTTTGGAGAGTTTCTTTTGAGAATTGAAGAGAGTTCAAAGCTAGAGAGAGAAAGCAAAGAGAAATTTCGGAATATATTTTTCTTCTCTATTTTTACTGGTTTTTCTCCATATTGCTAGGATATGATGGATTGAGGTGTTGAAGCTACTGCTGGTTGTTATTGTTGTTGTTGCTGTACTTTTACCGGCTTGTTGATTTTCCATCTTCCCCTTCTTTTCAATACCAGGTACACATTCTAAAAATTATGTGTTGATATAAGATCGAATTGGATGTTGAAGTTTTGAAATAAAATAGAGAAGTTGTTGATTAATATTTGTTGTTATTTTCCGTTTTATTAGTTTTGTCAAATTGTAATTAGTTCTATATTTTGAAGAATAAATTTGTCATTTAGTCGGCTTGTGAGGGAACACCTTTTGTACTAATATAGAATAGCATTGTAAGCATGTAATTATTTAGGGTTTTTTCTTTTCTTTTAAAGATAAACTAAATAAAAAAAATGTAGTCACTTTAGGATTATCCTTTTAAATAAAAAATGTTACGAGCCTTGCTAAATAGAAAATAAAATAGCGGGGCCCTTCAATAAGAATGTTCACTTTTTCTTAAGAAATAATCAAACGCGGTAAATGATTTAAAATTGCATTATAGTATTGAACATGTTTTAAAATCAGATATTTAGCCATTACAATAATTTAAGCGACCGTGCTAGAACCACGGGATCTGGGGGTGCCTAACACTTTCCCTCGGGTCAACAGAATTCCTTACTTAGAATTTCTGGTTCGCAGACTTTATTTGGAAAGTCGAAATTTCCTCGATTTGGGATTTAAATAAATCGGTGACTTGGGACACCATAATTTATTCCAAGTGGCGAATCTGAAATAAATAAATAATCCCATTTCGCATATTGTCACTAAAATTGGAAAAACTCGCTTATGCATTATCCTTCGGGATAAGCGCGCCAAAAGGAGGTGTGACAAAGGTTTATGAGAAAATTCGATCGAAAGTGAAAATTTTTATATCGGGATCGGAATGTGATTCCGAAAGTTGATGCAAGTCCGTAATGTTGAATTAGACTTGTGTGCAAACTTTGAGTCAATTCGGATCGATTTTGGTAGGAAATGGGACAATTAATCTCTTTCAGAAAAGCTTAAGTTAGAAAATCAACCCAACATTGACTTGTGAGTTAGAGGGCTTGGAACTGAATTCCGATGATTCAGTTAGTTTCGGGGGATGATTTAAGACTTAGGATCGCAATCGTAAGTAATTTTGGAGGTCCGGTGAAGAAGTTAGCCTATTTTGGCGAAGTTGGAATTTTGGCGGAATCCGATCGATAGGTGATATTTTGATCCGGAAGTCGGAATGGAACTCTGACAGTTGCAGTAGCTTCGTTAGGTGATTTTAGATATGTCTGCAAATTTTCAGGTCATTCGGACATCGTTTGGTCGGGTTTTTGATCGAATGTGAATTTTGAAAGTTTAAGTTTAAGTTTGAATCGAATTCATGGATTTTGGTGATTTTTGATATTTAAGGTAGCATTTTTATGATCCGAGCAAGTTTGAATGAAGTATTCGGTTGAGTTTGTGTTTTTGGTTGTGGTCCCGAGTGTCTTGGGTGTGTTTCAGATGGCCAACGGGTCATTTTTGGAAGATTTTTGCCGTATTGAGCATAAATGTAATGATCCAAAGGTCTATTTTTAGTTCTAGAGATCCAAATTTGATTTCGAGACTTCGGGAATTTAAATAATGAATTATAGGACTGATCCATAAATTTTGGGTTAATTTCATCAAGTCGCGATTGGGTTTTTGACGCGAAATGTGATTTAATTATTTAACGATCGCAATTGATGTTGCACTAAGCAAATGAGATCCAAATTCAGTTTTGTTTGAACCACTGGATCCGTATCGAAATTACGGAGCCATAGGAAAAACAATCGTCAAATTCCGAGTTCTTATGATGGAGTTAAAGCCATTTTAGTGTAAATAAAAGAGTGCTGGTGCATCAGGTCTGGTGTGGCACTTTTAGCGACCAGATTTGGGTCTTTAGCGACCAGATTTGCTAATAAAAAGCTGCTGCATTTTTGCTCATTATTTTTACTTATTTTCTTGGGAAATAACACGGTTTGGGGCGATTTTGAGCAAGAAATTATGGGAAATCTTGAGGTAAGTCACTTGTGATTATTACTACTCCACAATATTGGATTATCATCGAATAATTCGACTAGATTACATGTTTTTGAGGTGTAAATTGGGGATTTTGGACCTAGGGATTTGAAAATAAGATTTGAAGATTTGAAAATAAGATTTGAAGATTTGAGGGGCCATTTGAACTCCGATTTTGGTAAATTTTATATGCACGGACTCGTGGCGCGACGAGGATCGCGTTGATACTAATTTCGGAATTTTTTGAGCAGCGGGCCCGCCAACTTGGTGTATTGTCACGACCCCAAATCCGGTCGTGATGGCGCCCAGCACATTGCTAAGCCAGCCTGACCAATCCATATCAACCACGGAGCTAGAAGCTCTCTTTTATCCCATTTAAACAAATTAATTCAAGAAATAGCAGCGATATATGTAACGAAAACGGGGAACCAAGTCCCATAATACATCAACTCCCATAGACCAAGGGTCAAGAGTCATGAGCCTCTAAAGAACGTGAATGTATAAAGGTTTACAAAATACCAAGTGCGGAAAGAAATGTCAATACAAAATCAAAAGACAGTGGAAAGGAATATCGGGTCCTGCGGACTCTGCAGCTACCTCGAATATCCACAAACGTCGCCTCGCCCAGCTACTGGATCACTGCTGAGAGGTACCTGGATCTGCACACAAGGTGCAGGGAGTAAAATGAGTACTGCCAGACTCGGTGGTAATAAACAAGGGTAAGACAGCGCAGATAAGAAATCCGCAATAAAGCACTATGTAAAGCTATAATCAGCTACCCTGTCACAGAATCAATATTCACTGTACCTGTTCCAACAATTACCAATAAATAGCATAACAGCTAGCAGATGTAGCTAAATGCAATGCAATGCATGATATGACCGCTACGGCGTGTAGCCCGACTCCAATTTTGGGTACCCGTGCTCACCGTGGGGGTTCAGACTCCGGAGGGGCTCCTACAGCCCAAGCACATCTCATAGAGATATCACTGCGGCGTGCAGTCCGATCCAACATATATCTTGCTGCGGCGTGCAGCCCGATCCACTACTAGTCGGCTAATATGCAGATACGGCCTCGCAGGCTCAAAAGTAGTTTTTGAAAACTCTTTTATCATTTTTCAGTTGGAAAACAGTAATATCAAGTTCCAGAGATTGGAATTTGCATAATAACAAAAATAGCTGTGGACTAGTAGTAAACTAGCATGTCTATGTGATAAGACAATGATAACGATCCTCGCGGGATCCAATAACTGGCTCACGGCCCACATGTATAATCAACCGCCCGAGAAGGGGGTTCCTCGGCTCAAGAGTGGCCATTATCACAATATATATATATACAACCATCCGAGAAGGAGGTTCGACGGCTCTAGAATAGCCAATAATATAATATCAACAGGTTGGACTAATATATAGTCTCCAATTCATGATCGACCCCGCACTCTCAAGAGTGTGCGTGTCTCGCCGCTATACAGCGTCACAAAGTGTTATACCGGGGTTTCGAACCCGCTGGTCATCACCCACATATATTACTCACCTCAATACAGCGCGACGACTATTCCGCAATGCCCTTGCCACGAGAATCAAGCTCCGCACGCGTAGAATCTGATCAAATACAGTAGAAATACAACAATTTAGGCCAATGGGACGACACCCAATCAATACAACTCAATTTACATCAAAATTCCCAAAGTTGTCAAAACCCGAGCCCCGGGCCCACATTCTGAAAATCTACGAAATTCACATTTCTGGAATCCTCGTCTCAATACGAGTCTAAGCATATCAATTTTACCAAAATCGGACTCCATTTGCCCACTCAAATCCTTGTTTTTCTACAATTTAGGCTTAGGGCTCAAACCCACAATTAATCTTCCATTTACAGGGAATTAACCAAGGATTTCATGTTAAAATGATGTAATTAAGCCACAAAACTTACCTCCAACGAATCCCCGATGAAGTACCAGCAATTCCCGTCAATTTCTCCTCTTGGAACTCAAAAATGGGGTTTTGGGTTAATGAACCCGTATGCCCTCTGTTCTGTGATTTTAATTCACTGCCAGTCGAATTTACCCTACGCGATCGCGATCTTCCTCACGCGATCGCGATGCTCAAATTCACGGCCTCACGCGATCGCGACTTACTTCACGCGATCGCGAAGCACAGACACCCTGCATCACGCGATCGCATCATTCACTCCTGCGATCGCGTAGCATATTTCTCCTGGACCCCTTTCCTCTTCTACGCGATCGCGTATATTGGCCTGCGATCGCGATCAACACCCGATCAATTCTACGCGATCGCGGCTCTTACCCTGCGATCGCGATGCCTTATCTCCCCACTCTACGCGATCGCATCCCCATCCCCGCGATCGCGAAGAGCAATTGTCTGCTGAGGTTATGACAGCAACCAGATTTTTCTCTTTTCTTTCAACAATGGTCCGTTTGGACCCCCGAATTCATCCCGAGACTCTCGGGACCCCAACGAAAACCACCAACATACTCCAAAACATGATACGAACTTATTCCAACCATAAAAACACCATACTAAACATCAAAATCACCAATTACACACGGATTCAAGCCTAAATTTCTTAAAACTTTCCGAATTACACATTCGATCAAAAACCCGACCAAACGATGTCCGAATGACCTGAAATTTTGCAAGCACATCCAAAATCACCTAACGAAGCTACTGCCACTGTCGGAATTCCATTCCGACCCCCGGATCAAAATCTCACCTACCGTTCGGATTTCGCCAAAATTCAACCTTAGCCAATTCAAGCCTATTTCTACACCGGGCCTCCAAATTCAATTCCGATTGTTCTCCTAAGTCATAAATGATCCCCCGGAACTAGTCGAATCATCAGAATCCGGTTCCGAGCACTCTAACTCAATAGTCAACTCTTGGTTGACTTTTCATATTCAAGCTTTCTTCAAATATGCTATTTGTTTCATTTTCCACCCAAATCACTCCTAACTCACCCGATATACTCTAATACTGTTTTAAAAACATAATATATGCAAATGCAAGGTAACGGGGTGGTAATTCCCGTAACGACGGGCCGGGTCGTTACATTCTCCCCAACTTAAACAAACGCTCGTCCGCGAGCGGGTTAAGAAACATACCCGGAGCATCAAATAAGTGTGGATATCTGCTCCGCATTTCCTGCTCGGTCTCCCAAGTTGCTTCCTCCACAGGACGACCTCTCCACTGCACTTTCACTGAAGCTATATCCTTAGATCTCAGCTTACGAACCCGTCGACCCAAAATGGCTACTGGTTCCACATCATAAGTCAAATCCTCATCTAGCTGTATCGTGCTGAAGTCCAACACATGAGACGGGTCTCCGACATACTTCCGGAGCATAGATACATGGAACACCGGGTGAACTCCCGACAAACGGGGTGGCAAAGCAAGCATATAAGCCACCTCCCCAACTTTCCTAAGCACCTCAAAAGGTCCAATGAACCTTGGGCTCAATTTTCCTTTCTTTCCAAATCTCATAACACCCTTCATAGGCGAAACTTTCAACAACACCTTCTCACCTACTGAATAAGACACATCTCGGACCTTCCGGTCTGCATAACTCTTCTGACGCGACTGAGCTATGCGAAGTCTCTCCTGAATCACCTTCACCTTATCTAAGGCATCTTGGACTAACTCTGTCCCTAACAACCTAGCCTCGCCGGGCTCGAACCAACCAACCGGAGACCTACATCGCCTCCCATATAAAGCTTCATACGGCGCCATCTGAATGCTGGACTGATAGCTATTATTATAAGCAAACTCCGCCAAAGGCAAATAATCAGCCCATGACCCACCAAAATCAATGACACAAGCACGCAACATGTCCTCCAATATCTGAATAGTACGCTCAGACTGCCCATCCGTCTGTGGATGAAATGCTGTGCTCAGCTCCACCTGTGAACCCAACTCTCGCTGAAATGTCCTCCAGAACTGAGATGTGAACTGGGTACCTCTGTCCGATATAATGGAAATAGGAACTCCATGCAATCTCACTATCTCACGGATGAATATCTCTGCCAACCGCTCTGAGGTATAGGTAGTACACACTGGGATGAAGTGAGCTGACTTGGTCAACCTATCCACCACCACCCAAACTGAATCAAACTTCCTCGCCGTCCGAGGGAGTCCACTAACAAAGTCCATAGTTATTCTTTCCCACTTCCACTCAGGAATATCAATTCGCTGGAATACACCACCAGGTCTCTGATGCTCATACTTGACCTGCTGACAGTTAAGACACCGAGCCACATGGCTCACAATATCTTTCTTCATCTTTCTCCACCAGTAATGCTGCTTCAAATCCTGGTACATCTTCGCGGCTCCTGGATGAATAGAATACCGCGAGCTATGGGCTTCCTCCAATATCAATTCACGAAGGCCGTCAACATTGGGCACGCATATCCGGCCTTGCATCCGCAACACACCATCACTATCAATAGTGACATCCCTAGCATCATCATGCTGAACTCTGTCCTTAAGGACAAGTAAGTGTGGATCATCATACTGGCGCTCTCGAATACGATCATATAAAGAAGAACGAGCTACTACATAAGCCATCACCCGACCGGGCTCAGAAATATCCAGCCTTACCATCTGGTTAGCTAACGCCTGAACATCAACTGCTAGGGGTCTCTCCCCAACTGGAATATACGCCAAACTACCCATACTAATAGCCTTCCGGCTCAATGCATCAGCTACTACATTGGCTTTCCCGGGATGATACAAAATAGTAATATCATAGTCTTTAAGCAACTCAAGCCATCTCCGTTGCCTCAAATTTAGATCTTTCTGCTTAAACAAATGCTGAAGGCTGCGGTGGTCTGTATATACATCACAAGATACACCATATAGATAATGCCTCCAAATCTTCAAGGCATGAACAATAGCAGCTAATTCCAAATCGTGAACAGGGTAGTTCTTCTCGTGGGGCTTTAGCTGACGAGAAGCATATGCAATAACTCTACCCTCCTGCATCAACACACAACCAATGCCCACTCCCGAGGCATCACAATATACAGTATAAGAACCTGAAGCTGTCGGTAGAATCAAGACTGGTGCTGTGGTCAGTGCTGTCTTGAGCTTCTGAAAGCTCTCCTCGCACTCCTCGGACCATAAGAAAGGAACACCCTTCCGAGTCAATCTAGTCAAGGGTGAAGCAATAGAAGAGAACCCCTGAACGAATCGGCGATAATACCCTGCCAATCCCAGAAAGCTACGGATCTCAGTAACTGAGGTCGGTCTGGGCCAACTCTGCACTGCCTCGACCTTCCTCGGATCTACCCGAATACCATCACAGGACACCACGTGCCCTAAGAATGCCACGGACTCAAGCCAGAACTCACATTTGGAGAACTTAGCATATAGCTTCTCCTCCCTCAATCTCTGCAACACAATACTCAAATGCTGAGCATGCTCCTCCCGACTACGGGAGTAGACTAGAATGTCATCAATGAACACAATCACAAATGAATCCAGATAGGGCCTGAACACACTGTTCATCAGATGCATGAATGTTGCTGGGGCGTTGGTCAGCCCAAAAGACATCACAAGGAACTCATAGTGACCATATCGGGTCCTGAATGCAGTCTTCATAATGTCGGACTCTCTAATCTTCAGCTGATGGTAGCCTGAACGAAGATCAATCTTCGAAAATACCCTAGCTCCATGGAGCTGATCAAATAAATCATCAATACGAGGCAGAGGATACTTATTCTTCACTGTTACTTTGTTTAGCTGCCTATAGTCAATACACATCCTCATAGATCCGTCCTTCTTCTTAACAAACAGGATCGGTGCACCCCACGGCGACACACTCGGCCGAATGAACCCCTTATCTAGGAGTTCCTGGAGCTGCTCCTTCAATTCCTTCAACTCAGCTGGTGCCATACGATACGGAGGAATAGAAATAGGCTGAGTGTCTGGCACCAAATCGATACCAAAATCAATATCCCTGTCCGGCGGCATGCCCGGCAGGTCTGAGGGGAATACATCTGGGAAATCCCTCACAATAGGTACAGAATCAATGCTAGGAGACTCAGCTCCCACATCTCTCACAAAAGCTAAGTACGATAAACACCCTTTTTCAACCATCTTCTGAGCTTTTAGGAACGAAATAACACGGCTAGGGACGAAATCGGTCGAACCCCGCCACTCAATCCGAGAAATACCAGGAATGGCCAACGTAACTGTCTTAGCATGACAGTCCAATATAGCATGGTACGGAGACAACCAGTCCATACCCAATATAACATCAAAGTCCACCATACCCAACAATAACAAATCGGCCTGGGTCTCCAGACCCCCAATAGATATAACACAGGATCTATAGACATGATCCACAATAATCGTATCACCCACGGGGGTGGATACATGAACAGGTAAATCAAGAATACCACGAGTCGCACCCAAGTGATGTGCAAAATAAGAGGACACGTAAGAATATGTGGACCCTGGATCAAATAGAACAGAGGCATCTCCGTGACAGACAGAAATGATACCTGTAATCACAGCATCGGAGGCAACTGCATCACGCCTGTCAGGAAGTGCATAGAACCGTGCCTGGCCTCCACCAGATCTCTCCTCGCCCCTGGGACGACCACGAGAAGACTGACCTCCACCTCTACTAGACTGAGATGGTGCTGAAGAGGAGGGCTGATCCCTCTGCTGAGTCCCGCCCCTACGTAGACGAGGGCAATGTCTCCTCATGTGGCCAAATTCACCACACTCATAACATGCACCTGGTGCTGGAGAAGTAGGTGCTGCACTCTGGGCTGGGAGGGCACCAAGCGATGACTGACCCTGCTGAAATCCCTGTCGACCACGACCATAAGAACCTCCGCTCTGCTCTGGGCGGCTTGAATGAGAAGGTCTAGATGAGCGACCTTTGCTCTGCTGGGAATGCCCTCTAGATGGAGCACCACTGAAACTACCAGAACCACGAGGCCTCTTGGCCTCCCGCTCCTCTCTCTCTCGGCGACGATCCGCCTCAATGGAGCGTGCCATATCAGCTACCTACTCAAACGATGATGATAGAACTCGCTCGCTGGTCATAAGAATACGGATAGAGTAGTTGAGGCCATCAATGAACCTCCCGATCCTCTCCCTATCAGTGGGGATCATCCATGTGGCATGCCTAGCCAACTGAGTGAATCTAAGCTCATACTGAGTCACAGACATGTCGCCCTGAATCAACCACTCGAACCGGCGACGTAGCTCCTCGCGACGAGACCGAGGTACATATTTCTCTAGAAAGAGAGTAGAGAACTGCTGCCATGTGAGAGGTGCTGCTCTAGCAGGCCCACGCCTCTCAAACTCCTCCCACCAATCAAATGCGGGACCGGTGAACTGAAATGTAGTAAATGAAACTCCGCCGGACTCAAGAATACCAGCCGTACGCAGCATCTTCCGACATTTATCCAAGAAACCCCGGGCATCCTCGCCCTCAACGCCACCGAAATGGGGTGGTCGAAGTCTACCAAATCTCTCAAGACGACGCCGCTCGTCCTCGGGCATAACTCGAACCCTATGCTCGGAGCCGGAGCCGGTGCGAGCTGGAGGAATAACCGGTGCAACCACCGAGCGGGGACGGCCGCTGGCGTCCGAAGTCCCCGAACAACCGGATCTAGTGTGCGAGCTGCAGTGGTCCGCCGACCACCCCCGACTGAGATGTCGCTACGGTAGCGGTAGCTGAAACTACTCGAGCCAAACCGGAACACACCGATAATATCCGGGCAAGAGTTTCCCGAAGACCGGGAATAGCAATAGATATAGTCCGGCCTCGAATCGGGACTCGCCGGAGCTTCAACCACCGGGGCCGCTCTCGAACCGGTACAACGGGCGGGTCGGCTGGCACCGCCTCGCCGCCCTACCTCTAACTCTAGCACGACCGCGCCACGGCCTCTAACGGTGGCAATGGAGGTCGTCCACCTCGTCCCGATGCTCGCGTTCTCGCCATCTGCGAGAGAATAGAATATAAAAGTTCAGTTCTCAGAACAACAAGATCGCACGACGGAGTTCAAGAAAAGTGAAGTTTTCCTAAAGGTTCGCAGCCTCCCGAGGATAAGTACAGGCGTCCCCGTACCGATCCACAAGACTCTACTAACCGGCTCAAGACTCATGAGGCCTAGTAAACCTAGGCTCGATACCAACTTGTCACGACCCCAAATCCGGTCGTGATGGCGCCCAGCACATTGCTAAGCCAGCCTGACCAATCCATATCAACCACGGAGCTAGAAGCTCTCTTTTATCCCATTTAAACAAATTAATTCAAGAAATAGCAGCGATATATGTAACGAAAACGGGGAACCAAGTCCCATAATACATCAACTCCCATAGACCAAGGGTCAAGAGTCATGAGCCTCTAAAGAACGTGAATGTATAAAGGTTTACAAAATACCAAGTGCGGAAAGAAATGTCAATACAAAATCAAAAGACAGTGGAAAGGAATATCGGGTCCTGCGGACTCTGCAGCTACCTCGAATATCCACAAACGTCGCCTCGCACAGCTACTGGATCACTGCTGAGAGGTACTTGGATCCGCACACAAGGTGCGGGGAGTAAAATGAGTACTTGCCGGACTCGGTGGTAATAAACAAGGGTAAGACAAGCGCAGATAAGAAATCCGCAATAAAGCACTATGTAAAGCTATAATCAGCTACCTGTCACAGAATCAATATTCATTGTACCTGTACCAAAAAATACCAATAAATAGCATAACAACTAGCATATGTAGCTAAATGCAATGCAATGCATGATATGACCGCTACGGCGTGTAGCTCGACTCCAATTTTGGGTACCCGTGCTCACTGTGGGGGTTCGGACTCCGGAGGGGCTCCTACAGCCCAAGCACATCTCATAGAGATATCACTGCGGCGTGCGGTCCGATCCAACATATATCTTGCTGCGGCGTGCAGCCCGATCCACTACTAGTCAGCTAATATGCAGATACAGCCCTCGCAGGCTCAAAAGTAGTTTTTGAAAACTCTTTTATCATTTTTCAGTTGGAAAACGGTAATATCAAGTTCCAGAGATTGGAATTTGCATAATAACAAAAATAGCTGCGGACTAGTAGTAAACTAGCATGTCTATGTGATAAGACAATGATAACGATCCTCGCGGGATCCAATAACTGTCTCACGGCCCACATGTATAATCAACCGCCCGAGAAGGAGGTTCCTCGGCTCAAGAGTGGCCATTATCACAATATATATATATACAACCATCCGAGAAGGAGGTTCGACGGCTCTAGAATAGCCAATAATATAATATCAACAGGTTGGACTAATATATAGTCTCCAATTCATGATCGACCCCGCACTCTCAAGAGTGTGCGTGTCTCGCCGCTATACAGCGTCACAAAGTGTTATACCGGGGTTTCGAACCCGCTGGTCATCACCCACATCTATTACTCACCTCAATACAGCGCGACGACTATTCCGCAATGCCCTTGCCACGAGAATCAAGCTCCGCACGTATAGAATCTGATCAAATACAGTAGAAATACAACAATTTAGGCCAATGGGACGACACCCAATCAATACAACTCAATTTACATCAAAATTCCCAAAGTTGTCAAAACCCGAGCCCCGGGCCCACATTCCGAAAATCTACGAAATTCACATTTCTGGAATCCTCGTCTCAATACGAGTCTAAGCATATCAATTTTACCAAAATCGGACTCCATTTGCCCACTCAAATCCTTGTTTTTCTACAATTTAGGCTTAGGGCTCAAACCCACAATTAATCTTCCATTTACAGGGAATTAACCAAGGATTTCATGTTAAAATGATGTAATTAAGCCACAAAACTTACCTCCAACGAATCCCCGATGAAGTACCAGCAATTCCCGTCAATTTCTCCTCTTGGAACTCAAAAATGGGGTTTTGGGTTAATGAACCCGTATGCCCTCTGTTCTGTGATTTTAATTCACTGCCAGTCGAATTTACCCTACGCGATCGCGATCTTCCTCACGCGATCGCGATGCTCAAATTCACGGCCTCACGCGATCGCGACTTACTTCACGCGATCGCGAAGCACAGACACCCTGCATCACGCGATCGCATCATTCACTCCTGCGATCGCGTAGCATATTTCTCCTGGACCCCTTTCCTCTTCTACGCGATCGCGTATATTGGCCTGCGATCGCGATCAACACCCGATCAATTCTACGCGATCGCGGCTCTTACCCTGCGATCGCGATGCCTTATCTCCCCACTCTACGCGATCGCATCCCCATCCCCGCGATCGCGGAGAGCAATTGTCTGCTGAGGTTATGACAGCAACCAGATTTTTCTCTTTTCTTTCAACAATGGTCCGTTTGGACCCCCGTATTCATCCCGAGACTCCCGGGACCCCAACGAAAACCACCAACATACTCCAAAACATGATACGAACTTATTCCAACCATAAAAACACCATACTAAACATCAAAATCACCAATTACACACGGATTCAAGCCTAAATTTCTTAAAACTTTCCGAATTACACATTCGATCAAAAACCCGACCAAACGATGTCCGAATGACCTGAAATTTTGCGAACATATCCAAAATCACATAACAAAGCTACAGAAATTGTCGGAATTCCATTCCGACCCCGGATCAAAATCTCACCTACCGTTCGGATTTCGCCAAAATTCAACCTTAGCCATTTCAAGCCTATTTCTACATCGGGCCTCCAAATTCAATTCCGATAGTTCTCCTAAGTCATAAATGATCCCCCGGAACTAGTCGAATCATCAGAATCCGGTTCCGAGCACTCTAACTCAATAGTCAACTCTTGGTTGACTTTTCAAATTCAAGCTTTCTTCAAATATGCTATTTGTTTCATTTTCCACCCAAATCACTCCTAACTCACCCGATATACTCTAATACTGTTTTAAAAACATAATATATGCAAATGCAAGGTAACGGGGTGGTAATTCCCGTAACGACGGGCCGGGTCGTTACATGTATTATCGCGTATTTCATATAAATTGAATTGGGTTATGTTTCTTTGACCCGTATTTGATATAATTTTTGCGGTTTGACTAGATTCTACGCACGAGGCGGCAAATTCAAAAGGAAAAGGCATTGCGGATGAGTCTTCGACCGGCTAGAGGTGAGTAGTTTGTGTATATGGTAGCCTGAGGGTTCGAAACCCCGGCTTAGCATATTGTGACGCTAGTAGGGCATGGCTCGCACCCCGTGGCAGGTTTGGGATTGATTGTGACTGTGGATTGAGACTTTAGTCCATCCCGAATGAGTATAATATGATACTAGTGGTTGAAAAACACCTGTGTTTGAAATAATTGTGGGCGGTAAGCCGTGTTTGGGGCCTTGTGCCGACCTGTAGTATCCCTAGGGGATAGCTATATATGTGATAGCTATACTTGCTTAATCACTAATCTCGGTCCTGGTTTGAAATCATCGTATTGAAATGCTAAGTCACCTGTTTTGGGAAATATTAAATAAAAGTTAAAACATTTTCATAAAGTATGAACTGGAACCTGGAAATAAATAATTAGAGTTGTTGTGTGACTTATATGTTTGTTGTGGACCGAGGATGGATCGGGCTGCATACCGCAGTGGTTGATATGAGGATCGGGCTGCACGCCGCAGCGGTATTGCGCTTGGGCTGTAGGAGCCCCTCCGGAGTCTGTACACACCCCCAGTGAGCGTCGTCGACGTTAAATGGATAAGACTACACGCCGTAGCGGTTATGTGCTTTGCATTGCATCTTTATCTGTGAATTATCTCTGATAGTGGTAATGTAATGTTGTTGTTGCTAGTTCGTAGGAGGAATCAGACTGTAGTTTAGCTTCATTATGTGGTATTTTGTGGATTTCTTACTTTCAGCTACTTGTATATATTTATTACTCACCGAGTACTTAGTACTCACCCTACTCCCTGTACCTTTGTGTGCAGATTCAGGTACACAGGAGGGATAGACGAGCACTCCAGCTTTTATCATTATTTATCCGAGTTGCTGAAGTAGCTGCTGGCGTTCGCAGGACCTGGCTTCTCTTCTTATTCTAGTTTTCCTTTGTATATAAATTATTCATACTTGAGTATTTGGTTTAGATATTGTTATCCGATCATGTTTAAAGGCTCTAGACTCGTCACCCTAGATCTTTGGATGGTTATTCAGTTTAGCTTTATTGTTGATAATAATATCCAGGTAATTGGTTTGAGTTTCATGCTCGGGATGAGAGGGCAAATGGTCGGGCTTGCCTAGTAGTTGTGTTGGGCGCCATCACGACCGGGATTGGGGTCGTAAAAGCGTCCTAATACGTGAGGGCCTCTTTGTGCCAGAAGTAGTCCTACCGTGTATTTGAAAGATAAGTATGCCATTATGTATCATCTCATTTCTATAAATTAATTAAGTAATTCAATTTTTTTTAAAACAAATAAATAGTAAAATATAACTGCTTAAACATATTTTTTTTAAAAGGTGTGTTTTCATCAAAAGAATAAAAGTATAATAAAATATATTTATTATAATTAATTAAGTAAGTAATTTTATTTTTCAAAAGCAAAAGAAGTACATGAATCGCTTATGCCATTTATTTATTTTTTACGTAAAGAAAATTAAAGAAAGTACAATAAAAGATATTTTCGTCATGTGTAAACTTCTCGTTGTTCCATTTGAAAACTTTACACATGTTATAAAAAGATAGTCATGCTCCTTTAACTAGGATTTAATTTACTTAAAGGAAATGATCCACATAATTCACCCTTCAAATAATGCACATAAATATGATAATTGTCACTCGGGGCTGAAAACCCACTTGGACATTTAGGTAAGGTTAACTAATAGATTTAATACACCTTGGGTATTAAGCCACCTAATGTTAAAATGATGCATGCTCTTAAATGGATTTTGGTTTAGCTCTATCTTAAGTTGACTAAGAGTGGGTTAACTAGACTGGCCTTCTCCCAAGTGGACAACTTGAGAGTGAAGAGCCCGTGACTGTCGACTGCACCGCTGATCGACTTACCCACGAACTTTCCCCTAAAAGGTATTTTTTGAAAAGTGCACGGCCGTTAACCACGTAACCGCTAGGTGTGTGCTTTGTGTGAATTTTTCAGAAGTAGAGGAAGTGAAATGGAATAACAAATTATATAAAGTAATAAGAAAAGATGAACAATTCATATAAAGAAGTTTATCATATTGCGGCAATTCAAATAAGCATCATAACAACCAAAACACACAAATTAATTTTTATTATTAACCTAAGTTTGTTATGATTTAGAACCTAAAGTCCCCAGCAGAGTCGCCATGCTGTTATACCCCATTTTAACACGGGTTAAACTAGAATATAACATATTGGTAATTCTGAAGGTTTAATTAATTAAAAGAGTCGCCACCTAATTATTTTAAAGGTGAATTAGAACACCTATTTATAAAATAATGCTTCAAGTTAACTCTGTCTTATGGCCTACTTAACCTTTAAGACTATGAGTAAGTGTTCTAATTAATCTTATAGAGAAGGTATTAAGCACTCTATATGATCCATAAAAATGGTTAACCAGCCAAACTTAGGTTAGTTAATAGAATTAAGATAAATGATGAATAGTTAATGATCCTAAACAAATGTTAATCTCATTAAATGTTTTAAACTGGAATTACTCCAAGTTTCATAAAAGAACGTTAGTTTGTAGTTCACTTAAATAGAATATCCAACTGCATTTTTATATCTTAGGTTCACAACAAAAATAACCACTCAGCCACGTTTGAAAACGGGCTTGATGAGATTTCAGAAGAACCGTCATTATAAATATTAATGAAATTGTTAAACTACCACTTTTAAGTCATAAAAATCGAGGTAAGTAATTATATGATAAAATAAATAATCTATTTACTAGCTGAGGCAGAGACCCTTATTATCAAACTCATGCTAACATGAGATAGGCAAAAAAACACACATAAAAATCAACCGTCATCAAGAAGTCAAATAAAACGAATGTAAAAGAACAAAAAAATAATAATAAGACGCTATAGGCGCCCCAAGCATTTCGCTCGCTTTTCTGCTATCCGATGCACTCTAAGGATGTGGAAATATGTATTGATTCCATGCTCGGGTGTGAGTGTCGGGTCTTATTAAGACTCCGTGATTTGCTCCATGTGCATATGCAAAAGAAAAGAAAGCAGAAAATTAGAAAGAAAAGTTCAATATTTGACTGTACATGAAACAACTAAATGAGAACTTTATCATCACTTAGCTCATAGATACAGTAAAATCAAAAGCTTTTCTAGCACAATTCATTAAATACTAAAGTCCTAACTCAAAAAGTTCTAGTTTGAGTTAGGTGAAAATTATTTAAACCTCTCGGCATCACTAACAAGAAAAGAAATAATAATCGGATAGTAACTATTTGGGAGGGAGAACAAGAATTACTATTGTGGAAAAGAAGACTATCGCTTTTCTTCTTTCTCAATTTTGTTCAGTTGAGACTATTCTACGAAGTGAATGAACTATTACATGATATAAAAATGCTTGAGGACAGATTTTGAGGTTTAACATATATGTGTATTTAACTATAACTAACTATGTAAGGATATTTTTACTTTTTAAACATGTCTTAACTATCCTAAATGATTTATGAACATTTATACAAGTTGGTAATATAGCGAACAGATATGGAGAAATCATTTGTTACAAAATAGCTTGTACAAACAAAGAAACAGCTTATTAACGATAAAATGCGATTATCTCCTGAAATATCTAGTTTGACTTACACAAGGTTTCTAATGTAAAATCCTACAATAAACATGGTTGCTAACAAATTGGATATCCAAAGGCATACACTGTTGGTGATAGTAAAAAAAAGAAGTCTTCATTTTATTGATATGACACTATAAATATTTTAAGTCCATACAATCAAGCTTAAGATTCTTACAATGAGTTTCTCTAAAAGACACAATAAGAAATCTTAAGCCTGATATCTAATGGCAAAGAATCACATGAGATTTCATTTTTAGTTTTCTTAAACAAAAGATAATGTCATGTGGTTTAATTATTAAACCTAGAAAGAAAAAAAAATCTTAACACATTAACAGTAGCAAGCAAATATGTTAGGATATTTACAGAATATTTTCCATCACTTGAATAAATAAATGGACAAGAGGGGTTGCTCTGATACTTTAAATCCTCCTTAATCCTTCAACAACAACTTTTGGTTTTACTCTTAAGTGTAAGGCTTAGTCCCCCTAATTCTATCTCCGACGAGTAACTCGCCTCATTCCCCATGTTATAGTTACCAATAAAGTTCCCTGATATTGCCGCTTAAGAGTTATCATGCCAAACACGTCTAGTCTGTCACGAGTTTTCATCCTCTTTCAATCCATTCCGAACCTTTCATTCCCATCTTGTTTTGCGGATAGTGCATAATTAATAGTTTTATTGTTCCACACATTTGTCTGCCTCCTGTGAACTTGAAAAATCATTATGTCTTGTTTAATCATTTTAGAGTACCACAACCTCACCAACGATAACCTCGCTTCCCATTGTGTGTAGACATGAACTATCTCTAGACCCCTTTAGTCGATATTCAGTGTCACCCATGTCGGTTGCATCGCGGTTAATCCCTTATAACTTTTATTAACACTTGTGCCCTAAGTGAGTCCACCATTCCGATGCAAAAATTATTTTAAATAACCATGACCATCTCAATTTAAAGGTTTTCTCCCCATTTCTTCTCACCTCATTCTTCCTAGTTAGTGAATAGCCACGCACTCTTCCATATATTACGTGGTCTCTTACCTTAGGCATTCCATCCGGCTCACCTCTTAACTCTTATTGGGACATATGTAGCAAGGAGTGTTCGTCTGAACATCACTTAACACTTATCTATTTGTAAGGCTCTTTAGATGCTCTCTATCAAGCCCCAATTACCATCTTGGGTTGTTGTGGCAACGCATTCATTTCTCCCACTCGTTTTGGCTTTCTTAGTATCCCGAAACTTTGTTTAAATCACAAATCTATGATTAGCCCATTCTAGGAACTCACAATCTTTCACATTTGAGATATGGTACCTCCTTGGGTCCCATTTCTCCTGACCTTATGACAAGTAAAAGTCTCTTTACAAACATACTATTATTTTCTAGAATCGTTGACCCTATCAGTCACATTGCCATGCGTGAAGAATTTACATTCCTTAATCTCTTTTCTAGACCACACATGTCTTTACCAAAATATTCAAATATCATAGCTACATGGTCTCGCTCTTGTTTCATTGTATTTAAGTAGCCTCACGATGGTCCTCCCTCTCCCACATGGGGAAAATATCCTGGATCTTGACACAAGTCTTGAGTGTAGAAACTTTAGGAACATATGCCTCATATATCTATACCTCTTATATATATACTCGACCATTAGGAAAATTTAAGTCACCATAGTATTGATCTCATAAGTCCCCTTCTCCTATTCAGCCACGTAGGTATGGGATTCCAAGTCCCCACGCATATCCTTTATGAGTGTAACGCAACTTCGTACATTTCTGGGTCCTTATAATATTCGTAAGACAAGGGTCTTCTCACCTAGGGTCCAATTGAGTCTCATTTCATAACTTTTTACCTCATATGAGAGACTTACACTCTCCCCATTAATCTCTTAGTCATTATCTCATATATCACGTGCTTATATAACCAATATTCTTTCACACCTTACGATCAATTATATACTTCTTGCACTAACCACGCTTGCTATTTAAGCTTACATATCAATCATCAAATCAATGCCTCTTCGTGCGGGTAATCACTTCTAATCCTTTCCCCAAATAAAGTATACTTGTAGTACTATGTACTTATACTATATATATTCATATAGTTTATTCAACAAGATACATGTGCAATCTCCATAACACCCATGTCTTTTCCCATTGGTCATGACATATGACAACACTACATAAAATAGACGAAAGAGCATTTAAACTTATCTTGAATCTCAACGCACGGGTTACAAAACAATCTTATAGTCAAGCTTTATCGCACGATTTGGAGTGATGAAGAAGGGTAATATTCCTAAATGTCCGTGCAGCCCCCTACTTATATGATGTGGTCGACAACACACCTATAAGAAGGGCACTACTAGACACGGCTCCGAGACATCCTAGGACACTTTAAAAACCATATGCTCTGATACCAAGTTTGTCACGCCCCAAATCGAGGGACATGACCGGCGCCTGACCGAGTTGCCCCAGTCAAGCGGACCTGGGTGCCTTTCATTCCCACGCGTTACCCCTTTGTTGACTGTTACTCATTAACCAAATATTTTGCCAACAATGACTGATTTCACAATGCATAAACATAACCATGTGATTTATTTACTAACAAGTTCATAATTTATATTTACAACGCCCCATACATATACATAGGCCACAATCCCACAATTTACATGTCTACGGAGCCTCTAGGATACAAAAAGGAAATACAATACTTGCCGGTAACAAGGCCCCGGCTATACCTTACAAAATCCAAAAGAAAGTCTGAAATAAAAGTGGCATGAGCCACACAAGGCCCCGAGGAAGAAAGGGGCTCACCAAAACGGGCAGTGGAAGGAGAAGGATACTACTGCCGATGAGCTGAAGTGCCTGCTACTGATCCACCTACAATCATGACACGAATGTAGCGCCCCCGGCAAAAGGGACGTCAATACACTTAAATTGTACTGGTATGTATGGACAAACTTTGTCCCAAGTAAACTCAAGCCATTAAATTACATCAACAATTAATTAAGCCAGAGCCAACCATGTTTCCACATTTTCCTTATTTCAAATAATTCTCAACACAAAGCACTTTCTACAATCAACCAATTCAACAATAACCAATCAATCACGTAAAGCACAAGTAGTCAAACAAAGGGGCAATCAGTGCCCCACAGGTTGCAAACTCTCCTGCTGTCTCCTTTCACAATTTCACATTATTGATTTATGTATCAATTTTCAATAGCGATTTCGATCGCTTTCCATCCTTATTGCCCCTGACCACCCTTATTACCTCGGCCACCCTTATCACTCCAACCCACACCTTATTTCACCACGTTGCGGCGCGCAACACGACCCCGCCTTACAGTTGAAAACACAACAATTTCAAACAGCAGATAAGGTACTACACACAATTTCAACAAGTCCAAATAAGCAACTTGCACATTGTTTCATGTTCTCAATTTCTTCTCAATTCAATATCACAACCATGTTACAATATTTCCACAATTCAAGTGTTTCATCTCTTTCCACAATAAACTAATTCTCAAGTGTTTCATTTTCTTTTGCACAAGGTGCCATATAGGCCATCATAATCATTATTCACAAATTCTTTACCCAATTCAACTCTCATTTACCTTTCGGTTCATATTTCATACCACAACACTCATAGTTCAACAACAACTTTGAATATCCAATAACAACATCAAATAATCACATACAATTTCTCAAATCAACACATGCCAAACAATTTTACACATAAGGGCGATTTCACAAGAATCAAAATTAGCCATACATACCGGTGATGAGTTTTCTTCCGTTAACTTTCTACTTTATGCTTACCCAAGATATCCTATTCTTGCCCACCTTGTTCTTGAAGACTCTTACTTCTACTTACTTCTTTTGTTTTACTAAAAATCAAGATCAATAATCATGCATGAGTATAAAATTCCATTTTCCAAAAGCTATTATATACAAACCTCTCTTTACCCAATTAAAACTGAAAATCAAAGAAAATAGTTAGGGTTTTTACCTTGAAAATATTGGGGAAGTGGAATCCTTGCCCTAGAATCCCTTGGAATTAAATGGTTGGAACAATCTTTCAAGATGAAGAACTTCTCTCTCTAAAAACCCTCTCTTCTCTCTCTAATTTTTGGTGAGATGATATGATAAAAATGAAGAAGAGGTGTGTTATATTAAAGAAGAGATCGGGTCAAAATGTTACAAAAACTGGGCCGGGGTCAAATATGCGGTCACTATGCGACCGCAGAACACACATGCGGTCCGCAAAGTGACCGCAAAATGGCCTCAAAATTACTCCAGCTCTGCTACGAAATGCGGCCATTATGCGGTCCGCATTCCCGATCTGCGGTCGCAAATTGGATCGCAGATTCACTATGCGATCGCAATTTCGACCGCATTATTGACACGATTTTGGGCAACTTCTCTGGAACGATTTGCGGTCAGAATGCGGTCCGCATGTTGATTCTGCGGTCGCATTCTTGACCGCACATTTGACAATTTTTCGGAAAAATTAATTCTCTACATTTTTGAAACTTAAATCACTACCAAGGGTCCGAACCGCGGCGAGCAAGCTCGCCGCGAAGAATTCTACGCATTCCTAACACATCATTCGGACCATGACACCACATCTACTAGGTTTTATGCACAAAAAAATTTTACGGGGCCTTACATTCTCCCCCCCTTAAGATCATTCGTCCTCGAATGAGGATTTTGAAATAAATGAGTTGGTTTTGAAAGACATGATATGCAAACTATCAAAATTTTGACTAACTCTTATATTTTAGAAAAATTTCGCCAGAGTTTCCTTTGTATTATGGACATATCCACCTGTCAGAGGGCCCCCGAAACACATTACCAAACAACAATACACAAATACAACACTTTTCACAACTTGTATATACTTTCTTGCCTCAACAAATGCACACATTTTATCACATTGTTATTATTGCACATAAACTAGTCACTTCAATGAGTCCTTTCCTTATTCAACCATTTTAACACAACATGTACACACAAACAAACCACTACCAATCCACACTTACTATTAGTCGCTTACTTAACACATAACTCTTTACAAAATGGAGGGGACTTTTACTAACACTAAGAGGGAAACAACTTGGACAAGATGACAGTTACTAGAAGTAGAAGGATCGCCTAATTTCTTCTAAGCTTGATCAAACAAATGGGGGTACTTTTCTTTCATCTCTTTTTCTGCTTCCCATGTGGCCTCCTCAACTTGTTGACTTCGCCAGAATACTTTAACAGAGGCAACTTCCTTATTTCTTAACTTACGGACTTGCCTATCAAAATGGCAACTGGAACTTCTTCATATGACAAATTTTCATTAACCTCTATAGCTTCGACTGGCATGATGGTGGATGGATCTCCAATCACTTTCTTCAACATGGACACATGGAATACCGGATGCACTGATGACATCTCAGGAGGCAACTCTAGCCTATAAGCAACTTGACCAATCCTTTGAACGATCCGATATGGCCCGACATACCTAGGACTCAATTTCCTTTCTTTCCGAATCGCATGACTCCCTTCATAGGAGATACCCTCAAGAACACCCAATCATCGACTTGAAACTCCAAATCCCTTTAACGAACGTCTGCATAGGACTTTTGACGACTCTGTGCTGTTTTCATTCTCTCCTGAATAACCTTGACCTTTTCCATAGCTTCGTACACCATATCCGGCCCTAGCAATTCCGCTTCACCTACCTCAAACCACCCGATTGGCGATCTACATCTTCTCCCGTACAATGCCTCAAATGGGGCCATCTGAATGCTAGCATGATAGCTATTATTATTGAAGGAAATTCTATCAATGGCAAGTGTTCATCCCAATTACCTTTAAAATCTAAGACACAAGCCCGCAACATATCTTCAAGCGTCTGAATGGTCCGCTCGGCCTGACCATCGGTCTGTGGATGGAAAGCTGTGCTGAGATTCACCTGAGTTCCCAAACCTTGCTGAAACTTCTTCCAAAAGTTAGCGGTGAACTGAGCCCCGCGATCCTGAGATGATAGAAAGTGGAGTGCCATGAAGCCTTACTATCTCTTTGATGTACAATCTTGCATATTGCTCCGCAGTATCAGTGGACTTGACAGGCAGGAAGTGAGCTGATTTGGTGAGTCGATCTACTATCACCCATACTGAATCGAACTTACGCTGAGTGCGAGGTAACCCCACCACGAAATCCATATTGATCATCTCCTATTTCCACCTTGGTATTTCTATAATCTGAGTTAATCCACCGGGCCGTTGATGCTCGGCCTTCACTTGTTGACAGTTCGGACATTTAGCTACAAAGCTTTCTATATCCCTTTTCATACCGTTCCACCAATAAATCTCCTTAAGGTCATGATACATTTTCGTGGAACCTAACTGTACAAAATATCTGGAAATATGTGCCTCTGCCATTACCCTTTCCCGAAGTTCGTTCACGTCCGAAACACATAGTCTGCCTTGACACCGTATTACACCATCTTCACTGCTGAGTACAAATGCTGAGGTCTTGTCATTCATGACTGCTGCTTCCTTCACCCGAACCAATGTTGGATCCATGAACTGTTTTTCCTTGATTTCCGCGACCAATGATGATTCTGCTCCATTATGCACCAAGATATCTCCCTCGTCTGACGCCGAAATACGAACCCCCAAGCTGGCTAATTGGTAGACCTCTCGAGCCAGGGGTCTCCGATCCACACCCAAATGAGCCAAACTACCCATGGATTTCCGACCAAGAGCGTCAGCTACCACATTTGCCTTCTCTGGGTGGTACAATATGTTCATATCATAGTCCTTGAGCAATTTTAACCACCGCCGCTGTCTTAGATTTAGCTCCTTCTGCTTGAACAAATACTGGAGGCTCTTGGGGTCTGAAAACACATCTACACGAACCCTATAAAGAAAATACCGCCATATTTCAAAGCAAACACAACTGCCGCGAGCTCCAAATCATGTGTCGGATAATTCTTCTCGTGATTTTTGAGTTACCTCAAAGCATACTCTAACCTTTTCGTGTTGCATCAACACACACCCCAAACAAACTCTGGAGGCATAACTATCACCTTAACACTTTACATCATTAGCGGAACATCTTTATTATATTCCTCTTACATAAGACCTCCCTCGAATTGAGTTCCACTATAATTTCCTTGATATAGTTACGACCCCATCTGAACCATTTCTACTAACTCTTACGATTCTTATCAAAAGGCATTACTGAGTGAGTTTTCTCATATGACCTCCTATCTCAAATGAATAGCACTGGCTAACTTGCACACGTACCCTGAATAACACTAACTTGCACGCCATTGCATCGAAGGTAAGGTAACATTGTGCTCTAACTTTTCTTAACCAACCTCTTCTCCCCATATGTGCATTATAGACTTTAAGAAACTGCACTACTTCCCCTGTGAAATTTCCTACCATCCCTCATTACGGTTAAACACCTCTCAAAACGTATGTCAACAACCTTTATATGCATATGACTTAGGAAGGGTCACTATCCTGAGAAGGGTATTCTCTGATACTTTAAATCCTCCTTAATCCTTCAACAACAACTTTTGGTTTTACTCTTAAGTGTAAGGCTTAGTCCCCCTAATTCTATCTCCGACGAGTAACTCGCCTCATTCCCCATGTTATAGTTACCAATAAAGTTCCCTGATATTGCCGCTTAAGAGTTATCATGCCAAACACGTCTAGTCTGTCACGAGTTTTCATCCTCTTTCAATCCATTCCGAACCTTTCATTCCCATCTTGTTTTGCGGATAGTGCATAATTAATAGTTTTATTGTTCCACACATTTGTCTGCCTCCTGTGAACTTGAAAAATCATTATGTCTTGTTTAATCATTTTACAGTACCACAACCTCACCAACGATAACCTCGCTTCCCATTGTGTGTAGACATGAACTATCTCTAGACCCCTTTAGTCGATATTCGGTGTCATCCAAGTCGGTTGCATTGCGGTTAATCCCTTATAACTTTTATTAACACTTGTGCCCTAAGTGAGTCCACCATTCTGATGCAAAAATTATTTTAAATAACCATGACCATCTCAATTTAAAGGTTTTCTCCCCATTTCTTCTCACCTCATTCTTCCTAGTTAGTGAATAGCCACGCACTCTTCCATATATTACGTGGTCTCTTACCTTAGGCATTCCATCCAGCTCACCTCTTAACTCTTATTGGGACATATGTAGCAAGGAGTGTTCGTCTGAACATCACTTAACACTTATCTATTTGTAAGGCTCTTTAGATGCTCTCAATCAAGCCCCAATTACCATCTTGGGTTGTTGTGGCAACGCATTCATTTCTCCCACTCGTTTTGGCTTTCTTAGTATCCCGAAACTTTGTTTAAATCACAAATCTATGATTAGCCCATTCTAGGAACTCACAATCTTTCACATTTGAGATATGGTACCTCCTTGGGTCCCATTTCTCCTGACCTTATGACAAGTAAAAGTCTCTTTACAAACATACTATTATTTTCTAGAATCGTTGACCCTATCAGTCACACTGCCATGCGTGAAGAATTTACATTCCTTAATCTCTTTTCTAGACCACACATGTCTTTACCAAAATATTCAAATATCATAGCTACATGGTCTCGCTCTTGTTTCATTGTATTTAAGTAGCCTCACGATGGTCCTCCCTCTCCCACATGGGGAAAATATCCTGGATCTTGACACAAGTCTTGAGTGTAGAAACTTTAGGAACATATGCCTCATATATCTATACCTCTTATATATATACTCGACCATTAGGAAAATTTAAGTCACCATAGTATTGATCTCATAAGTCCCCTTCTCCTATTCAGCCACGTAGGTATGGGATTCCAAGTCCCCACGCATATCCTTTATGAGTGTAACGCAACTTCGTACATTTCTGGGTCCTTATAATATTCGTAAGACAAGGGTCTTCTCACCTAGGGTCCAATTGAGTCACATTTCATAACTTTTTACCTCATATGAGAGACTTACACTCTCCCCATTAATCTCTTAGTCATTATCTCATATATCACGTGCTTATATAACCAATATTCTTTCACACCTTACGATCAATTATATACTTCTTGCACTAACCACGCTTGCTATTTAAGCTTACATATCAATCATCAAATCAATGCCTCTTCGTGCGGGTAATCACTTCTAATCCTTTCCCCAAATAAAGTATACTTGTAGTACTATGTACTTATACTATATATATTCATATAGTTTATTCAACAAGATACATGTGCAATCTCCATAACACCCATGTCTTTTCCCATTGGTCATGACATATGACAACACTACATAAAATAGACGAAAGAGCATTTAAACTTATCTTGAATCTCAACGCACGGGTTACAAAACAATCTTATAGTCAAGCTTTATCGCACGATTTGGAGTGATGAAGAAGGGTAATATTCCTAAATGTCCGTGCAGCCCCCTACTTATATGATGTGGTCGACAACACACCTATAAGAAGGGCACTACTAGACACGGCTCCGAGACATCCTAGGACACTTTAAAAACCATATGCTCTGATACCAAGTTTGTCACGCCCCAAATCGAGGGACATGACCGGCGCCTGACCGAGTTGCCCCAGTCGAGCGGACCTGGGTGCCTTTCATTCCCACGCGTTACCCCTTTGTTGACTGTTACTCATTAACCAAATATTTTGCCAACAATGACTGATTTCACAATGCATAAACATAACCATGTGATTTATTTACTAACAAGTTCATAATTTATATTTACAACGCCCCATACATATACATAGGCCACAATCCCACAATTTACATGTCTACGGAGCCTCTAGGATACAAAAAGGAAATACAATACTTGCCGGTAACAAGGCTCCAGCTATACCTTACAAAACCAAAAATGAAATCTTAACAAAGGTGGCATGAACCACACAGGGCCCCGAGGAAGAAAGGGGCTCACCAAAATGGGCAGTGGAAGGAGAAGGATACTACTGCCGATGAGCTGAAGTGCCTGCTACTGATCCACCTACAATCATGACACGAATGTAGCGCCCCCGGCAAAGGGGACGTCAGTACACTTAAATTGTACTGGTATGTATGGACAAACTTTGTCCCAAGTAAACTCAAGCCATTAAATTACATCAACAATTAATTAAGCCAGCCAACCATGTTTCCACATTTTCCTTATTTCAAATAATTCTCAACACAAAGCACTTTCTACAATCAACCAATTCAACAATAACCAATCAATCACGTAAAGCACAAGTAGTCAAACAAAGGGGCAATCAGTGCCCCACAGGTTGCAAACTCTCCTGTTGTCTCCTTTCACAATTTCACATTATTGATTTATGTATCAATTTTCAATAGCGATTTCGATCGCTTTCCATCCTTATTGCCCCTGACCACCCTTATTACCTCGGCCACCCTTATCACCCCAACCCACACCTTATTTCACCACGTTGCGGCGCGCAACACGACCCCGCCTTACAGTTGAAAACACAACAATTTCAAACAGCAGATAAGGTACTACACACAATTTCAACAAGTCCAAATAAGCAACTTGCACATTGTTTCATGTTCTCAATTTCTTCTCAATTCAATATCACAACCATGTTACAATATTTCCACAATTCAAGTGTTTCATCTCTTTCCACAATAAACTAATTCTCAAGTGTTTCATTTTCTTTTGCACAAGGTGCCATATAGGCCATCACAATCATTATTCACAAATTCTTTACCCAATTCAACTCTCATTTACCTTTCGGTTCATATTTCATACCACAACACTCATAGTTCAACAACAACTTTGAATATCCAATAACAACATCAAATAATCACATACAATTTCTCAAATCAACACATGCCAAACAATTTTACACATAAGGGCGATTTCACAAGAATCAAAATTAGCCATACATACCTGGTGATGAGTTTTCTTCCGTTAACTTTCTACTTTATGCTTACCCAAGATATCCTATTCTTGCCCACCTTGTTCTTGAAGACTCTTACTTCTACTTACTTCTTTTGTTTTACTAAAAATCAAGATCAATAATCATGCATGAGTATAAAATTCCATTTTCCAAAAGCTATTATATACAAACCTCTCTTTACCCAATTAAAACTGAAAATCAAAGAAAATAGTTAGGGTTTTTACCTTGAAAATATTGGGGAAGTGGAATCCTTGCCCTAGAATCCCTTGGAATTAAATGGTTGGAACAATCTTTCAAGATGAAGAACTTCTCTCTCTAAAAACCCTCTCTTCTCTCTCTAATTTTTGGTGAGATGATATGATAAAAATGAAGAAGAGGTGTGTTATATTAAAGAAGAGATTGGGTCAAAATGTTACAAAAACTGGGCCGGGGTCAAATATGCGGTCACTATGCGACCGTAGAACACACATGCGGTCCGCAAAGTGACCGCAAAATGGCCTCAAAAATTACTCCAGCTCTGCTACGAAATGCGGCCATTATGCGGTCCGCATTCCCGATCTGCGGTCGCAAATTGGATCGCAGATTCACTATGCGATCGCAATTTCGACCGCATTATTGACACGATTTTGGGCAACTTCTCCTGGAACGATTTGCGGTCAGAATGCGGTCCGCATGTCAGGTTTGCGGTCGCATTCTTGACCGCACATTTGACAATTTTTCGGAAAAATTAATTCTCTACATTTTTGAAACTTAAATCACTACCAAGGGTCCGAACCGCGGCGAGCAAGCTCGCCGCGAAGAATTCTACGCATTCCTAACACATCATTCGGACCATGACACCACATCTACTAGGTTTTATGCACAAAAAATTTTACGGGGCCTTACACATCCTCCCTAAAATAAAACTCATTTAGATAGTCAGTCAAGTACATTTCTAAAGCAGCAGCCAAGTTGAAAAAACATTTCTGTCGATGCAATTTATTTCAAGCAATACATTAAGAATCCTATAGGCATTACTTCTAAGCGTTTCCGACATCATTGTTTTGTCAAGTAACATTTCAGCAGAGCTTCTTCCATATGAGGTTTAAATAAGTAAATGACAGAAAATCCATAAATGTTTACGGCCTATAAACATGGTTCTTAAATAACTAAAAAAAATATTACCTAAAGATTTAATAATCAAGATGCGCTATCCACAAATTTTATAGGCAAATTCATATGAGCATTTAGTCGAACACATGTCATTCTTATTCAAGCTCTCTATGGCCAGAATATACAACGATTCACAAAATCATGATTTCTCAACCAAATAATTCCTAAAGCATGATTTCTATATAGAAAGCAAGTTATAACTCACATTCTTAAGCAAGAATTTGTTACGAAACTTAAATAGTAATTAAAAAAAATCAGGAGAAGAAATTTAAAGCTACAGATCTGCTTGGGGGCAGCGAACTGGTGCGTTGGTCTCAGGTCTACTATCTCCGGCCTCGGATCAGGGACTCGAATAAGCGATAAGCACAAGAGCAAGAGGTATGGCTAAGGAGCACAAATGACGAAGAGAAAATGACAGTGCAATTTAGTATTTAGAAAGAGCTTTCAGAATGTTAGAATGGTCTTTAAAATATATCAACCCAGCCGCCCTCCCCGTGGTCCTCAAATGCTAGTATTTATAGGGCAAAATTAGGGCATTTCGAGCGGGATTTTGAGGTTTGAAATCAAGTAAAAATACCCGTTTGAATCAGATTTTTGAATTCTTAATCGGACAAAAGAAGGATTCATTTTTTTTTGCAGTGAAAAGAAGAAAAAATCTGATGGAAAGAGATGTTGCTTCAGATAAAGACAAGTTTTGTGCGAAAATATGGTGTACTTCTTCTGTCCAAAACTAAAAGGTACTGGCTTTTAACATGTAAAGAGGAAAAGGAAGAAGAAGGGGCAGCGTTTGTTTTAAAAATGTGAAAAAGGGAACCCTAGGCTAACTTTAGGATTGGGCTTGATATTTTGATTGGGTCATTTGGCCGAATTGGGCCTATTCTTGGATATTTCTCTTCTTCTTTATATATTTCTTTAGGCTTCTATTAATCTACAATAATAATATTAATATTAACATAATTAAGTAACTAACATATTTATAATACCTAATTATAATTACTAACTTTTAAATAAAATACTAATTGTAAGATGTTGCGAGATTTATTAAATATAATTTCATAATATTTACAAGTTATTACAAAAAATATTCTCGCATAGTAAGATAAAAGAAATAAAAAATATTTTTTTATGAAAGATAATAATAAATACGCTTGAGGTATGAATAAATAATAATAATAATAATAATAATAATAATAATAATAATAGTAGTAGTAGTAGTAGTAGTAGTAGTAGTAGTAGTAGTAGGAACATTAATAATACTAATAATTGTAATATTAAATAACAAATAATAATAATCAGTCTAGTTTGTGCTAATATGATAAAATATTTATTCTGGAATCTATCCTGACTTTCAAGTAGCGCTTGATTGAGGGATGAACCCCGAATAGTGATAGTGGAAGCTTAAAGAAATATTTTTGAAGAAAGGAGGGACAAAATTAGATGTCAACAAAGGGTAGTAAAAAGGGAGGTGTGACAGGTGACAGCTCTGGTGACTCTGATGGGGATAAGAAACCCAGAACTTCGGTTCAGGGTTTAAGAATTCGAGCTCAGTTAAATTGCTGTTTTGCTTATATCTAATTTCATTTTATGTTTTGATCAATGTGCTATATGTTTACCACTTTGATATTACGTGGATTGTACATATAGAATTGTGCCGAAAACCATTCTCTTCTTACCTCCGGGGATGCGCTTACTGGTTGAGACTCCTCTTTCTGTTAAGTGATACCAAAAAATAAGAAATAGAGGCCGTATAAGTTACAAATCCGAACGACCCCGTGGGTCTTCGGTACGTAGCCCCCTCTTCGATCCGAGTTGTCCACTCGGGTACATTGTCTAGCACCATATGAAACATCAGGATATTGAACCTAGATCTAGGATGATTATTTGCATCATATCTGACTTAGGGGACTCAACATAGGGGTTGGGTCCGTCTAGGACAGGTGACGCGGAATATCAAAGACCAAGCATATTATATGTTGCATTTATTTATCCTGGATTATTATTCAGACCGAAAAAATTCCTGAAAACAAAAAGAAAGGGAAATTCTAGAATAGAAAGTATTGAAATGTTGGCGAAACTCTGTCAAAATTTGAAAAGAAAGTTTAAAAAATAGGTGGAATAATATAGTTGAAATAATTGGTCACAAAATAATCTGACCGAACTACGCAGGTTTGATTCTCGCCATTAGGTGGGATACGTAGGCAACCCTTGACGGGTCCAACCACCCTTTTAGAAAATGACCAAAAATATCAAATTTTAGTTTTCAATAAATCAAAGTGATTGCTATTTTTGGAAATAGCCGAATGTTCCGAAAGGATGTCGGAAGGTTGTTTTTGCAAAAATAGCCACTTTGAAGTCAAGTCTTTTTCTTTTAAAATAAATAGCCCAGAAAGGCTAATTCTTTCAAAAAGGAAAAATTGTCTTTGAAATATATTTTTTCCTTTTCTGAATAAAATTGCCTTTAATAAATGTGCAGGATGAGCACAGTACAAAATGAACCTTTTGCTTTAATGAACAAAATCCCTTTGGAGTTGAGGTTATGGTGGAACGATCTGGGTCAAGAGGGACAGGTTTGGGTCAAACGATATCTGAAAGATCTTACTGGGTTGATGGACATAATACCCCGTGGTGATATCATTCAAGCTCTCGTTGCTTGTTGGGATCCTGCGCATAATGTTCCACACTTCTCAGATTTTGAGCTCACTCCTACATTAGAAGAAATTGCTTATTATATCGGGAAAGGTGAGGTTCCCCTGAAGGATAAATACCCGATGGCTCCATGGGTAATTACAGTGCACAGATTCCTCGATTCCTTGAAAATTGCCAGGAACATTCATAATGAAGACTTGGCTCACGTTTTGTACTTTAAGTTTCATCTACCGCAAATATGGTCATATTGGGGGATTTAACGACCCTACGAACAAGCTCTGCAATAAATCTAACTGAGTCAAGTGGGAAGAGCATAGGCGATTCAACTTTATAGTGGCATTCCTGGGATTAGTCATATTCCCGAGGAAAGATGGAAATATTGATATAATGGTCGCCGGGGTTGCTGGTACTCTTCTTGTGCAAGATAATAGCACACAGGCACCGATTATTATAGCTAATATCTTCCGTACCCTCACATCCTGTAAAGCAGGGCATGACTTCTTCGAGGGATGCAATTTGCTTTTCCAGATGTGGTTGATAGAACATTTGTGTCGTCACCCTCTGTTCTCGAGTTACAGGTAGTATGAAAAGATATGCATTGACGAATTTTATATGATAACAAAAGAAGTTAAGCTGCTAGAAGGATCAAAAGGTTGGATTACATACTTGCGATCGTTGACTGCTAGCCAAATTGATTGGGCATACGGATGGTTTCCCCTCAACGAGCTGATATACATGCAAACAGAAGGGTCGTATTTCCTGATAATGGGTCTAAAAAGCATTCAGCCTTATGCACCGTACATGGTACTACGGTAACTTGGGAGATATCTGGTCATACCAAAAGACAGGGACCTCAGCCTACAAGCCGTAGAAATCAGTTCGGACGCACAATTTCCGGAAGCAAAGATTCGACAGATCTGGAATGAATGCCAATGCTTGAGAGTAGAAACTTGTGTGGGAAACCGAGATCAAGGGGAAGTATCACCAGGGTATGCCGTATGGTATCGCCGGGATGTCGATCATGATAGACCAATAAAGAGGCCTCACATTCAAGAATTGGCCGAGCAGTCTAAGGAACACAAAGATTGGGTGGCCAAAGAAAATGAGTACCGAGCCAGAATCAGCTTGTTAGAGAAACAATTCCAAGACCTCAAATTCAAGAGC
This sequence comes from Nicotiana noctiflora, assembly GCA_032618575.1. Classification (NCBI taxonomy): domain Eukaryota; kingdom Viridiplantae; phylum Streptophyta; class Magnoliopsida; order Solanales; family Solanaceae; genus Nicotiana; species Nicotiana noctiflora. Next base: position 91,192 of record JASVEL010005546.1, read on the forward strand.
AGCTTACAAGTGGCATACGATGAGGGAGAAAAGAAGCAACTGAGAAAATAGAATGAAATCTTGAAGGCTCAAATTGCGAAGATGAAAACCACAGCCGAAACCCCAGTTCGCCTAGCCCGAGATAAGAAATTGATTGAAAATCTTTGGTGCAAAGTGAATGACTATAGCTTTGATCTAGATAAAGCTTAGAACGAGTTAGTCGGGGTTCGGAAATAGTTGGCTAGAAATGTTGAGGAAAGAGTTCAAATGGTTCAGCAATTACAAGATGAACACAAGGTTGAGGTAACCCGATTGAGAAAGAAAATCATTACAGCCGAAGTCAAAAGTAGCAAACAAACCAAAGAGTTTGAAGTAGAGAGAGAACATTGCAACATGGCTATGGCTAGGTTAGAGAGAGAACATTGCAACATGGCTATGGCTAGGCAACAATAAAAGGAGAAACAGCAAACCTTAGACGCTCGTGCCAAACAGATTGGTAGGATGCTTTAGGAAAAAGGGGTCATCAGGGAAAGAATCGTCAACATTGCTCAGTACATCACAAGGAAATGCCAATTGTGCGAAGTTATGTCCCAGTCATCATTCACATCAGTAGTAAAGTTCTTTGTAAAACAAGTAATGACCGACCTGGACAAACTCCAAAGTGGATTAGCATATAGGCCCGCGGCAAGACCGAACGATATATCGCGGGCACTAGTGTAACGACCCGGCCCGTCGTTACGGGAAATTACCACCCCCGTCATGTTGCAATTATATGTTTTATGCTTTATATTAGTGTTAGAGCCTATCGGGTGAGTTAGGAGTGAATTGAATTGAAAATGAAGCAAATAGCATGTTTGAAGGAAGTTTGAATATGGAAAGTCAACCCAGAGTTGACTATCGAGTTAGAATGCTCGGAATTGGATTCTGATGATTTGACTAGTTTCGAGGGATCATTTATGACTTAGGAGAGCAATCAGAATTTAATTTGGAGGTCCGGTGTAGTTTTAGGCTTGAATTGGCTAAGGTTGAATTTTGGCGAAATCCGATCAATAGGTGAGATTTTGATCGGGGAGTCGGAATGGAATTCCGACAGTTGGAGTAGCTCCGTTAGGTGATTTTGGATGTGCCTGCAAAATTTCAGGTCATTCGGACGTCGTTCGGTCGGGTTTTTGATGGAATGTGTAATTTGGAAGTTTTGAAGAAACTTAGGCTTGAATCCGTGTGTAATTGGTGATTTTGATGTTTAGGATGGTGTTTTTATGATTGGAACAAATTCGTATCGTGTTTTGGAGTATGTTGGTGGTTTTCGTTGGGGTCCGGGGGCCTCGGGATGAATTCGGGGGTCCAAATGGGCATTTTTGAAACTTAAAAATCTGCAGAAGAATTGCAGATCTCTGGGCAGGATTTTAGCCTTCGCGTTCGCGAGGGCAAGGCCCGCGTTCACGAAGGCCAGATAGGCCAATGCAACGCGTTCGCGTGAGAGAAGGCCGCGTTCGCGAAGGAGAAACAGGTGAAGCCTCGCGTTTGCGTGAGGAACTACGCGTTCGCGTAGAAGAAATCTGGGTGGCTGGGAAAAAGAACTTCGCGGACGCGTGATAGGTCGTCGCGTTCGTGATGAAGTAATCAATCAGGCCATCGCGTTCGCGTGAGTCCTGTCGCGAACGCGTAGAAGGAAAAAATAGGCGGCTGGGAGCTAGTGCATCGCGAACGCGTTGGGGAAGGTCGCGTTCGCGAAGGTCAATCCGGAGCTGGGCATCGCGAACGCGTGGCAAGGAACGCGAACGCGTAGAGTAAATGGCCCAGGCAGTGAGTTTAAGTCCAGAAACATTTCATTACGGGTTCATACACCCCAAAGCACCATTTTTAAGCCCTAGAGAGAAGAAATCACGGGAAAACGCTGGGAAATCATCGGGTATTCATCGTAGGTAAGTTTCTTGACTCAAAAACATCACTTTATGGTAGAATTAACATCAATCTTCATGAATTTGGGTAGAAATTGTGAAGAATTGTGGCCTAGATATAAAAAACGAAAATTTGGGTTTTGAAAGGCCAATCGAACTCCGATTTTGGTTAATTTTATATGTATGGACTCGTGGCGAGACGAGGGTTCTGGAAATATGAGTTTCAAATTTTTTTAAGATGTGGGCCCGGGGCTCGGGTTTTGCAAATTTCGTGATTTTTGATATTTTTCGAGTTCTTTCGATTGGGTTATGTTCCATTAGCCTGTTTTGATATATTTGTACTGATTTTGGCTAGTTTTGACGTGCGTGGATGCCGATTCGAGGAGCTAAGGCGTCGCGGGCATGAGCTTTCGTCGGTTCGAGGTGGGTAATACTTGTAAATGATGTCCTGAGGGTTAGTAAACCCCGGACTTGCACATCTTAGTGCTGTGTTGAGGTGACTTGCACGCCGGATAACGAGCGTGGGGTAGAGCACCATTGGGGATTGTGACTTGGTCCGTCCCGCGTAATAAATAATAACACCTAATTGTTAAAATGAATTGGACTAATTAACACGTTTGGGCTTCGTGCCAATTATTTGAATCCTTCAGGGATTGGCATCACTGTTTTGATAACACTGTGCATATTTTATTCTAAATTTAAGGTTTTAAATGGTATTTTGCTATTCAGCATTCTTATAAGGTTATGAAAAACTTGAACAAGGTCTTAATAATATTTTAGCTGTGAGCTAATATGATATTGTTGCCGTAGGGCTTTCTTGATTATTTGTTAGACTGATTGGGCCGAGGGCCATATGTTAAGACATGACATTTCATGTGAGCATATGCATACACATGCATGGATCGGACTGCACGCCGCAGTGGTATACGGATCGGGCTGCGCGCCGCAGCAGGTGTGATATTAATATTGTGCTTGGGCTGTAGGAGCCCCTCCGGAGTCCTGAACCCCCACAGTGAGCACGGGTACCCAAATTGGATCGGGCTACACGCCGTAGCGTTCATATGCATTGCATGGCATATATACATTGGTTTACGTGTACTACGTGGCATAACATTCAGCACTCATACTTTACTGGCACATGTGCATTTGTTGCTTTATTGACCAGATCTCCTGGTATAACTTGTTAAGGAGTGCTAAGCCCGAGAGGCTGATTTGAGTGCTGACTTGCACTGGTTGAGATTCTCCCAGGTATTGGTATGTTATAATGAAAGAAAGTAGCTAAAAATTGAGATTTCTAAATAATCTACTCCCATATGCTGAAAAGGAATAAAATGATAGTGTTTTGAAGTTTTATGATAGTTCTGTATTGTGTAGCAAGAGATAGTGCCTTGCGTGGTTTTCTTCCCTTCAGCATTATTTACTTTTGTTACCGCTGAGTTGGAAGTACTCACACCCGACTCCCTGCACCTTGTGTGCAGATCCAGGTACATTATAGTAGAGCTGATTCCATTTCGGCTCGGGAGTGCTTTTGGACAGTCGAGGTAGCTGCCAGCGTTCGCAGGACCTGATTCTCCAGTTTGTCTATATTTTGTTCTGATCATCCCACACTTGTGCACGGTTATATTCACTATTTACACTTTGTATACTCTGTAGAGGTTCATGACTCTTGACCCTTCGGTCTATGGGAGTTGGCACGTGTTGGGACTTGGTTCCCTATTTTTATTATGTATCTGTCACTGTTGAATTATTTCCGTATGCTTAAATTGGATAAAGTGAGCTTGTGGCTCCGTGGTTATTGTTGATTGGTCGGGCTGGCCTAGCGGTGTGCTGGGCGCCATCACGACCGGATTTGGGGTCGTGACAAGTTGGTATCAGAGCCTAGGTTTACTAGGCTTCATGAGTCTTGAGCCGGTTAGTAGAGTCTTGTGGATCGGTACGGGAATGCATGTACTTATCCTCGGGAGGCTGCGAACCTTTAGGAAACACTTCATATTTCTTGTAATTCTTATCGTACGCACTTGATTCAGCTTGAGATATAATTTTGAAATTCCTTCCGCACGTCTGTGTACGCATCGAGCGCTCAGTAATATAATTGACTTATGGCTTGCAACTCCCCGATCGAGGGGCAAGATATAATCTTTGTGAATTCATGTTGGGCCTGTCGGGAGGACTTGAGGCCAGATCTTTGTCTATGGCTTGAGCACCAAGGTAATAATTTCGCGAGTCGGTATCATGAAGTTCATACGATCGGTATTGATCTTTATTGTGCAAATGGCAGTTTGATAATGGGAGAGCTGTAAGGTATTCAGTTCTTAAAGTGATTTTGATATGTGTTATGATTTGAGCAGGTACATCGCAGGTTCAAGTATAAATTATGATAATATGATTCGTATAGTATTGAGATTTAATGTTGTTGAAATACATTGTGATACCTTGTTGAGTTGTGGATGTATTGTTAGAATGGTTTGGTGATTCTCTGGCAGGTGGATAGGCCAATTTACAAAGGAAACTCTGCCGAAATTTTTGGAAAATTTGGGACTTAGAAAGATTTCTGTCACCTAAATAGGGGCGTTACTGTTGTGTGTGAATGAATGCAAGGATTGCAAAAGAGTTAATATTTCTGATGATTCGAATCTCTCTGCCGAAGCTTGTAAATGACTTGAGTTTAATCTAACTAGAACTTTGTGACATCATTTTAGTAAGAATGCTATGAGTAGCTGAAAGTGCTTTGATGTATGACTCCAAGCTAAGTTGGGAAGGCTGTTATTGATTAACTGATTGCACTGTCGTGTGTTGTGTTGGCTCTGTCTCTAGGTATGTTTGGGAAATTTTGATAAAGGTTATGGTGCTTCGTAGATGTGAAGAAATACTAGGATGTTTTGAACTGATGTTGATAATGAATGTTCGGTGTATAGAAAGTTAAGATAGCTAATTGTGTTTGTATGTAATCATGATCTGCATTGTCGGAGTTCTAACAAGGCACGAGTGGTCCTACTCAATAGGACAGTTGAATTACAGCTGAATAAGGGTGAATGATGTCCGAGAATGGTTTTGCAGTGTTCAAGATTTTGCTTGTAACAGTCAGGTGCCTTAAGATTTGTGTATGTGGCTAAAAATGGCAGTTTCGTTAGAGAAGATCAAGGCTTGTGTTATATCATGTGAATGATGGGATTCTAGGTATTCGTATGGTGGAGTAATGATAACAATTTAAAAATCGCGGGAAGTTCATCAAAATAAAGTGTGGTGGAATGTGGTACTTCTGGGAACACTGAGAGAGTATTCAGTGGCCTATGGGTCTTAGACCGTGTGGTCTTGCGTACGAGTCTTGTGTGGTAAAAAGGGTTGAGGCATTGTTGTACTATAGTAAAGACTGATATAAAATTAGAGATGAATCAGAAAGGAAACTGGGTAAATGGAACGACTTGTTAATAAACCAGAATGGTATAAAAAGGAATACGATTGATTCCTGGTGTGTGGTTGAAGTAATGAGTCTTGCGGACATTGCAGCAAAGCTCTTGAGTGCTGGCAGTCGTGTAACCCGATATGGGTATAATATGTGTATAAGGACTCAATCCTGGCAGTTAAACTTATGCAACGAATGGGAAGAAATAGTTTGTGATGTGTTTTATCATGGTTTGAAAATGAGTATACTCCTGTCGGTATGCGAAGCGTGGAATGCGTAATGAGTTTTCTTCTATATGGGATCACGAAAGTCCTTGACTAGTGGAGTGCGCCGATGTTGAGGCGGAGGAAAGGGATATGAATTTCCATGTTGTCTTAGTGTGATATGGCATACACGATGTGTTATGGAAAGGTGATAATGGTATATTCTAGATTTTGAGATCAGTGCATAATATATGGGAAGTCAATAAATATTATTGAGCAGCGCGGACAGCTGCAGGGGAATTAAGAATCGATCTTTCTGATGATTTAACAAAATGGTACTGCTATTCTATTAACTTGGCAGGGAATATGATCCAAAAAGGACAAGGTAATGTAAACTGATGATATCCAGTGGTATGGTGGTATTCTCTTGTTGGATCGACTATAATGACTGAGTCGTTGATGACATAGTGAAATTTCTGAATGGCCGTTGTGGTATGAATGGACGCTTGATGTGCGTTATGTATTCGTACGGTGGAGTGTGGAACCAGGTATAGCGATTCATGTGTTACATATGTGTTGGAGACTAGAAGTTCTCGTAATCCGCATATGCGGTGGTTGTATATCGCGTGTATCGGCACCGTTTTGTGATTATTGGAAATCGGAAGCCCTAGTGGCTCTCTCTTAGCTTGATATGATGAATTTGGGTTATGATACCTTATTTCAGACTGGTTGACATAAGTCAGGTTGTCTAGACTAATGTGATATGGACTATGTCGGAAAATGGCACAAATTGCGTAGCAGAGAGCATCAGAGTATGCTCCAACAGAGTAGTTGTACCCAGGACCAACGGACGGCTGGTAGGCATTGCTTTGTCAGTTGGACCTTAGTGGCGGATGTCAGTGTAGAGGTATCTACCATTGATTCAGTTCCAGTATTGAGAAACGTTGTCGGATGCGTTTCATGTGGCCGAGCTTGAGGCTATATATATATATATATATATATATATATATATATATATATATGTTTGCTATAATGAGAAAATTCGACTCGTTATGCATTTACTTTTGCGAGATTTATGCGTGGATCGGGTGGCACACCGCCACGGGTTATTTGGATCGGGTGGCACGCCGCCACATGTATGGTATCTGGATCGGGTGGCACGCCGCCACGGGTATGTCATTGGAGCGGGTTGCACGCCGCAACAGTATATTGTGAAAATATAGTTAGTTATAAGCTACATGGTATACAATACTTCCTCGCTTCTGAGGAAAAGACCGTTTTGAGTATCGCTTGGCGAGTGGCACATAGGTTGTGTCCTTTTAGGATTTAATAGCATACGTTAATTGTTTCACCGTGGGTGAGGTTGATTGCTTGGGTTCAAGACCTAGATCTGTGCGTGGCTAACCGTTTTGAGATTGGTAGCTTGAGGTGCTTCATGAGTAATAGTGTTTGGATAGAATTCACGAATCGTGGCAAGGCCACGTGATGTTATAACCTCTCGAGGAGGATTCAGGTACTCTATTTCTATAATGCGAGACGCGATCTCAGTTCTATGTTATGATGGCACGGAGGAATTGAATTGCAGCTCTTTTGCTGGGGACATTTGTCATGAATTGAGTTGTCATGTTTCGAGTGTGTGCATACGTTTCTATTGGAGCCTATGTTGTGCTTGTCGTGGCTTAGGCCGGTGTTGAGGTGTTTATCACCGGTGCGGTGTGTTATAATCGAAATGACCGTTGGAGTCATTAATGAATACGAGCATATTGGATCTTGGCTTGTTAGAAAGGTAAAAATCGAGGTTTGGCTCGAAACCTATCGTGGTATGAGTTTTAAAAAGGGAAATAGATTCACGAATGGTTAACTCGAGAGATGGGTTCGGTATATCGCGTGCTTCAGCTGCCGTGGGCAGGATATGGAGGTGTTGGAATAAGACTCTATCTAATGAAAGAGGTTTTCAGCTAGTATTTGGTTATTGTGGCCTGTTGTTGTGATTAGAGACTATCGTCTCGAGTGATGGGGTTGTCGATACATCATATGATCTCACCCGGAGTAGTGAATGTGGGTTATTGCGGTGGATTCGAGTGTATCCTGAGTATAGGCATGGGATTTGCATTTGGCATATGATTTCAGAAAGTGCAATGTGATTTATGGTCCAGATGGTCTGTGAAATTTTGACTATATGGTGTTTTCGGAATTATGTGAGATAGGGTGACGCATGATCGCCCAAATTTATGCTTGGTAAGGTCATTCAGCCATTGGGTTGCTTCTAGTACAACTCTGAGTACGCTCGAGGACGAGCGATTGTTTAAGTTGGGGAGAATGTAATGACCCGGCCCGTCGTTACGGGAAATTACCACCCCCGTCATGTTGCAATTACATGTTTTATGCTTTATATCATTGTTAGAGCCTATCGGGTGAGTTAGGAGTGAATTGAATTGAAAATGAAGCAAATAGCATGTTTGAAGGAAGTTTGAATATGGAAAGTCAACCCAGAGTTGACTATCGAGTTAGAGTGCTCGGAATTGGATTTTGATGATTCGACTAGTTTCGAGGGATCATTTATGACTTAGGAGAGCAATCGGAATTTAATTTGGAGGTCCGGTGTAGTTTTAGGCTTGAATTGGCTAAGGTTGAATTTTGGCGAAATCCAATCGATAGGTGAGATTTTGATCCGGGAGTTGGAATGGAATTCGACAGTTGCAGTAGCTCCGTTAGGTGATTTTGGATGTGCCTGCAAAATTTCAGGTCATTCGGACGTCGTTTGGTCGGGTTTTTGATGGAATGTGTAATTTGGAAGTTTTGAAGAAACTTAGGCTTGAATCCGTGTGTAATTGGTGACTTTGATGTTTAGGATGGTGTTTTTATGATTGGAACAAATTCGTATCGTGTTTTGGAGTATGTTGGTGGTTTTCGTTGGGGTCCCGGGGGCCTCGGGGTGAATCCGGACCATCATCCGGCATTTTTGAAACTTAAAAATCTGCAGAAAAATTGCAGATCTCTGGGCAGGATTTTAGCCTTCGCGTTCGCGAGAGCAAGGCCCGCGTTCGTGAAGGCCAGATAGGCCAATGCAATGCGTTCGCGTGAGAGAGGGCCGCGTTCGCGAAGGAGAAACAGGTGAAGCCTCGCGTTCGTGTGAGGAACTACGCGTTCGCGTAGAAGAAATCCGGGTGGCTGGGAAAAAGAACTTCGCGGACGCGTGATAGGCCGTCGCGTTCGCGATGAAGTAATCAATCAGGCCATCGCGTTCGCGTGAGTCCTGTCGCGAACGCGTAGAAGGAAAAAATAGGCGGCTGGGAGCTAGTGCATCGCAAACGCGTTGGGGGAAGGTCGCGTTCGCGAAGGTCAATCCGGAGGCTGGGCATCGCGAACACGTGGCAAGGAACGCGAACGCGTAGAGTAAATGGCCCAGCCAGTGAGTTTAAGTCCAGAAACATTTCATTACGGGTTCATACACCCCAAAGCACCATTTTTAAGCCCTAGAGAGAAGAAATCACGGGAAAACGCTGGGAAATCATCGGGTATTCATCGGAGGTAAGTTTCTTGACTCAAAAACATCACTTTATGGTAGAATTAACATCAATCTTCATGAATTTGGGTAGAAATTGTGAAGAATTGTGGCCTAGATATAGAAAACGAAAATTTGGGTTTTGAAAGGCCAATCGAACTCCGATTTTGGTAAATTTTATATGTATGGACTCGTGGCGAGACGAGGGTTCGGGAAATATGAGTTTTGAAATTTTTTGAGATGTGGGCCCGGGGCTCGGGTTTTGCAAATTTCGTGATTTTCCCTACCCGAAAGGGTAGAGAGGCTGTTTCCGGCCGACCCTCGGCTCAGAAAAAGAGAGAGAAAATCAACAAATAAAACAAAACAAAACAATGTTAGTAAATCCTGGATAAATCAAATAAATAATTATCTAAACATAAAACCAAAAGTAGAATGACATGCAATAATACCAATCGGTTACTACCATAAGAGGCACAGACACAATACATTAATTAACTATAGAGATCGCTACCAAACCCCACTCAGCCCCTAACCGAAGTACTAAGAATTCTAGAAGGCCCTACCCTACAACCCTAATACTAGACCTCCAAACTTTCCTATCAAGGGTCATGTCCTCGGAAATCCCCATTCTAGCCATATCCTGCCTAATCACCTCACCCCAATACCTCTTAGGCCTCCCTCTGCCTCGACTCGCGCCAACCACCGCCAGTCGCTCACAACTCCTCACCGGTGCATCAGGGCTTCTCCTCCGCACATGCCCAAACCACCTGAGTCTCGCTTCTCGCATCTTCTCATCCACTGGGGCCACCCCCACCTTCTCCCGAATAACTTCATTCTTAATCTTATCTAATCCGGTGAGCCCGCACATCCACCTGAGCATCCTCATCTCCGCAACTCTCATTCTCTGGACATGAGAGTTCTTCACAGGCCAGCACTCCACCCCATACAACATGGCGGGTCTAACCACCGCTCTATAAAACTTCCCCTTGAGTTTCTGTGGAACTTTCTTGTCACACAAGACTCCCGATGCGAGCCTCCACTTCAACCACCCCGCTCCTATACGGTGAGTGACATCCCCGTCAATCTCTCCGTCCCCTTGAATCACCGATCCAAGATATCTGAAACTGTCCCTCTTGGCTATGACCTGAGATCCCAGCTTCACGTCCCAGCCTACTTCGCTCGACTCGGCGCTAAACTTGCACTCTAGATATTCTGTCTTAGACCTGCTTAGTTTAAAACCCTTAGACTCGAGGGTCTGTCTCCAGACCTCCAACCTCGCATTAACACCAGCCCTCGTCTCGTCTATCAAGACTATGTCGTCAGCAAAGAGCATACACCATGGCACATCCCCTTGAATATGGTGAGTTTCGAATTTTTTTGAGATGTGGGCTCGGGGCTCGGGTTTTGCAAATTTCGTGAGTTTTGATATTTTTCGAGTTCTTTCGATTGGGTTATGTTCCCTTAGCCTATTTTGATATATTTGTACTGATTTTGGCTAGTTTTGACGTGCGTGGATGCCGGTTCGAGGAGCTAAGGCATCGAGGGCATGAGTTTTCGTCGGTTCGAGGTGGGTAATACTTGTAAATGATGTCCTGAGGGTTAGTAAACCCCGGACTTGCACATCTTAGTGCTGTGTTGAGGTGACTTGCACGCCGGATAACGGGCGTGGGGTAGTGCACCATTGGGGATTTTGACTTGGTCCGTCCCGCGTAATAAATAATAACACCTATTTGTTAAAATGAATTGGACTAATTATCACGTTTGGGCTTCGTGCCAATTATTTGAATCCTTCAGGGATTGGCATCACTGTTTTGATAACATTGTCCATATTTTATTCTAAATTTAAGGTTTTAAATGGTATTTTGCTATTCAGCATTCTTATAAGGTTATGAAAAACTTAAACAAGGTCTTAATAATATTTTAGCTGTGAGCTAATATGATATTGTTGCCGTAGGGCTTTCTTGATTATTTGTTAGACTGATTGGGCCGAGGGCCATATGTTAAGACATGACATTTCATGTGAGCATATGCATACACATGCATGGATCGGATTGCACGCCGCAGTGGTATACGGATCGGGCTGCGCGCCGCAACAGGTGTGATATTAATATTGTGCTTGGGCTGTAGGAGCCCCTCCGGAGTCTGAACCCCCACGGTGAGCACGGGTACCCAAATTGGATCGGGCTACACGCCGTAGCGGTCATATGCATTGCATGGCATACATACATTGGTTTACGTGTACTACGTGGCATAACATTCAACACTCATACTTTACTGGCACATGTGCATTTGTTGCTTTATTGACCAGATCTCCTGGTATAAATTGTTAAGGAGTGCTGAGCCCGAGAGGCTGATTTGAGTGCTGACTTGCACTGCTTGAGATTCTCCCAGGTATTGGTATGTTATAATGAAAGAAAGTAGCTAAAAATTGAGATTTCTAAATAATATACTCCCATATGCTGAAAAGGAATAAAATGATAGTGTTTTGAAGTTTTATGATAGTTCTGTATTGTGTAGCAAGAGATAGTGCCTTGCGTGGTTTTCTTCCCTTCAGCATTATTTACTTTTATTGCCGCTGAGTTGGAAGTACTCACACCCGACTCCCTGCACCTTGTGTGCAGATCCAGGTACATTACAGCAGAGCTGATTCCATTGCGGCTCGGGAGTGCTTTTGGACAGTCGAGGTAGCTGCCAGCGTTCGCAGGACCTGATTCTCCAGTTTGTCTATATTTTGTTCTGATCATCCCACACTTGTGCACAGTTATATCCACTATTTACACTTGTATATTCCGTAGAGGCTCATGACTCTTGACCCTTCGGTCTATGGGAGTTGGCACGTGTTGGGACTTGGTTCCCTGTTTTTATTATGTATCTGTCACTGTTGAATTATTTTCGTATGCTTAAATTGGATAAAGTGAGCTTGTGGCTCCATGGTTATTGTTGATTGGTCGGGCTGGCCTAGCAGTGTGCTGGGCGCCATCACGACCGGATTTAGGGTCGTGACAACTAGGAGCTTTAATGTATTCATAGGACATGCATTTTGTATTTGTATTTTTCGTACAACATGATTTGTAACTGATGTTTAAGTATCAATGAAAATTCAAAAGAAGTTGCTGTTATTTTCTTCCTTTTTATACAAATTATTTAGGCAATAGGCAAACATGTAGGAACGTGGAAACAAAAATGAACAAAAAAAAGAGAAATGGAAAAGAAGAAAACAAGAAAAGAAACAAATAGAAAAGCAATGAAAAACAGAGATGAAAAAAAATTGGTGGTTCAAAGAGGAATAATGCCGGGATGATTCATAATGACTAAGGCAAAAGTTGTGATTCTTAATTGTGATATTTTACCTTTATGAGCTAACTATTAACGAGTTTTGTTGTTGATGAGTATCAGATTTTTAGTTGGCAACATGCATTCTGACACATCATAGCTACAATACACGTTCAAAAGCTTTGACTAAAGCAATGACTCAGGAAATCGAGCCCACTATTATGGATCCAGTACAGGAGGAAGAAGTTGTGGACGTTACTAGTATGAAAGAAGAGATGTAAAAATTAAGATAGCAAATGTCGGAGATGTACCAGGCCTGGTCTAGGGATCAACTTCTGCTTTCCTATCTAGCCAACCCAGCATACGTCCCTCCTACAAACCCGAATCCTGAACCACCCACTATGAATTCATCCTCCACATACCCAACTTACCTGCATTACTATGCTACAACTTCACAAGCACCTCCACCATTATCCAAACAAGTTCCACCACCACCACCTCAGGTCGCTCCAGTATACGTGGCACTGCCACCTGCTGCTCTACACAAATCTTCCAGCGAACCTGTGTTCCATGTTCAGGACACTCATTATTATCCACCAGAACCAACATTCAGGCAACATGACTCCTACACACCGCTTATAGACATGACAGAAGAGGAAAAGCCTGTCAGAAATTTGGAACAGGAAGAAATGGCCCGTAAGATGAAAAGTCTCGAACAATCCTTTCGTAACATACAAGGGCTAGGAGACCAAGTGAGTGTTGCATATAAAGACTTATGCTTGTTTCCTGAGGTACAGCTCCCAGCCAGGTTTAAGTTACCCAAGTTTGATATGTATGACGGTCACGGGGATCTAGTAGCCCATCTGAGGGATTACTGTAGTAAAATACACGGAGCAGGTGGAAGAGACAAGTTACTTATGGCTTATTTTAGCCATAGCTTAAGTGGTTCAGCGTTGGAATGGTATACTCGACAGGATCATACCAGGCGGTTCATCTGGGATGACCTAGCTCAATCGTTTGCCAACCCTTTCCAATACAATCTAGAGATTATCCCTGACAGGCTATCATTAACTAAAATGGAGAAGAAACCCGGGGAAAGTTTCCGGGAATACAGGTTCAGGTGGAGGGAGCAGGCTGCACGAGTAGACCCTCCCATGAAAGAAGCAGAAATGGTGGACTATTTTCTACAGGCTATAGAGCCAACTTACTATGGCCACCTGGTATCGGCAATTGGAAAAACCTTTAACGAGGTGGTCAAGATGGGAAGCTTTGTAGAAGAGGGGCTAAAGACAAATAAGATCATCAGTTATTCGGCTATTAAGGCCACGAACCAAGCAATACAAACTGGAACTAGGGGATCGATTGGCAAGAAGAAGAAAGAGGAAGTTGCGGTCATTGAAGGTAGATCATGGTCCCGGAGCCCCAATACATATCATCATCCACCTCGCCCACATCAACCATATCTGCCAACACCATATAACCCACCTCCACCATATTATCCTTCATCCAATCCACATTTTTCCGTTCCACATGCTCAACCTTATCCACCGCCTCCACATGCATGGCGTACCCCAGCTCCACAAAATGTCTACCACGCACAAAATGCCTACCCACCTTCCAAAATATACAGAAATCCAAATCGACCCAATTGCCGTCCATATCCTGAAGTAAGAGGAGATAGAGCCCAAAGAAAGAAAGAATTTACTGCGTTAGGGGAGTCATATACCAGTCTTTTTCACCGCTTGAGAGAGCTAGGGATGTTGAGCCCTATTGAACCAAAAGTTCAAAACCCACCGCCCAGAAATCTAGACCAATCAGTCCGATGTGAGTATTGTTTCGGGGCGCCGGGACATGATTTAGAAAAGTGTTGGCATTTAAAGTCTGCCATACAGGAACTTATTGATACCAGGAGGATCGAAGTGCAAGCTCCAAAAACTCCCAATATCACACAAAATCCATTGCTAGCCCATCATGAGACGCACATGATAGAGTTGGAGTAGGGAGAGAGCAGTAGGAAACCTTCTCAATCAGTGATGATGATTAAAGCTAACAACAAGGTGGAAGGGGAAATTAAAAAGGAGAAAGCGTCAGCTGAGTTACTAATGAAGAAACCATCAGTAGTTGAACCTGTGAAGATAGTAGTGCCGGAAGCTAAGCCTTTGTTGACCGTGAAGGGAGCTTATATGGAACCTGTGGTTATCAAACCGGTAGTGCAGATGCCAGTCGTGAACACCAGGGCCATACCGTGGAACTATGATAAATTTACAGTGATGTATAAGGGAAAGGAAGTTAAAGGAGAAATCAATGAAACACATGGTCTAACTCGCTCCAGGCGATGATTTGCCCCGGAAGAACTAAGGAAGACAAAAATGGTAAAAGAGAACCCGACTCATGTGAAGAAGGCAGTTACTAAAGAGGAAGCGGAAGAGCTTTTGAAAAAGATGAAGGCTCAGGACTATTCAATACTGGAGCAATTGAGAAAAACGCCCGCACAGATTTCATTGTTAATCTTGCTAATTCATTCTGATGAGCATAGAAAAGAGTTGATGAAAATTTTGAATGAAGCACATGTGCCTGAGAAGCTTTCAGTATGCCATTTGGAGAAAATCTCGAATAAGATCTTTGAGACAAACAAGATAACATTTTCAGATAATGAGTTGCCGCTTGAAGGAATGGAGCATAACAAAGCACTATATCTCACAGTCAAGTGTGAAGAATCTATAGTTACCCGTGGACAACGGGTCAAGTGCCAATATTTGCCCACTCTCAACCTTGGGAAAGTTGAAGGTCAATCCTGATAGAATCCATTGGAACAGTGTATGTGTACGGGGTTTTGATGGAGGTGGCAAGAATACTGTAGGGGATATTATATTGGAGATTACTATTGGACCGGTGGAATTCACTATGGAGTTCCAGGTCGTAGATATTGCTGTATCTTACAATCTTTTGTTGGGACGTCAGTGGATCCACGCGGCGAAAGGTGTACCATCCTCTTTGCATCAGATGGTAAAATTTGAATGAGAACAACAGGAGATCATAGTGCATGGAGAAGATGATGTCTACAATGCTATCACACCATTCGAAGAAACTGAAGGAGATAATGGCCCGTGGGTATATCAAGTCATGGATACTGTGGTAGTGAATAAAATATATGAGGGGTAAACATGCCGATTCCCAGTGTGGCTCCTACAACAATAATGGTTCCCAAGGAAATGATAAGAAATGGGTTTTCACCGGGGAAAGGCTTAGGAGTAACTCTACAAGGTATAACACATCCAATCCACCTTCCGGGCAGTAATGACACTTTTGGTTTAGGTTTCGAGCCAAACATTGCTGATATCCAAAAAGCCAAGAAAATGAAGAAGAAAAGTTGGTCTCTCCCAAAGCCTATTCCAAAACTATCTGATTTCTTTACCAGGCCTGGTACACAGAGACATTCGGCAACTATTATGCCAAGTCGCACTGAAATAAAACCGGATGTGGAACTCTTAGCAAGGTTCGAGAGGCTATTTGAAGATGTGAATATGTTGGAGATGGTGTTCAGTTCGTGGGACCCTGCATTGCGCTTAATAACTGGGAAGCTACTCCTCTTCCGATCAGGAGGGAGTTGTGGTAGTTAGCTTTAAATATTTCATTTCCCCCAAAAAAAAGAAGTTGTCTTAATTTTGTAATCCCACATCCCATCGAAAAACAAATGTATCAAATGCTTGTTACCTTTTTGAAAAATTAATGAAACACAATTTCTTTTCTTCTTCTATTTTGCCTTATTTTATATTTCTTCTTTTGTACAGTTCAATATTTTCTAATTCCAATAATATGTCATACATGAAGAATTCCTGGTCCAGTCTTGATAATCAAATAGTTATAAAGGAAATTGAAAGTGAACATGAAGTAGAATATGAGGATGAGGAAATACTGGAGGAAATCAGTAAAGATTTGAATCATTATGAGGAAAAACCCAAATCGAACATAAATGAGACAAAATCCATTAATCTGGGAAGTGAGGAGAATGCCCGAGACAAAGATCAGTGTGCATTTAGAGGCTTCCCTTAGAGAAGATTTAATCAAGTATCTACATGAGTACAAGGACATATTTGCTTGGTCCTATGAAGACATGCCTGGACTCATTACCGATCTGGTGATACATAAATTGTCCATTTATCCAGAATGCCGGCCGGTAAAACAGAAGCTAAGAAAGTTTAAAACGGACCTCAGTGTGAAAATAAAAGAAGAAGTCAATAAGCAATTCGAGGCAAAGGTCATACGGGCCACATAATATCCCACCTGGTTAGCTAATGTTGTGCTAGTTCCGAAGAAGGATGGAAAAACCAGGGTGTGCATTGATACAGGGACCTTAATAAAGCTAGTCCAAAGGATGATTTTCCATTGCCAAATATCCATATACTGATCGACAATTGTGCCAAGCAGGAAATTGGCTCTTTTGTAGATTGTTATGTGGGTTATCATCAGATCCTGATGGATAAAGAAGATGCAGAAAAGACGGCCTTTATCACGCCTTGGGAAACATATTGTTATAGAGTGATGCCATTTGGGTTAAAGAATACCGGGGCTACATACATGAGGGCAATGACCACTGTGTTTCATGACATGATGCACCGAGAGATCAAAGTATATGTGGACGATATCATCATTAAGTCCAAAAAGCAATGTGACCATGTCAAAGACTTGAGAAAGTTTTTCCAGAGTCTTCGAAGATATAATCTCAAGCTCAATCCAACAAAGTGTGCTTTCGGGGTGCCTTTAGGAAAGTTACTGGGATTTATAGTAAGCCGACGTGGTATTGAATTGGATCCGTAAAAGATAAAAGCAGTCTAGAATTTGCCTCCGCCGAAGAATAAGAAAGAAGTGATGAGTTTATTGGGCAGATTGAATTATATCAGCAGGTTTATTGCTCAGTTGACGTCAACGTGTGAGCCCATTTTCAAATTATTCAAAAACGATGTTGCAGTAAATTGGACTGATGAATGCCAAGAGGCCTTTGACAATATTAAAGAATATTTGGCCAATCCTCCAGTATTAGTTCCTCCAGAACCGGGAAGACCTCTGATCTTGTATTTGACTGTGCTAGATAATTCTTTTGGCTGCGTACTGGGGCAGCATGACGAGACGGGAAAGAAAGAGCAAGCGATATGTTACCTCAGTAAAAAGTTCACATCTTACTAGGTAAAATACACTCAATTGGAGAGAACGTGTTGTGCTGTAACTTGGGTTGCTAAAAAACTGAAGCATTACCTGTCTGCTTATGCCACATATTTGATATCACGGTTGGATCCATTGAAGTATATATTTCAGAAGCCTATGCTTACAGGAAGACTTGCTAAATGGTAAATTCTACTCACAGAGTTTGACATTATCTATGTAACACGTAGGGCAATGAAGGCACAAGCAGTTGCAGATCATTTAGCGGAAAACCCAGTGGATGATGAGTATGAGCCGTTAAAAACATATTTTCCTGATGATGAGGCAATGAATATTGAAGAGGTAGAGCAAAGATAATCCAGGATAGAGAATGTACTTCGATGGAGCCGACAACAGTAAGGGAGTTGGAATTGGAGCAGTGCTTATTTCAGAAAAGGGTCAGCATTATCCCGTTACCGCTCAGCTTTGATTTTTCTGCACTAACAACATGTCCGAATATGAAGCATGCATATTGGGATTGAGGATGGCGATAGATATAGGGGTTCAAGAGATTTTGGTCATGGGTGACTCGGATCTCATGATACATTAGATTCAAGGAGAATGGGAGACAAGAGATTTAAAGTTGATACCTTATCGATAATGTCTGCATGAACTATCCCAGAGATTTCTATCTATAGAATTCAAACACATCCCAAGAATGCATAATGAAGTAGCAGATGCTTTGTCCACATTATCCTCCATGCTACATCACCCAGATAAAGTTTATGTAGATCCACTACAGATACAAGTTCGTGATCAAAATGCTTATTGTTTCGCCATAGAAGAAAAACTTGATGGTGAGCCGTGGCATCATGATATCATAGAATATTTGAGGATAGGAGGGTACCCAAAACAAGCCACTGGGGATCAGAAAAGGGCTATAAGGTGATTGGCAAATGGATTTTTCCTCAGTGGAGGAGTAATATACAAAAGAACACCAGATTTGGGGCTATTAAGATGCATATATGCGCAACAAGCTGACACAATTATGGCTGAGGTACATGCGGGAGCCTGCAGACCTTATATGAGCGGATACATTTTAGCCAAGAAAATACTAAGAGCAGGATATTATTGGCTCACCGTGGAGCGTGATTGTATTAGGTATGTGAGAAAATGCCATCAATGTCAAATACACGGAGATTTGATTCACTCTCCACCCTATGAGTTGCATACAATGTCTACACCTTGGCCATTCGTTGCCTGGGGCATGGATGTCATTGGACCAATAAAACCTGCAACATCTAATGGGCACAGATTTATATTGGTAGCAATTGATTATTTCACCAAATGGGTGGAGGCGAAGACATTTAAGGAGTGACAAAGAAGGCGGTGGTGGATTTCGTGCATACAAATATCATATGTCGCTTTGGAATTACTAAGGTGATTATCACAGACAATGGTGCAAACCTGAACAGTCACCTCATGGCAGAAGCATGTCAAAGGTTCAAAATCCTGCATCGTAACTCTACACCTTACAGGCCTAAAGCAAATGGAGCAGTAGAAGCTGCAAATAAGAATATAAAGAAGATTATTAGAAAATGGTGGAAGAGTCAAGGCAATGGCATGAAAAATTACCGTTCGCTCTCATGGGTTATCGTACAACTGTACGTACTTCAATCGGTGCCACACCTTACTCATTGGAATATGGAACAGAGGCAGTCATTGTAACGACCCAAATTTTGGTCTATGAATTTGCATTTCCATTCAACGGCATAAGACCTTGAGAAGTTTCATAATACACATTATGACTATCATGTGTGGTCAAGTTTGGTCTTTGTAAGATTCGGAATTAAATTCAAAGAAAAAATCAAAAAAATCTTATTTGTGAAGCTCAAATGGAAAGAGTTGACCAGAGAGTTGAATTTTGAGCAAGCGATCCCAAATTGGGATTTTAATAATGTCAATAGCTTCGTATGGTGATTTCAGACTTAGACGTGTGTCCGAAATTGGATTTGGAAGTCCATAGGACAATTCAACGCTTTTCGATGAAGTAAGAAAATTAACGTGTTCTAATTATATTATTTATTATGTGAAAGAGGTATATTACTATGATGGATACCAATTGGATATGATAGCAAGTGTACGAGGTGTAATACAAGATATATGGGGTGTAAGGAAAGTCCTATGTCTAAGCCAAGTTGGAAAAATTTCATAGTAGACGAAATTGTAAATGAGTGTGCACAAGACCTCACTTTAAACGATCATATTTCCCGCTATATAAGGAGTTGTGTGCCCCACATCCTATCAAATTAAATCCCTTTGAGTCTAGTTTCCAACGCAACAAACCGTTTGTCATTTGGAGGTGTATACAGAACGTTATGACCATTTTACTGGGCACGTGTCAGTAGCGCGGCCTTAGCGCGGGAGCGCTAGTAGCCCGCGCTAATTGGATTATTACTGCCTCAACCCGCGCTAATTAACGCGGGCGCGCTAGTAGCAGGTCCCTAAATACCCCAAGACCGGGTATAGAGAGTTCCCAAGTCATTTTTGGGGCAAGGGCTTGCTCTCTCAAGAGGATTCCGTCCCACTCTTCATTTCTATGATCCAAAGTAAGATTTTCGGAGTATTTTGAGTTGATTACTACTCCTAAATACTTATATTAACATGGATTAATCTTGAAAATCATTAGATTTTCAATGAATTCCTTCAAGAACTCAAAGGAGGGTTTCGCAAGATCTCTTTCAAAAGGTAAATCCTACACTTTAGACTTACATATATAGAGTTATCATAGAATTATGAGTATGAATAGAGTATTGAAACTCATGGTATGGTGATTGGAAGCCATAAATTCTCATTTTAAATGAATATCCATTGTAGAGATTGAAAGTTAATTATTTGATGGAATTTTGTTGGTTGGGTGTGAATGGTTGATCACACATGTGATATAAGGAGTGTAAGATGTTAAGGAATAATAGTGGGATGATTTGTGGATAAATTGTAGTAGTTGGATGAACTAATTACATGGTTAAGAGATGTAGTCAAATGTACACACGTAGTGTTTGATGAAATGCCCAAAAGAGGTAAATCCATGGGTATCCTCCTAATCGTGGTGCACTTTTGTATGATTCTAAATAGATTGAAGTTGTTAGAATTTCTGGAATATTAGCAATTTCATATGGAATTAATTCGTACGATTTATATTGAGTATATTGAATTATTATGACTAGATTTGATGCTTCGGACGAATTCGCGAGGCAAAGGCTTATTGGAAATTTTGAATTGGTTGCAAAGCGAGGTAAGTGTTTGGTCTACCCTAGCTTGAGGGAATAAGAGTTGAGTATAATTGCTACTTGTTATGTGTTGTGTCCGGCGTATAGGCATGGTGACGAGTATCTATACATTGGGGGTCGAGCATGACCGTGAGTCCTAAATTGCTAAATTGTCGTATTCTTATTTGATGCTTACGAGAACTTGTTTTAAAGATTATTGGTGTCATACCGGTAATATATATATTATTGATTAAAGATTATTGGTTTCACACCGGTAATAATATATATTGTTGATTAAAAAGATTATTGGTTTCATACCGGTAATATATATGTTGTTGATTAAAGATTATTGGTTTCACACCGGTAATAATATATATTGTTGATTAAAAAGATTATTGTGTTCATACCGGTAATATATATGTTGTTGATTAAAGATTATTGGTTTCACACCGGTAATAATATATATTGTTGATTAAAGATTATTAGTTCCATACCGGTAATATATATGTTGTTGATTAAAGATTATTGGTTTAATACCGGTAATATTGAGAAATGGGATCTTGTGGCACGCCGACCACTTACATATTGAGAAATGGGATCGTGTGGCACACCGACCACTTATATATTGAGAAATGGGATCGTGTGGCACGCCGACCACTTATATATTGAGAAATGGGATCGTGTGGCATGCCGACCACTTATATATTGAGAAATGGGATCGTGTGGCACGTCGGCCACTTATATATTGAGAAATGGGATCGTGTGGCACGCCGACCACTTATATATCAGGAAATGGACTCGTGTGGCACGCCGACCACAATTTATATGATTGTTGGCATTGGCCATAGTTGCCGGTAGCCTATTATGTAATGTTATTGGCCATAGTTGCCGGTGATAATTATATTGAATTGGGAGCGACTGGTACGCCTACCACAAGATACGAAATGAAATGGGATCGGGTTGTACGCCACAACAATGTTAAATAAGATTGGAACGGGTTGCTCTTGCAACAAGATGTGATCTAAGAGTGAAATCTGCCGTTGTTTTCCTTATTCTTGTTAGTGGCTGGATTTTGATTCCTTATAATGGTGATGCTGTGCACTCTCTACTGCTGTGTTTATTTGTGGTTAGCAATTCAAGTGTTTAAAATGTTTGAATTCTTTTACTGTTGTGACCCTTCGTGTTAGAACCTACAGTGTCTGCAGTATTTCACTGCTTTTATATATATATATATATATATTGGGTCATGGACCCTGTGAACTTAGTAACAAGAGAATATTGTCGTGCAATGTGAAATAGAAATATGTTGGCACAAGGTGCCAGGGAAAATATTATAGTTTTGTTTAATTGCACGTGAGTTGTCAGTGCGGTTGTAATATAAATATGGGCACGAGATGCCGGAAAAATAAAAATATAAAAGTGGACCGAGACCTATATTATTATGATTTTGAAATGAGACGTCACAAGGTGACCTTTACCCGAAAGAATTATATTCGAAAGATACTTATTTGAAGGAAATATATTCGAAACATATTATTGAAAGCATATTATCCTAGAGATTATTACTTGGAGGATTTATAGGCGAAATATTTATCTTTGAAAGACTCGATTAATTGATTGCACTTGTATTTATTATTTGTTGAGAAGCATTTGTGGGGTTTCTTGTTGCTAGCTATTATATCTTTGGTAGATCATTGATGCCATTATTATAATTTGCTTCCTATTATTTTGTATGTTATAAACGGCACAAGTTTATGTGAGTGTCTGGTCCTAGCCTCGTCACTACTTCGCCGGGGTAGGCTAGACACTTACCAGCACATGGGGTCGGTTGTGCTGATACTACACTTCTGTACATTTTTGTGTACAGATCCAGGTATTTGATCGATGGTAGCTATTCGTTGCGGTGGAGACTCAAGGTAAACCTGCTATAGCGTTCGCAGTCCTCACAGTCACCTTCAATTGTACTTATTTCCATTTGTTCCCTTTGTTTCGGAACAGTGATGTAATTATATTGTATAACTACTTTTAGAAAGGCTTGTGACTTGTACTACCGGTTTTGGGAATAGTAAATTGTTTAGAGAAATTCAGTTGAAGTTAATAAGTATCAATGTTATCTCGATTTATGTTAGGCTTACTTAGTTTGAAGACTAGGTGTCATCACGACTCCTTCGGAGGGATTTTTGGGTCGTGACAAGTTGGTATCAGAGCTCTAGGTTCATAGATTCTACAAGTCATAAGCGAGTTTAGTAGAGTCTTGTAGATCGATACGGAGACGTCTGTACTTATCTTCGAGAGGCTACAGAACTATTAGGATAACCTCACTTCTTTCATTCCTTATCGTGCGGCATTTATTCAACTTGAATTATATAACTTATGTACTTTTACATCCACTCGTATATGTAATTGCGCAATCGATAATAATTATGCTCCAATGGTCAGTGGTACCACAAAGGGGTTATAAGAGAGCCAGGATTGCTAAATCACTCTTACCATGTATTGCCAAGATTGATGATGCAAAAGTATTGAGAGATCACTCAGTGAATCATGTAGGGGTGCAATGAGCCCTGTCGTCTAGTTGACTTATATGAGTTGTGAAGGTTAACATTGTGGATCATCGAAAATATATCTTATGATTTCACACCCAGTGAGAAAAGTCAGTTATCAACGATAAGATTGCGAGATCATGTGTTATACCAATTTTGACCCGAGATGTGTTTATGTGGTATTGAAAGGTTCTCCAAAACTTGTATATGATCAAGAGCTAAGATTTGAACGGGATTATAATGAGACTTGAGATATTGCCGCATCCTTAATAATCCTACATTTCAGTATCAACGGGGTCATGGAAACACATTTAGTATACTCGTAGTGCTTAAGTTAATCACAACACTCGCGTGGGGCAGTCATCTTTTAATGTACCAGTGGCATGGGATTTCTACAATGGTTATCCTAGTTATCCGATATAGACTCAGTAAGATATGTTGGATCACATGTTAGTGGTAATGAATATTGTGATACTAGGAACATCATGATAAAATTGTCTCAGACATGGGAGAAATTTGTTCCATCAGAGCACACGTTCCACGTACTCTATTATAGTTACTACTCTACATACACTACCAAGTAGGGGTGTAGGAAAAGCTGGTAGATGGCGCCTAAGAGGTGGAGGCCGACCCATTGATATATTTTCTTTGGTATAGCTGAGGCCGCTACACCAAATGGTGTCATTACAAGTATGATCTTGAGTTATTATAAAGTAACAATTTGCGTAACTTGATTCGATTTTGGGTATAGAGATAAGTCGTCCTAATTTGCTCCAATCATGAGTAAGTTTCGTAATATTAAATTAACTTATGTGAATACTCCTGTTGGGATATTATATAAAGTTAACTATGTTTATCATTATGTGTTAGTCACTAAAAATAGTTGTGATGTGGGTTGATGTGATTTCAAGAAAACTGATTTAAATTGTGAATTATTCCCTATCGGTGTAGGGTTCATTATATGTTGTGGTTTTGTTTGACGGAATTTATTTAGAAGAAAAAGAAAGGAAATGAAAAAAATTCAGTTGGCACGATGTGCCTATTACTTGTGGTACGGAGTTGAGAACGAGATCCTCATTTTTTTTATGATGTAAGATATTGAAACCAGCTACAGGCTGCGGTGGATGTTATATAAGGACGAGGTCCTTGTTATGAAAAAATTTATGAATTTAAAGTTCTCCCTTGTGAAATTAAAAAAAAATGGTACTATAGTACCTATAGGGAGTATGTCTATGAGGCTTATTTGAAAATTCTTGTATGAATATCTCTGTGCATAATTTGCCCATTTGGATTGTAATTATAGAGTTATTTCCCGCAAGATAAGTGCCCAGGTGGTGTTAAATGTGACTCGTTTGTTCGAATAATTAATTTTGAGGTCTTCAAGCCTCGTTGTTAGAAAATGGAGGTCTGAAACGAGATTTTTGGTTAGCATGAGATTAACTAGCAATTTGTAATCGATAATGAATAACTATTAAGACCAGAGATGTGGTTATGGTCATAAATATGATGTGTTTCATGTCCATATATCTTTATTATAATGTCACACTTGTAATGCAGAGAATAGTATTATTGACATATAAGGGCATTGTTGAGTTATGAATGTGTTATTATCAGTTGTTTGGGTGTTACTCTGACAGGTGGATAGTCCCAAGTACAGGGGAGATTCTGCCGAAATTTTTGAAAAATTTGGGAGATAGAATATTTTTGGAATATTGATATGTGCGAGAAAATAGATACATTGTATATTTGAGGATGAATAACCCTAAGTGGGGGAAAAGGTAAGCGCCATTAAAAGTTGATGTGTGTTGACAGGAGAATAATAATGTGTGGTGATGTAAAAATTAGACCTTTTGAAAAAGGATCTGAGTGTAAGAAATTGGTCTTAAAGTTTAAAAGAAAAAGAAATATGGAGGAAAGGAATAATCTCAATTGAGATGGCATTGTCATACATATTTCGAATGTGGTAATGTGGGATCAACCGTGAGTTCTTAGTAATCTCTTCCGAATAATTCTTAGTACGTTCGAGGACGAACGTTTGTTTAAGAGGTGGAGAATGTAACGACCCAAATTTTGGTCTATGAATTTGCATTTCCATTCAACGGCATAAGACATTGAGAAGTTTCATTATCCACATTATGACTATCATGTGTGGTCAATTTTGGTCTTTGTAAGATTCGGAATTAAATTCAAAGAAAAAATCAAAAAAATCTTATTTGTGAAGCTCAAATGGAAAGAGTTGATCATAGAGTTGAATTTTGAGCAAGCGATCCCAAATTGGGATTTTAATAATGTCAATAGCTTCGTATGGTGATTTCAGACTTAGACGTGTGTCCGAAATTGGATTTGGAAGTCCATAGGACAATTCAACGCTTTTCGACGAAGTAAAAAAATTAACGTGTTCTAATTATATTATTTATTATGTGAAAGAGGTATATTACTATGATGGATACCAATTGGATATGATAGCAAGTGTAAGAGGTGTAATACAAGATATATGGGGTGTAAGGAAAGTCCTGTGTCTAAGCCAAGTTGGAAAAATTTCATAGTAGACGAAATTGTAAATGAGTGTGCACAAGACCTCACTTTAAACAATCATATCTCCCGTTCTATAAATAGTTGTGTGACCCACAACCTATCACATTAAATCCCTTTGAGTCTAATTTCCAACGCAAGAAACCGTTTGTCATTTGGAGGTGTATACAGAAAGTTATGGCCATTTTACTTGGCACGTGTCAGTAGCGCGGCCTTAGCGCGGGAGCGCTAGTAGCCCGCGCTAATTGGATTATTACTGCCTCAACCCGCGCTAATTAGCGTGGGCGCGCTAGTAGCAGGTCCCTAAATACCCCAAGACCGGGTATAGAGAGTTCCCAAGTCATCTTTGGGGCAAGGGCTTGCTCTCTCAAGAGGATTCCGTCCCACTCTTCATTTCTATGATCCAAAGTAAGATTTTCGGAGTATTTTGAGTTGATTACTACTCCTAAATACTTATATTAACATGGATTAATCTTGAAAATCATTAGATTTTCAATGAATTCTTTCAAGAACTCAAAGGAGGGTTTTGCAAGATCTCTTTCAAAAGGTAAATCCTACACTTTAGACTTACATACATAGAGTTATCATAGAATTATGAGTATGAATAGAGTATTGAAACTCATGGTATGGTGATTGGAAGCCATAAATTCTCATTTTAAATGAATATCCATTGTAGAGATTGAAAGTTAATTATTTGATGGAATTTTGTTGGTTGGGTGTGAATGGTTGATCACACATGTGATATAAGGAGTGTAAGATGTTAAGGAATAATAGTGGGATGATTTGTGGATAAATTGTAGTAGTTGGATGAACTAATTACATGGTTAAGAGATGTAGTCAAATGTACACACATAGTGTTTGATGAAATGCCCAAAAGAGGTAAATCCATGGGTATCCTCCTAATCGTGGTGCACTTTTGTATGATTCTAAATAGATTGAAGTTGTTAGAATTTCTGGAATATTAGTAATTTCATATGGAATTAATTCGTACGATTTATATTGAGTATATTGAATTATTATGACTAGATTTGATGCTTCGGACGAATTCGCGAGGCAAAGGCTTATTGGAAATTTTGAATTAGTTGCAAAGCGAGGTAAGTGTTTGGTCTACCCTAGCTTGAGGGAATAAGAGTTGAGTATAATTGCTACTTGTTATGTGTTGTGTCCGGCGTATAGGCATGGTGACGAGTATCTATACATTGGGGGTCGAGCATGACCGTGAGTCCTAAATTGCTAAATTGTCGTATTCTTATTTGATGCTTACGAGAACTTGTTTTAAAGATTATTGGTGTCATACCGGTAATATATATATTGTTGATTAAAGATTATTGGTTTCACACCAGTAATAATATATATTGTTGATTAAAAAGATTATCGGTTTCATATCGGTAATATATATGTTGTTGATTAAAGATTATTTGTTTCACACCGGTAATAATATATATTGTTGATTAAAAAGATTATTGGGTTCATACCGGTAATATATATGTTGTTGATTAAAGATGATTGGTTTCACACCGGTAATAATATATATTGTTGATTAAAGATTATTGGTTCCATACCGGTAATATATATGTTGTTGATTAAAGATTATTGGTTTAATACCGGTAATATTGAGAAATGGGATCGTGTGGCACGCCGACCACTTACATATTGAGAAATGGGATCGTGTGGCACGCCGACCACTTATATATTGAGAAATGGGATCGTGTGGCATGCCGACCACTTATATATTGAGAAATGGGATCGTGTGGCACGTCGACCACTTATATATTGAGAAATGGGATCGTGTGGCACGCCGACCACTTATATATCAAGAAATGGGATCGTGTGGCATGCCGACCACAATTTATATGATTGTTGGCATTGGCCATAGTTGCTGGTAGCCTATTATGTAATGTTATTGGCCATAGTTACCGGTGATATATTGATAAATGAGATTATATTGAATTGGGAGCGGGTGTGTCACGACCCGGATTTTCCCCCAACATAGGGATCGTGATGGCGCCTACTCGTGGTAGCTAGGCAAGCCACCGTATTCATACTATCCTGTTTTTAACACAATTTTAATTAAATAAATGCGGAATACTTTATCGAAATAGAAATAACTAATTACAAGATGAAAATCATACTGAAATCCTCTACCCAAGACGTGGAGTCACCAACTCACGAACTACTACCGAAAACTACACATAAGAGTTTGAAAGAAATATAACATAATTCTGTTTGTCTCGGAACAAAGAGACTACAACTAGTAACATAAATAAAGAGAGAGAGACGCCGGGCCTGCGGACGTCTGCAAGCTACCTCGGTCTCAAATGTGATCAACGCCCACGCAATCGATTTACTGCTGCTGCTGCTGATCGTAACCTGGACCTGTGCAAAAACGCACAGAAGTGTAGTATCAGCACAACCGACCCCATGTGCTGGTAAGTGCCTGGCCTATCCCGGCGAAGTAGTGACAAGCCTAGGACCAGACACCCACATAAACCCGTGCAATTCAATATATATGTATACCACAGAATAACAAGAAATAACCAGGTAATAACACAATAAGGAATATCTCAAAGAATTCAACAATTAACAACGGTTAATAAATTCACAAGGAAAAACAAAGTATAATGGAAACACAAGTAATATCAAGTCAAGGAATAGCAAGCAGTTGCACGACATCACCCTTCGTGCTTTTACTCTCATCCTAACCAAATAAGCAAATAAAGTACACGGCATCACCCTTCGTGCTTTTACTCTCATCCTCACATCCATAGTACGGCATGATCCTTCGTACATGGTTCAATAACAGGGCACGACATGATCCTTCGTGCATAATCAATAAAACATGGCACGACATTAACCTTCGTGCATAAATAAATAAACATAGCACGGCATCACCCTTCGTGCATTATCACTCTTCCTCACCCAAATAACAATCACAGTTAAGGGCAAAGAAAGAAGCAGTAATTCATAAACTGTCCCAACAAGGGCAATCAATAATCATCTTCACAACAAGTCCCGACAAGGGAGAACAATAACAATTCATCTGTAATATATCTCAAAATAATCATTTTTCAATGACTCACGGTCATACTAGACGCCAGTGTATGGATGCTCGTCACCACAGCCCATACACCGCACTCGATCACATAACACATAACACATAATCCTATTCCCTCAAGCTAGGATAGAAGAAACACTTACCTCGAATGTTTATGAACAATTCAATCCGTGGAAATGTCTTTTTCTTTCAAATTTGGCTCCAATCCAATCGTATCTATACACAATTGATTTAATATCATCAATACTACTCAACAAACTAATTCTTAAGACCAAATACAACTTTTACAACATTCTGCCTGCCCGGAATAGTGAATTTCAACCCCGGGCCCACATGGTCGGAACTCGGGGTTAGGACCAAAATCCGGTTACCCATCCCCCACGAGTTCATGTATATGATTTGTTTCAAAATCGGACCTCAATTCGAGGTCCAATTTCCCAATTTATGAAAAACCCTATATTCTAACAAAAACAAGAAATTCTACCATGAAAACCGTTGATTTCTAATGAAAAACATGTTTAATGATGTTAGGAATTGAAAGAATTAAGTAAAAAGTGACTTACAATTGTTTTGATGAAGAAGGAATCCGTGAAGAATCGCAAATGGGTGTTTTTGTTTTGTAAAAAGTGAAGAAATGAATTGAAAATCGTGTTTTACAGGTCTCTGTGTTTGCATTTGCGAACATGGGTTCGCAATTGCGAACCCCGACCAATTTCTGGAGTTTGAAAAATAAGTTAAGGCTGGGAAGTTCGCATATGCAAACTTTTGTTCGCATTCGCATTTGCGAACATATGTTCGCATTTGCGAACCAGGCTGGAAAGGGCAGTGTTCGCATTTGCGAACTAATGTTCGCATTTGCGAACACAGGCAGTAAAGGGCATTGTTCGCATTTGCGAACAATTGATCGCATTTGCGAACAAGGCTGGGTCATGAGGGGCTTCGCATTTGCGATCAGGGTTCGCATTTGCGAGCCCTGCCTTGTACTGCCCCTTCGCAATTGCGAGAAATACTTCGCAATTGCGAAGCCAACAGCTGGGTGAAAAACCAGCAGTGCAAAAATTCAGAATTTAATCCAACGGCCTATCAAATCTTTACCCGAGCCCCGGGCTCCAAACCAAACATGTACACAACCTCAAAAACACATTATGAACTTGTTCGTGCGATCACATCGCCAATATCACATCGTTTTCATCAAATCAAGCCTCAAATTCATGATTTTCATACTTTTGGTTTTCAAAACTTTCAAACTTGGAACTCAAGGTCCAAAACATCTCAAACGACATCCGAATGTCACCAAACTTTACAGAAATCACATATATAATATTTAAGACTTGTACGGGCGTCGGAACCAAAATACGAGCCCGATACCAAGGTCAATTAATTCATTTCCATTAACAATTACATCAAAAACAATTTCATAGAAAAATTCATAACTTGGGCTCTAGGCCTCAGAATTCGACTTCGGACGCATGTCCAAGTCCCATATTTTCCTACGGACCTCTCGGGACCATCCAATCTCGGGTCCGGATCCGTTTACCAAAAATGTTGACCGAAGTCAACCATATCAATATTAATATTATTTTTATCCAAATTTCTCATAGAATTCATATTTTCTATCACAAAATCTTTCCGGCTACATGCTCGGATTGTGCACGTAAATCGAGGCAACATGGAATGAGGTTTTCAAGGCCTCGAAAGCTCGAAATGATTAATAAAATAAGTGATGACCCTTTGGGTCGTCACAATCTCCACCTCTAAAACAACCGTTCGTCCTCGAACGGACAAAAGAAAGAAGTACCTGAGTCAGGAAACAAATGTGGGTAGCGGCTCCGCATATCAGACTCGGACTCCCAGGTCGATGCCTCAGGAGGCTGACCTCTCCACCTGAACACGCACGGAAGGATAACTCTTCGACCTCAACTGTCGAACCTGCCGGTCTAGAATAGCCACCGGCTCCTCCTCGTAAGATAGATCATTGTCCAATTGGACAGTACTGAAGTCTAACACATGTGTGGGATCGCCGTGGTATCTCCGAAGCATAGATACGTGAAAAGCTGGATGCACGGCTGATAAGCTAGGCGGCAAAGCTAATCTGTAAGCCACCCCTCCCACTCTGTCTAGAATCTCAAATGGACCAATATACCTAGGGCTGAGCTTGCCCTTCTTTCCGAACCTCATCACGCCCTTCATAGGCGACACTCGGAGCAATACTCGTTCACCAACCATGAAATCCACATCTCGAACTTTACGATCCGCATAAGTCTTCTGCCTGGACTGAGCTGAACGCAATCTCTCCTGAATAGTCTTGACTTTATCCAAGGCCTCCTGGACTAAGTTTGTACCCAACAACCGAGCCTCTCCCGGTTCAAACCATCCAACCGGTGATCGACATCGCCTACCATACAACGCCTCATACGGAGCCATCTGGATGCTAGATTGGTAACTGTTATTGTAGGCGAACTCTGCTAATGGCAGAAACTGGTCCCACGAGCCTCCGAAATCAATAACACAGGCTCGAAGCATGTCCTCTAGAATCTGAATAGTCCTTTCGGACTGGCCATCCGTCTGAGGATGAAATGCTGTACTCAACTGAACCTGAGTGCCTAACTCCTGCTGGACCGCTCTCCAGAACCGTGAGGTAAACTGCGTACCCCAATCAGAGATAATAGATAATGGCACTCCATGGAGAGGAACAATCTCCCTAATGTAAACCTCCGCTAACCTCTCCGACGAGTAGGAGACAGATACTGGAATAAAGTGTGCTGACTTGGTCAGCCTATCAACAATGACCCAAATAGCATCAAATTTCCTCCGAGTCAAAGGAAGTCCAGTAACGAAGTCCATAGTGATCCGCTCCTATTTCCACTCGGGAATTTCAATCCTCTGGAATACACCACCAGGTTTCTGGTGCTCATATTTCACCTGCTGACAATTTAGACGCCGAGCGACATACGCAACGATATCTTTCTTCATTCCTGCGCCACCAATAGAGTTGCCGTAAGTCCTGGTACATCTTCGCGGTGCCTGGGTGAATAGAATACCGCGAACTCTGGGCCTCTGCTAAGATCAACTCTCGAATCCCTTCGACATCGGGCACACAAACTCGACCCCGCAATTTCAATACCCCATCATCATCTAGATTTACCTCTGTGGCACCTCCCCGCTGTACCGTATCTCTCAACTCACGCAAACGAGGATCATCAAATTGCCTCTCACCGGATATGCTCTAATACCGGATTTGGGGTCGTGACAAGAAATGTCTAATCTCACGAACCGATTGGCCAAGGCCCGGACATCTAGAGCTAATGGTCTCTCGACCGACCGAAATGTATGCAAGACTACCCATGCCGGCATACTTTCTACTCAAAGCATCGGCCACCACATTGGCCTTACCTCCTGGGTGATATAAGATAGTAACATCATAGTCTTTTAGCAACTCTAACCATTTCCGCTGTCGTAGATTCAACTCCTTCTGCTTGAACAAGTACCGTAGGCTTTTGTGATCAGTGTACACCTCACATGTCACACCATATAGATAATGCCTCCGATCTTTAAGGCATGAACCATCGCTCGCTAACTCAAGATCATGAACCGGATAATCTCATGTATGTCTTTAATCGCCACGAAGATAAGTCGAGTAACCTTACCATCTCGCAGTCAATACCGCTCCAAGCCCCGTACGAGATGCGCCACAATAAACCGTAAGGCCCTGCACTCGTAGGTAGTACCAACACCGGTGCGGTGGTCAAGCTGTCTTGAAATTATGAAAGCTCGCCTCACACTCTCCTCGACCATCGGAACCGGACACCCTTCGGGTCAATCACGGTCATCGGTGCCGAATAGAGAAAACCCCTACAAAACGACGGTGAGTAACCTCGCTAATCCCAAGAAACTCGGATCTCAGGGTCATCGAAGCTGGTCGAGGCCAATTCGGACCGCCTCAATCGTCTTTGGGTCTACCTTGAATACCTTCCATTGATACAATGTGACCTATAAATGCTACCGAACTCAGCCAGAACTCACATTTAGAAAATTTGGCATATAGTCGGTTATCTTTCAGAGTCTGAAGAACCACTCTGAGGTGCTGCTCGTGCTCTTCCTGGTTGCGGGAGTACACGAGGATGTCATCTATGAAGACTATCACGAACAGATCCAAGTAAGGCCTGAATACCCGATTCATCAACTCCATGAATGTTGCTGGGGCATTGGTCAACCCGAAAGAATTCATAGTGCCCGTATCTAGTGCGAAAGGCTATCTTAGGAATGTCGGCCGCCCTGATCTTCAGCTGATGGTAGCCCGACCTCAAGTCTATTTTTGAAAACACCCTTGCTCCTTGGAGCTGGTCAAACAAATCATCAATCTTCGGCAGTGGATACTTGTTCTTTATCATTACTTTGTTTAATTGCCGATAATCAATACATATCTGCATCGAGCCATCCTTCTTCTTTACAAATAACAAAGGTGTACCCTAGGGAGAAACACTAGGCCCGATAAAGCCCTTTTCTAGAAGGTCTTCTGCAACCGATCTTTCAACTCTTTTAGCTCCGGCGGGGCCATACGATAGGGTGGGATAGAGACGGGCTGAGTGCTCGGTGCCGGATCAATACAATCAATATCCGCTCGGGTGGCATGCCCGTGTCCGACAGGAAAACCTCGGAAACTCCCGTGCAACAGGACCGACTCAACGGAAGGAACTTCTGTGCCGGAATCACGACCATAAGCCTGATAAGCTAGACACCCCTTCTCGACCATACGTCGAGCCTTAACATAGGAAATAACAGTGCGAACGGAGTGGCTTCAGGTACCTTTCCACTCTAGTCGGGGTGATTCTGGCAAGGCTAAGGTCACAGTCTTAGCATGGCAATCAAGAATAGCATGGTACGGGGACAACCAGTCCATCCCCAATATGACATCAGAATCTACCATATCCAAAAGCAACAGACCAACACGGGTCTCAAGCCACCCCCAAATATAACTACGCACGAACGATGTACCCGATCGACTACAACGGAGTCACCCACCGTAAGTGAGCCACACAAACCGGAATATCCAGCCGCATAGCCGGGCACGGCCAAATACGGTGCGTAGAAGAAGACACATAGGAATATATAGATCCAGGGTCAAATAACACCGAAGCACCTTCCGCCACACACAAGAATAGTACTTGTAATCACGCATCCGATGCCTCGTCCGCCTAGCCTAGCCGGTACAGCATAGAATCGGGATCCGCACCTCCCTCCGAGCCGCGTCTCTAGGATGACCATCAACCGGCCGACCTCTACCTCTGGCCGGACGGTCTCGACCTCCACCTTCTCGACTCTCCACCTCTATAACCTCTACCCCCCGCCCGCCGCGGCCGGGCAAGCCGAGGGTCGACTTGGGCCTAAATCACAGAGACGAGGACCTCGCCGCCGAGAGTTGCCCGCCGTCGCAGGGCACTCCCCGATAAAACGACTCGGGTCACCACAACCGCAGAAGAATTCTAGACCGACAGGGCTGCTGGGCCCCGACGCCCTCGAATGGCCTCCACGAACACTCGAAAGAGGCTGAGCAAATAGGAGGCTGGTCCGAATAATGCCCACGAAAACCGCGATCACTGGGTCCACTCGCGAAGCTCGATGGCGGAATGGTGCCGGAGGACCGGCCTATCAGCGATTCTCTACCACTAGAGGAACCACCTAAATTCCCGCCTGAATGACGGAGGTCTCTTATCCGAGAATAACCGCCTTCCCTAGCAAGAGTCCATCTCAACTTCCGCGTGCCGCATTTGTCGCCTTCCCCGAACCGATATCAGTTTTCCACGCCTATATCCATCCGGAGTTCTCGACTCGCTGACTTGCAGTCCCATCTATAGATCCCCGCGGATCCTCCCTCCCGCCTCGTGGAAGTATCACCCACCGCGCATGACTGAGTTAAATCGATAGTCCCGGCTCCATACCGTGTATCAGCCATATGCTGGTGAGGCGTTTTCAAACCGTCTGGACCCCAGCTGAAAGTAGCAGTGAGAGAACTTCCATAATTAGTTCCCGCAACCGGTCCCACGCTAATGCCAGACTACGTCGAGCCGCGTCAAGTAATCTTCCACTCATAGTCTCAAGTGATCCCGCAAGTTCGAATGTACAGACGTCAACTCCATTTCGACTCCACGATCCCCATAGTCTTGAGTAATCGCTACGGCAGATCGAATGAGCCCCGAGGAATCCTCTCGGACGCGGCTCCACCGAACGCAAGGCAACAGCTTGAGCAACCGATCAAGCCTTCCACGAGTCGTTCCGGTGGCATGGCCGCCACCTCGCACGAGCCGCGGTACCGACCGGGCGGGCTACAAACTCGGCCGAACCGGCTGCTCGAGGCCGTGGTGAGCTACCGGGCTCCGAGTACGAGCAATAGAGCCTCGTTTCGAGAGCTGGCCGGTGCACCGGAGTAATAACCCCGCTCCTGCAATGCCGTTCAGTCTCAAGCATTTCGAATTGTGGCATTCCCGAGATCCGGCAAGCCTCTTCCCCGGAGCTCCGAGCCGGGCCCACGGAGGGCCGTTGGAACCGAATTCCTCGTCAATTCCACATTGTAGGCTCCACCTCGGGTAGCTGCCGGGCCGAGCTCACCCCTACCACGTGGGATACGTCTTGGTTCCCCGCTCTCTTCAAAAAGGAGCCACTGGGCCTCAATGTGGCCGGATGCAGAAGTCACAGAATCTCATTATCCGCGAAAGGGACGTAATAGCACTAAGGCATCATAAATTAGTCGACGAGCAAGAAGAACAGAATGAGACTTTCCTAACTCAATAGAACTGAGGAATTCACAGACGTTCCTCATTTACCTTTCCAAATTTACTTGCTTGTTTGTGAGTGGTGAGACCTATGTGACACCTAGAGCTTCGATACCAACTTATTACGAATTCGATTTTCCAACATCGGATCATAGATTTGCCAGTTTACTCAAGGGTAGTTAGTAGTCGTATTCATACTATCCTAATTTTAACACAATTATAATTAAA